>CM045732.1:26915474-26972974 GCA_024760905.1 Plotosus lineatus | reverse complement strand
CTCCCACACACACTTTATATTAAACACACACACGTTCTTTGTTTTTTGTTTTTTTCAATCATCCATGAATCAAAACAGCCCCTTCATTTTTATCACATTCACTTCATCTGACTCGATTTCACATTTATTTTCACTCAAAAATACTTCTCTCTTCTCTGTCCAGTGAAGACATTATTAAGCCCGGACACTGCAATCAATATTATATCTGTCATATCTCATATACGTGCATATATATGTGTGTGTGTGTGTGTGTGTGTGTGTGTGTGTGTGTGTACATAGACACAGTGGCTGTAAAACGTCCACAGTCATCTTGTTAAGATGACAAGTTTTTGGAATAAATAATAAGTATATAATATTTAATATGTATCTTATTTATTATTTTAGGTTATAGTTCACATTACAGTTGAGGGGAAATGTTAATGATTTATTTTGACATGAGTTTTTTTTTTTTAATTTATCAAGGATTTGTACAGTAGATTAACTAACATTACAAGGAAGGAACTGATCTTTTGATATTTATTATAAAATTTATTATTAAAAATATGTTGAATCAGCTACTTCAAGTCAGTTATTTTTATTTTAAAAATGCAAAGATATCACCATATCTACAATATCTCAGATATTGTGTATTATGCTACATTACAAAGGTCAGGGGTTCAAGCTCCAATATCAACAGGTTGTCACTGCCCTCCCAGTGCACCTAATTGGGTTATCAAAGGCCGGCCATGTCTCTCACTGTGTATGGTGTGAGGTTCATGTAAAAGAACCATTGCTGACTTTCGTCAAGAGAAGCTGCAGAGATGTCAGCGTGCATCTGCCCATGCGATGGTCTGGTTAGCTGTCCAGGGTGTACTCTGCCCTTGCCCGAGTCGGCTGAGCACCAGCCTCCTCGCAAACTTAATTAGGATTTAGCGATTCAGAAAGTGAATGAATGAGAAATTAATGAATGAATATTAAAGATGCAGCAGCTAAGTGGCTTCTCTTCGAACTTCTCACCTGATTAGCTTTCATGTTTCAAATTAGAATTTGTATGAATTAAAAATATATTGTATGCATATTTGATGATTTTGTAGTAACTGCAGTAACTGAAACCTCTCAGTGTAATTATACTAAATACTAAAGAAATACGTACAGTACTCTTAAAATCTGGAAAATGGTGCTTTTTCCAGTCAGATTAGTGGGCTGGTGTATGAATAGGGTATGAATAGCAACTGATATATGAATAGGGATTACATAGTGGAGCTTTAGCACTGGATATTGCACTATGTTATTTGAGGTTCAACATAAACAAATAGTCATTTTAATTTAAATTATAATTAAGTCGATTTATTGTAAGCATGTCTAGTAATTCATAAACAATCATATGCAATATCATTTGCTTTCATTCATTCATTTTTTTACCCGCTTAATCATAATTATGGTAACGGGGAGGCTGGCACCCATCTCAGCTGACTCCAGGCAAGGGTGTGGTACACCCTGGACAGCTCGCCAGGCCATCGCAGAGCCAACACTCACACAACCATTCACACTCCCTCTCACACCTAGATGTGATTTGGAGCAGTCAATTAGTCTACTGTGCCTGTTTTTGGACTGTGGGAGAAAACCGGACTATCCATGCAAGCACCGGACAACATGCAAACTCCACACAGAAACACCTGGGCTGGGAATCAAACCCAAGACCTTCTTGCTGTGAGGCAGACGTGCTCATTTGTTTTTGGTGCCTAAATGAAAATGTTTCAAACTCCATCCATTTTCCTCTGCATGTCATAGCTCAGGTTGCAGAAGCAACAGGTCGAGGAGGGAAACCTAAACATCCCTCTCCCCATCGACACTCTCCAGCTCCACCAGTCCTCATGAAGGGCCAGTGTAGCGACCTCATTACTGCTAATGTAGCACCAATCTATCTGTCAATTTCCTGTTCCTTTCTACACTGCACTGTGTAATTTTTGCAAAATTCAACTCTGTCGGATGTGGCAAGGAAGGCATTATGGAGTGGCTTGTTGCGGTTAGCCTTGTTTACCACAAGTAATCGTAATGGCATTAAAAAAAAAAACTTAAGCAACATCATTTGTTTCCATCCAATGTTTAGTTCATTCTTCACTGATGTCTTGAATTGATGAGGGGAAAAACTGAAGCCCTCCATAAAGTCTTCTCCAGCACATCCCGAAAACTTTCAGTAGTGGTAAGATCAGGACTCTGGGGTGCCAAAACATATGTGAAAATGATTCCCCATGCTCCCTGAACCATTCTTTCATTATGCGAGTCTCCATTTTACATCCGAGCCATGAGGGAAGAAAAAACGCATTGATGTGATAACATGCTCATTCAGTACATTCAGATCATCAGCTGCTTCATTTTATGGCCACAGTATGTTGCTGAACCTCAATGCAGCCGTGAGGGGGCCACAAGCCATTGTTCTTTCTCATGGCAGTCCCAAGCCCAGATAAATGCAGAGGATTGTGTCAGGAAGGGCATCCGATGTAAAACCTGTGCTAAAATGGCTATGCAAACCGGATCGATCGAGGCCCAGGTTAACAACAACTGCCGTCAGTGCTGTTAACCAACAGGGTGCTGGTGGAAACTGCACTACTGTTGGTTGAAGAAGGAGAGGCGGGAGGCGTGTGCGTAGGCAGAGAGAGAAGAGGAAAGGCACGGGTCTTGGACTGAGAGTAGGGGCTTTGAATGTTGGAACTATGACAGGAATAGCTAGAGAGCTGGCTGACATGATGCAGAGGAGGAAGGTGGACATACTGTGTGTTCAGGAGACCAGATGGAAAGGTAGCAAGGCTAGAAGCTTAGGAGCAGGGTTTAAGCTGTTTTATCATGGTGTGGATGGGAAAAGAAATGGAGTAGGAGTCATCTTGAAGGAGGGGTTTGTCAGGAATGTTCTAGAAGTGAAAAGAGTGTCAGACAGAGTGATGAGTCTCAAATTAGAAATTGAAGGTGTGATGTTCAATGTTGTTAGTGCTTATGCCCAACAGGCAGGATGTGAGCTAGAAAAGAAGAAGAGATTCTGGAGTGAGTTAGATGAAGTGATGCAGAGTACCCCCAGAGGTGAAAGAGTGGTCATTGGGGCAGACTTCAATGGACATGTTGGTGCAGGCAACAGAGGGGACGAGGAAGTGATGGGCAGGTTTGGTATCCAGGACAGGAACACAGATGGACAGATGTTGATCGATTTTGCAAAAAGGATGGAAATGGCTGTGGTGAATACTTTCTTCCAGAAGAGACAGGAGCATAGGGTGACTTATAAAAGCGGAGGTAAGAGTACATGGTCAATCATAGATGACTGAACAACTATAGTTAATGGATCAGGGAGACAGGTAGGAGAGTACTTGGTGTGTCCTCTGGAAGGAAAGTAGATAAGGAGACTTGGTGGTGGAATGAGGTAGTGCAGGTGTGTGTACAAAGGAAGAGGTTAGCTAAGAAGAAGTGGGACATTGAGAGGACTGAGAGAGTAAACAGGAGTACAGGGAGATGCAGCGTAAGGTGAAGGTAACAGTGTCAAAGGCCAAACAGGGCATACGATGTCTTGTATGCTAGGATGGAGGGCAAGGGGGGAGAAGATGATTTATACAGGTTGGCACAGCAGAGAAATAGAGATGGAAAGGACCTGCAGCAAGTTAGAGTGATTAAGGACAGAGAGGAAAATATATTGACTGATGACAGAAGTGTGTATGGAGATGGAAAGAGTACTTTGAAGAGCTGATGAATGGGGAAAATGAGAGAGAGAAAAGAGTAGAGGAGGTGACCGTTGAGGACCAGGAAGTAGCAAAGATTAGTAATGGTGAAGTGAGGAGGGCATTGAAGAGGATGAAGAGTGGAAAGGTAGTTGGTCCTGATAAAATAGCGAGGGAAGTGTCTAGAAGAGGTAGCGGCTGACAGCCGAGGTTAGAGAAGAATCTCCATGGACTATAATGTTTTCAGATGACATTGTGATCTGTAGTGAGAGCAGATAACAAATGGAGGAAAATCTAGAGAGGTGGAGGTATGCCCTGGAAAGGAGAAGAATGAAGGTTAGCCTCAGTAAGACAGAATACATTTGTGTGAATCAGAAGGACCCAAGAGGAACGGTGGAGCAGAGATAAAGAAGGTGGAGGATTTTAAGTACTTAGGCTTAACAGTCCAGAGCAATGGAGAATGTGGAAAAGAGATGAAGAAGCGTGTGCAGGCAGGTTGGAATGGCTGGAGAAAAGTGTCCGGTGTGATGTGTGATAGGAAAGCATTGGCAAGAATGAAAGGAAAAGTGTACAAGACGGTGATAAGGTTAGCGATGTTGTATGGTTTAGAAACAGCGGCACTGAGGAAAAGACAGGAGGCAGAGCTGGATGTAGCACAGATGAAAATGTTGAGGTTCTCTTTGGGAGTAACGAGGATAGATAGGATCAGGAATGAGTACATTCCAGACCTTGAGGGACTGATGGAAGCAGTGGACTTGGCTACAGGTGCCGCATTCCTCAGGTCAAGCCACTTTTGAACCCGAAATAGCAGCAGAAGCGCCTGACCTGTACTACAGAGAAGCAGCACTGGACTGTTGGTCAGCGGTCCAAAGTACTTTTTTCGGATGAAAGCAAATTTTGCATGTCATTCCGAAATCAAGGTGCCAGAGTCTGGAGGAAGACTGGGGAGAAGGAAATGCCAAAATGCCTGAAGTCCAGTGTCAAGTACCCACAGTCAGTGATGGTCTGGGGTGCCATGTCAGCTGCTGGTGTTGGTCCACTGTGTTTTATCAAGGGCAGGGTCAATGCAGCTAGCTATCAGGAGATTTTGGAGCACTTCATGCTTTCATCTGCTGAAAAGCTTTATGGAGATGAAGATTTTCATTTTTCAGCACGACCTGGCACCTGCTCACAGTGCCAAAACCACTGGTAAATGGTTTACTGACCATGGTATTACTGTGCTCAATTGGCCTGCCAACTCTCCTGACCTGAAGCCCATAGCGAATCTGTGGGATATTGTGAAGAGAAAGTTGAGAGACACCAGACCCAACACTGTGGATGAGCTAAAGGCTATGATTGGGCCTCTGTAACACCTCAGCAGTGCCACAGGCTGATTGCCTCCATGCCACGCCGCATTGAAGCAGCCATTTCTGCAAAAGGATTCCCGACCAAGTATTGAGTGCATAACTGAACATAATTATTTGAAGGTTGACTTTTTTATAGTAAAAACACTTTTTTATTGGTCGGGATGAAATATGCTAATTTTTTGAGATGGGGATTTTTGTTTTTTCTTTACGTTTTTGCCAAAATTATCAATATTAAAACAATAAAAGGCTTGAACTACTTCAGTTGTGTGTAATGAATCTAAAATATATGAAAGTCTAATGTTTATCAGTACATTACAGTAAATAATGAACTATATCACAATATGCTAATTTTTTGAGAAGGACTAGTATTGGTAGTAGGATGCTGAGGTTGGAACTACCAGGCAGAAGGCCTAGGGTAAGACCAAAGAGGAGATTTATGGATGTAGTGGAGGATGACATGAAAGCCATTGGAGTAAAAGAAGAAGATGCAGAGGATAGGGTGAGATGGAGGCAGATGATTTCCCGTGGAGCCCGCAGAAGGGAACAGCCGAAAGGAAAAGGAGATTATGTTGCTGAACCTCAACCAGAACAACTGGAGAAACAGTGCCATAAAGCTTACATGCTGTGATCAAGGATAAATTCGCTCCATTAAAATATTAGTGTGTGACTTTTTTGGCCAGACTGTATATATTAACCTAGTGTGATACGATACATATTTTCCAGTAGCAGTGTTTTGGGATCTTATACGCCAACATTTTACCAGCAACTGATATCTTTTGTTCATATATTTGTTTTTCTTCCACCCGTCCGTCCATCCATACAACTTGATAGTGCAATAACTTTTAACGGAAGTGACATTGGATAACCAAATTTGGTGTATTGGTTCACTTCAGGGGCAAATAGGGTGAGATTGTTTATGCATCACTTTGACATTGTTTCATGTTCACAGGGACACTTTTTTTTCTATATTGTCTATATTTTACCGTTAGTTGTTCCTACATTAACAATAATTTGTTACAATTAGCACATAATGAGCTTTTCCGCAATGTTTCATGTGCCAGCTATTATCATGCAATAGATGACAATTCAAACATCAAATCAGCACAAACAGCTTGTGTTTTATTCGATCTTTTCAGTAGACTGCACAGACTGTGTGTTTAGAAATGTTACAGACTAAGAATGTCTTTCATCGGATCATCTCTGCTTGTTATTTACTCATCAGGGAGCTGAATGTAGGTGCCATGCGAGAGGCGGGAGCGGTGTTAGAGGGAACACACGATTTCAGCACCTTCCGTGCCCTCAGCTCAGATGCTCCATTCAAGAACCCAGTGAGGACGATGGAGCTGGTGCAGGTTCAGCCAGGCCTCTCCTTCAGCCAGCATCACTTCCACAGGTACGCAAACTCCACTGAGTCTCTTGCTGAGTATTCTGCATAATGCTTAAACCAGGATGAGACCCCTGTTGCATTCAGTCATGTTCAACAATGTCCTCAAGAACTTGACTACATACGGTGTAGTAACAACACGGGTGAAAGTAAACCAGATGGAGTAAATGATAATAACGTGTACTTGTGGATTCCTGTGTACAAATGCAGATGTTTGGCATTAAAGAAAACATTTCAAGATGAAAAAGGAATTAGAAGGTTTCCCACATTGACTAATCATGAAACACAGTACAGGTATACCTCACCCAACGTCGTTAATTGGTTCCAGGAGAGACAACTTAACTCGAAAAATGACTTAAATCGAATTAAATTGTCTCTATGCTAGCCTAGGCTAGGCTACACCAAATTTACTTGTCTAGGGGCAGTGGTGGTCTAGTGGTATAGGGCGCTGGATCGCTGATCCAAAGGTTGGGGGTTCGAGTCCCACTCTCCACAAGATTGTCACTGACCCCCCCAGTGCAGCTAACTGGGTTATCAAAGGCGGGCCATGTCTCTCACTGTCTATGGTGAGAGGCATGTAAAAGAACCATTGCTGACTTTCGTAAAGAGTAGGCTGCAAAGTCGTCAGCGTGTTTCTGTCCCTTGCTAAAAGGGTTGTGACAGGAAGGGCATCCGACATAAAAACCTCTGCCAAATCAAACGTGCGAATCAGATGATTCGCTGTGGCGACTCCTAAGTAAAAGGGAAAAAGCCGAAAGACAGACAGACTAAACAGAAAATAACCATTCCTAGTTTTGTACTTTATTCATGAATGCAATTTTCAATCTGGTTAATAATGCGCCTGGAGCCAAATATATGCATCGGATGCATATGCGTCGGACCCAAAGATGCAGGAAGCCGTGTAAGAAGATTCAACGATTTTATTTTGCACTTTGGAAAGTCTAAATCACTGGAAATAATTAAACAATGGAAACTGATCAAGCACGAAACAGGATACCAGGAGTCAGAGAGATAGCAGGCAAACGGAATCACTGGGAAGGACAATCTTCTGACATCGGACGGAAGCGTGCCACTCCTATTGAAAGCTTGCTGATAGCTGAATGGAAACAGGTGCGCTCTCTGGACCTCGCCTGCAGGTAGCAGCCATGCCCCTCGCCAGCGCTTGCAATGAATGAAGAGAGTTAACACCTCCAGCCAGCACAGACCATAACAAATAAGATCTATTTTATTAAACTTTATTTATTAAAGTTTATTTTTTATTTTTCTATACTTTTTTGAAAACCAATGTATAATCGAGAACGACTTAACTCGAAACGACTTAAGCTGAGGTATACCTATATTTAGACTCGAAAGTGCATGAATTGATTTATGTTTTGTGCCAGGATACATAGCGTGTAGTAGATATTATTGTTCTGTTTAAATCCCCATTGGTCTTGTCATATAATAAAGGCACCATCTATTAACTGTGCATCTAATCCATATGTACAACAACGCAGGGAATAAAAACTCTGAAACTAGGCCAGCTGTAATTTCAACACAGATCAATAAAAGCCTGGTGCATGACCATGAGGAAGGAAATAACAGCATTTAGTGTATATGGATCATAAATATAATGTAACCATTCTGCTTTGCTACTAAACAAATAGAGTTATCTAAGTAGATTGTAGGTAATTCATTAAAATTATGTCAGGAGTATATAAACTGCTTATTAATCAATCACAAGGTCTGTACTGAGAAATCCTAGTCTGATGTGCTCTACTTCTATGTTTAAGGGGGGAGGGGGGATTTTTTTTTTCCAGTATCTTTTGAGTTGGGGGTAGCACAGTAGCTATAAAAGTCCAACTCAAGGCAAGTAGTTTCTGGTTTTAAGTCTCAGGCTGGAATTCGAATGCCCATACCATGCTTGTGTGGGTTTATTCTGGGTACATGGGTTTCCTCCCACTGTCCAATGACATGCATGTTAAAGGTTTTATCCTTAAGTTTGTTCATGTTAAAAAACTGCACCGTGCCAAGTCTGAATCGGTGATTATATCATGTCATACATATTCATGTGGCAAATAATTTTGTTAACAATGTCTAGCGCTGCCTCGTTTGAACTCAGACGTACTCATTTGATTTTTACCGTCGTTGTGAAATCCTTAATTGTTTTATTAAAATGCCTGTTCTGGTACCTGTAAGGAATGTGTTAATGAGAAGTAAGTACATGAAGCATTATTTGACATTGGGAATTATTTGTGGATTGAGGTAAGGATTTATTCCCAAAATCCATCACAGTCTCTGTTTCTGACTCTGCGTTGCTATACAAATAATCACAATCATATTTTTATTTAAATCATGGGCAGTGGTGGCCTGGTGGTATAGGGCGCTTGATTGCTATAATAAGGTTGGTGGTTCGAGTCACACTCTCCACAAGGTTGTCACTATCCCCCCAGTGTGGCTAACTGGGTTATCAAAGGCGGGCCATGTCTCTCACTGTCTATGGTGAGAGGTTCATGTAAAAGAACCATTGCTGACTTTCATAAAGAGTAGCTGCAAAGCCGTCGGCGTGTTTCTGCCCCTAGCTAAAGGGTTGTGTCAGGAAGGGCATCCGACTTAAAAACTTATGCTAAATCAAATGTGCGAATCAGGTGATTTGCTGTGACGACCCCTGAAAAAGGGAAAAAGCCGAAAGGAAAAGAAGATATTTTTATTTAAATCATATATTTATGAATAAATGTTACTCCAAACATATCCATTGAAATTTAAACAGACCCAAACGTTGACATGCATAAGCAATAATTCTCTATTTATCTTAATCTTTTTGCACTGAACTGCTCATTTTTTAAAACTATGTCCTGCTGATCAAGTTCACAAAGAGAAGATGAATATAAGATGAAATACAGCATGTTGATGAAAAATGCGAGGTAGGAGGATGTCTCTGTGATATTTATACACCAGGCTTCATTGCACCAAACTTCATGCCATTTTCTTTCTTTTTTTTTTGGCATTTCAAAATTTCAGCAACAATCAGAATAATGCTTTTGTTTTCTGTTCTCATTAAATAATGATGTACAGGTTGAGTTAGCAAGGGTGAGTATTGTGTGTGTGTGTGTGTGTGTGTGTGTGTGTGTGGATGGTGACATTCTGGGCTTCGGAGCAGTAGCATGAGGTTGCATTTGAAAACTGTTGCTAGGCAACAGGTATTGGGTAGGTCTGATTTTGGATACAGACATGATTAGCACAGTGGATTAAGGGTGCATGCTACATTCTACCCGAGCCGCTGAAGGCTCCCATCGTATGTGTTCTTTTATTTTCATCTGGGGTTGAAGGGAAATCCCAATACTGGAGTTTTATTGGTTTTCGGGACCAGAGGAGAACGAATGCAGTTTTAATGAATATAAAACCATTTTAATGGTAGAATTAGAATATCAGGTAACCCCCTCAATTAGGAATCCCTCAGCTATTTATGTTATTCACATGGTTTATTTGAAAATTCCTTTGGTTGAATTAAGACCATTTTGGTGTGCAACAGGGACTGAATGTGCTTTTGTGTTCAACTGAAGTGTGTTATAATAACATGGGGGGGTTTTTGGCTTCCTGTGACCAGTGTTGGCTTTCGGCAAAAACATTTCAAGATGAAAAAAGAATGAGGGGCCTAATACGAGTATAATTTATTTATAAACAATAGTGATACTGAAAAGCAAGTGCAGCTAAAGGGGACTTTGCATAGCAGAAATGGCCGTAAATGACTTAAAGGAGTAGTGGAAACTACCAGAATTAGTCAAGGGAGTCTGGAATGACCATGCCCCAGGTATTAAAACAATACCAGCTCCAACATACCCATGATACACTGCCCAACCTGGCCCACCCCTCACTGCCCGAGGTAAACTTGGACAAGAGTTTTCTGACTTTCAGCTTGTTTCTCTTTCCATGATGAACAAGAGTCTTCTGATGAGCAGAAAGTACTATTGGATGTCTTTGGGTTATTTTCTGTTCACCTTTATTCTTCAAGAAAACACTGAATTATTCTCTGGAATCTGTGTAACCCTGGGTTTACACTGGGGCATGATGTCCACAAGCTCTACAATTTGGAAGACTCGTAATGAGCATGGAAGATCGTGGTATCGAATCATGATGATCTTGAGGGAACTTGGTGGATTTGTAATCAATGCACTGATTGTGGCAAAAAATATTAACAAAATTACGAATCATTCGCTGTGGTGACCCCTGAAAAAGGGAAAAGCTGAAAGGAAATCTTATTTGCCCACTCGGACACAGCTCAGTCCAGACGATGTACTGTCTTATGATTGACGCCAGTTGTGCTAGAACGTCTGAATGATAGAGCTTCACACACTAGCAGACTTTGATAGCAGGGGGTCTTGATGAACTTGGAGGCACAATTCCTTCGAAGTTCATCTCCTGGATGCACCCTGTCTCCTTTTTATTTCTCAGTCGTGCTTCAAGCATGCTCATAAATCATGGAGCTTCACGCTTTTGTGACTCACACATTACAGACATCGTGCCCTAGTTTAAACCCAGGGTAAGATGAAAGCGCACAATGCGGCTAGTAAACATCTAAGTTACCCCTCGGACACAGCTCGGTCCAGATTTATTGCCCGCATGTCGACCAATCAGATTGCACACTCTGTCGTTGCTACATAATAAATACCATTACAACACAGTGTTCTATAAAAAGCACACACTTGCTATCTGATTTATTTTGTAATATTATGATATTGATCAGTTCTTTTTACTTTTTCCCCTGCTCCTCTTCTGCTGTTTTCAAGATATCAACCCAAAAACCATTTCAAACCTTTTTCCCAGTTTTAGAATAGTGTGCTTCTCTTGGGGTGGGGGGTTGTTGTGAGTGACACAGTCAGACCTTTAATGGGTCATGCAGGCACTTTCTCACGTGTGGGTCTCCAAATCAAAATGATAAGATGGTGAGGCCATCTGCTTTATTTAACTCTCTTCACAAGCACCACATGAGAGCATCAGCTCTTAGCAACCACATACACCACACACTCACTCTACCACCACTTACATAAATATCGGCTTTATAGCTGTATGCATGGTTACAAGTGATATTTAATCCTGTTTCCTTCATTAGTTAATAATGTTGAGGAATTTGCTGTGTAATTCAAGGTAAATACTGCATTTTTATATTATTTCATAAGTATTTTTTATATTTAATATAGAATTTTCTATCATATCTTGATGCATATGTTTTTAAATCACATTTGAACTATCAATACGTACTTTATTTTCATTGAGAGATTCCATGTCTCATTCTTTTTTTTATTCTCCCTCACCATTCATTTTATACCTCTTATGGAGTTAGTGCATCCATACTGGACGTGATGGGCAACAAGTGACCATAATAAAGTCAGTGGACACCAGTGGATTGATCAAAGAAAGGTGAAAATTTCTCAAGCGATGCCAAGTGGCTGGGTTTGGAGCTCAACTGGGCTGAACTTTCACATGATGCAATTCAAGCAATACACAATTAGAGCTACAGAAACCATCTACTGACAGATGGTACCAAATGGAGCTCCCGAATATGTTTTCGGAAGGGAAACCATGAATACAAGTTTAATGATTCCACCTACATCTACATAGTAGAATAAGGCAACTCGTTATTGCTGTGTCTGTTGCACAAACAAATTTTACAAGGATAATAGGCTCCAGTACTTTTTTCAGAAATGCTTAGCATTTCCTTCTTCTTTCTTCTTTTCCTTTCGGCTGTTCCCTTCAGGGGTCACCACAGCAAATCATCTGCCTCCATCTCACCCTATCCTGTACATCTTCTTCTCTTACACCAACTACCTTCGTGGTGAAGGAGGACATGAACACATGATACACGCTTCTTCACCTCTTTTCCACACTCTCTATTGCTCTGTATTGTTGAGCCTAAGTACTTAAAGTCCTCCACCTTCTTTATCTCTGCTCCCTTTATCCTCACCGTTCCTCTTGCGGCCTTCTTGTTCACACACATGTATTCTGTTTTGCTGAGGCTGACCTTCATTCCCCTCCTTTCCAAGGCATACCTCCACCTCTCTAGATTTTCCTGCACTTGTTCTCTGCTCTCACTACAAATCACAATGTCATCTGCAAGCATCATAGTCCATTGAGATTCTTGTCTAACCTCGTCTATCAGCCTGTCCATCACCATGGCAAACAAGAAGGGGTTCAGAGCCTTGATGCAGTCCCACCTCCACTTTGAACTCTTCTGTCACACCGACAGCACTCCTCACCACTGTCTTACATCTCTTATACATGTCCTGCACCACTCTAAAACACTTTTCTGCCACTCCAGACTTCCTCATGCAATACCACAGTTCCTCTCTCGGCACCCTATCATCAGGCATGAGATTTTTCCGCTTTTTGGCAGAAAGCCGCATTTTCTGACCTCCAGAGGCCATTTTTATATTATTTCAAATCCGTTCAAATTTTTATTTTTGTATTTATTTGTTTATTTATTTATTTGTGTGTGTGTGTGTGTGTGTGTGTGTGTGTGTGTGTGTGTGTGAATTCCCTCCCCTCCGAGCGTGATGAAGTTCTGTGATATGATGTTCATTTCATTAGAGGCTTAGTTTTAAGTTTAAACTTGTTTTAGCATGGAGCTCCGTAGCATAGAATAGATAGACGTTGTTGCGTGCTTAGTTGCCCGAAGCTGAAGCTGCTCATAGACGAGCATAGTGCAAAACATGAACAAACAAATAAAACAAATTAAAACGAACAAAGAAACAATTTGACTCTGAGAACTCCTGACGTTGCCCTCTGGGCAGCGCCATCTTGGACACGTCACTCCAAGTTCAATGTAAAAGCACATGAAGCATCATAAAGTTTATCCTTTTGGTATCATTTGTTAAACATGCTACAGAACATAAAATCTCACGCACAAACATTCTCAGAATTAACTTAAGTACTGTACTGGAATAATAATTGAAAAAGACTTTAAAACGAGTGCTTTACAACAGTATATGCTGTATAATGTTTATATTTTATCATCAATAAAAATAAGAGCAAAAATTGAAAAGTTTTTCTGAATCATTACTATATTTTACTACATTAATACTGTATTAATGAGTAAGACTGTCTATAGAATGTGTTTAAGAAGCATATTTTAGCACATGTAATAGAGACATAGTATTTTACTTACAGCTGCTCATTCGCGCATGTGACATCATACATGGGGCTTTACTTCTGCGTACAGAATTCACGGATTATCTCGATTTGCAGGAGGGCTCGGAATCGAACCCCCGCGAACGTCGAGGGCCTACTGTATATCAGTGGGTACTGACAACTCTTAAGATATTTTGATGTGATTTTTTTCTAAAGAAGTGAATTATTCAATAACATAAATGTTCCAAAGCTTATTTTTAAATGCGTGTAATACAACCATTAATATTCCATTAAAAAAAAAAAATTTCTGAACCCCCCAACCACTTTTTTTCCATTCATGGCCGATCTCATGCCTGTGTCATACGCGTTCTTCCGATCCACAAAGGTACAATGCAGCTCCTTCTGACCTTCTGTGTACTTCTCTATTAACATCCTCAAAGCAAACACTGCATCTGTGGTGCTCTTTCTTGGCATGAAACCAAACTGTTGTTCACAAATGCTGACCTCTGCCCTTAGTCTAGCTTCCAGTATTCTTTCCCATAATTTCATCGTATGGCTCATCAACTTTTCAGCTGTTAGTTGGCATGCGTGTCAGTACGTATACAGTAGTGTCACATTGGATGATGTGGTTGTACAATGCTGTGCAAAAGTTTTTCTTTACTTTTTTGCACCTTTGTCACACTTAACTTTTTCAGATCACCAAATAAATTTAAACATTACATAAAGATAACCCAAGTATTCAATAAATGCAGTTTTTTCTGTTGTGATTTTATTTGTTAAAAGAAAAATCCTATTCAAACCTACATGAACCTCAGTGAAAAAGTAATTGCCCCTTTGTTAAAAGTTGAGGGAATTATGATTAATCCTATTATTGGGGAAAACTGAGTTCAATTTCATGGCCACATCCAGGCCTGATTGCTGCCAGACATTTCCAATCAGGAGATCTCCAACATAAAACCTGTCTGACAAGGTGAGGGAGGCCATACTGAACACCGTATCATCATGCCGTGATCCAGTGAGCTTCAAGAGCAAACAAGAAAGAAGATTATAGAGATGCCTCAGTCTGGGAAAGGATACAAATCATTGCTAAATCTTTGGGACTGCTGCGGACCACTGTCAGAGCCATTATCCATAAATGGAGAAGGCATGGCACAGTGGTCACCCTTCCCAGGAGTGGCGGACCTGCCAAATTTACTCCAAGAGCACGACGCAGACTAACTGGAGAAATCACAAAGGATACAGAAACCACTTCTAAACAACTACAAGCTTCACTTGGCTCAGTTAATGTCAATGTTCATGACTCCACCTTCAGAAAGACACTTGGCAAAAATGGATGAGTTCCGAGACAAAAGCCACTGTTTACAAAAAAGAACATTAAGGCACGACTCACCTTTTGCCAAGAATCATCTTGATCATCCCCAAAGCTTTTGGGATAATGTCCTCTGGACTGACGAAATTAAAGTTGAACTTTTTGGGAGAAATGCATCCCGTTACATCTGGCACAAAAGCAACACCGCATTAGATAAAAAGAACATTGTGCCAACAGTGAAACATGGTGGTGGAAGTGTGATGATCTGGGCCTGCTTTGCTGCTTCAGGACCTGGGCGACTTGTCATGATTGATGGAGCCATGAATTCTGTTCGTTACTAAGAAATCCTGGCGAAGAATGTTCCTCCATCAGTTTGAGACCTCAAGCTAAAGCGCACCTGGGTTCTTCAGTAAGACAATAATCCGAAGCACCCCAGCAACTCCACTTCTGAATGGCTAAAAAAGAACAAAATGAGGGTTTTGGAGTGGCTTTGTCAAAGTCCCGACCTGAACCCTATTGAGATGCTGTGGCATGACCTTAAAAACGCTGTTCATGCCCGAAAACCATCCAATCTGGTTGATCTTAAACGTTTCTGCAGAGAAGAGTGTGCCAGAATCCCATCACAACGATGTGAAAGACTCATCATCTCTTAGCGCAAACGCTTGACTGCAGTCATTGCCGTAAAAGGTGGTTCAACCAGCAATTAGGTTTATGGGCAATTACTTATTCACACAGGCCCTTGTAGGTTCAGATGTTTTTTTTTCCCCTTAATAAATGCAACTGTCACTGAAAACTGCATTTTGTGTTTACTTGTGTTTTATCTTTGTATAATATTTAGGTTTGCTTGATCTAAACTAGGTGACAGTGACAAACGTGTAAAAAAATGTCAGAAATTGGTCAGGGGCAAAAACTTTTGCACAGCACTGTATATACACATGTAGCCTTTCCCCCTATTTTTCCATCATGAAATTGTTATTACCCACTTCCGAACTATTCTTAGATTCAATCGGCAAAACCGAACTGGTACCCCCCCCCCTTGTTAAATCAAGGTTTGAATGTATATATGTTTAACTCTGCTTGCCATGATGCACAAGAGTCCCCATTGTGTACTTGCCATGCAGTAATAATAATGGTTATAAAATATTTTTTTTTTATGATTAAAGATAATGATATAAGCTATGTATGAGTGAAGTGGTGAGATACCACTCATGGATCTACACTTGCTGTACGGAACTACAAAACATGCGAAAGGGTTACCTAGGCAAGCTGTGATTGCCAGAAGTGAAAACTTGCTTGTTTCATGAGATGAATCTTATGTCTTTTATATCACTTGCTTATTGCTACCTGTGTGAAAAGCCACTTCAGAATGGGACATTTCCCCGACTGTTGCAATATATATATTTTTCTCCCTCAGGAAGTACACATCTAGTTTGGATTTGTAATTCTGCTGCATTTTAATGCAAATCAATAGTATAAAAAAAATACACTGGTATGCATTACCATTGGTGGGGCCGGTGGTGTAGTGGTTATGGTGCTGCACTCATGATCAGGAGGTTATGTGTTCAAATCCCAGTGAGACCCCACTGTGTTAAGACCCCTGGGCAGGGTCTTAACCACAAGTGTGCCTCTGTTCACCCAGCAGTATAAATGGGTACCAGTAAAAATATACTGGGAAGGTAACCTGCGATGATCTAACGTCCCATCCAGGAGGAGTTGTACTCCTGGTTGCTTCACACACCGGTATAAGAACTGGTCTGATGAATCACTATGGCTCGGGTGTAAAAAGCCCAACGGACTTTATTACCATTGTATTACCATTCTGAAATTACATAGCAGAGCTATCCATTAATACACAAATGACTTTACAGAACCCCTTGGAACCCTCTGGTAAGCCCGCTGCACACATAAAAATAAATACCACCTGACCAACCAGGCTAGCATGAAGCTTGAATCTATGGTAAATTGTATTATCTGTTCATGACTGAAAGCTCCTGAGGCTCTTCTGCACTTCAAATATGAAATGATGCCCAATCAAGCCATCAGAGCAATTCATTTAGTGTGTGTGGTTTCAACTTTAATGTAAAATCGACTTTTAATCTTTTGAAAATGAAAAGGATCAGATATGCTGTACATTGATTTCAAGACATCATCCAGTGATGGACATGTTGGTTTTATTAGTTTTCCAGGAGAGGTTCTGTGGCACAGTGCTGTAGAAGTAAACAGCAAGAACATCCTGGGTTAGAGCCATGTGGTTGGTGATGGCACTTTGTTGTGTATAGTTTGTATGTTCTACCATGCTTGTGTGGGTTTTTCTCTGGGTACCCCCGGTTTCCTCTGACAGTCCTAAGACGTGCACATTGGGCATTGAGAAGTGAGTGACATGAAGCGGTGTGATGTGACCTCATGCCTCCTTATTCGTTTAAACTTGCGTTTAACCCAGTTTGCATGAACGTCCATTTAAAGAAACTGTCTGACCAGAGAGTTTCCATGCTCTGCAAATACAACCAACAAGTGTTTAGTGGTTAAATATGGTGTCTTTAGTTCTGCAATCGAGCTCAAGGGTGAACATTAATGACTGGTTAATGTCTAACTTCAAATATTTTAAGTAGGATGTGGTTAAAAAGAATAATATAAATTATATTTTTATTATTTATTGACTTGTTCGTCACTTATTTAATTTTAAATGGTATGCTCTTAGCTTTGTTCATTTCATTTCACCCCAGCTGACTCCGGGCGAGGGTAGAGTACACCTTGGAAAGCTCACCAGGCCATCGCAGGGCAGAAACACGCTGACGGCTATGCAGTTACTCTTTACGAAAGTCAGCAATGGTTCTTTTACATGAACCTCACACCATAGACAGTGAGAGACATGGCCAGCCTTTGATAACCCAGTTAGCTGCACTGGAGGGACAGTGACAACCTTTTGGAGAGTGAGACTCGGACCCCCAACCTTAGAAGCAGCGATCCAGTGCCCTATACCACTAGACCACCACTACCTCATGATACAGCTCTATGGTGTTTAATGCTTTAAGGTTTATGAAAGAGGCTTCTAATTTCAGCGCTTTGTAAAAATATGTTGGACTTTTTTGCTCTCCAAGTTTCAGTTCACATTAAAACTGCATTCATTTTCAAATCGAGGGACAAAAGAGGAGTAAACACTGCAGACTGTGTGAAGCTGCTGTAAGAAGAAGTGATGACAGAACTAACTAATCTCGCGGATGTCCAACTTTATTACATGTAAACCATTTTGGGGGATGCTGGTATTGGAAAATATTCAACTTCTGTATGGTAAGACTAAATATGGCCAAATCACATCACTGCTGATTGTTTTCCTGTAACAGCACACCTGGGTATGTTTTATTCCACTACATTACGTGGGGCTTCTAAGTGACGCGTCGACAAGGTGCACTACTATCAGCCTGGAGATCGCACGTTTGTACCAAGATTGATGCCACAACCATTCACGTTCAAGAGTCCATGGGAGCCAATTGGCTGAGTTCTCGAGGGAGGGTGGGATGGCATACACAGTTCTTTCATTCTTTAGGACATGAAGTGGAACTAGATGCTTCTCGAGTTATTTTCGAAATGACATCACATATGGGGGTGTGGTCATTCTGAGAGCAAACATGTATGTCTGTCACTCACAGAGACCACTAATCAGTTATTGGGATCTGTGAGCTCATTAGTACAAACAGTCAAATAACACTCCCTTTCCGTGTTTGCTTCACCGCCTCCAAATACACAGCAGATTGTAAAGAGACAGGTGGCAACAATGCATGTCGGGGGTGTCTCAGTGAGGGGGGCGTGTCCCTCACTGTGAGATAATATTAATCACATAGACTGATGGTGAATGTCTGAAAGGAAAACTCAAGGTAATCCGATCAGGAAAACCCCCGACAGCACTGGGACCCATCACAACTCGCATTTTTTTCCATCTAGTATACGAGCTACGCAACACTAGATTATCACACCTGACTTTGTCACATCCTGGGGTCAGAAAGTAAAGACACAGGATCAACTAATTCCAACAGAAATTCACTGTTAAACTTTAACCAAGACTTTACAGTCCTACATCTCAACCATCGTGTTTTTCTGCCGTTCAAAGATCCAGATGAGTTGACGTTAATGGTCATTGATTAATCTGAGTATGTGTTTGGAAATTCCAGCACTAGGCCCAGGATTTATCTACGATCAAAGATACGACATGTAGCGACCCAGTCAGATCACAGGTTTTCCACAGAGCGTGGCTCTAGAACATGCACAGCGTTCCTCGCAGCCTCTGATATACCTAGCTGTACCGATTCTGATTTATTGGTTGAATGTAAACCTTACTCAGTTGTATAAATGCAAAATTAAAGCGTACATTTCACATACAGATGTAAGGTAAGAGGGAAAATCAATTCCGTTCAGTTGCTTTATTTTGAGAATCACTGTCACAAACCAGCTATATAAAATACAGTGGTACCTCATGTAACTGTTATAACAAGTTTTCCATCATACGAGCTTCGAATCCACCAAAAATCTGCTCCATACAACAAGCAAAAATTCACTTTACGAGCTCTCCTCGAAATGGTTTTTCCAGGCCGATTAACTTTATATTCTTTTGTGTGTATTCCTCTGCGCGCCGAGAACACCTTGTGCAGTGCTTCTCAATTATATTCTTTGACGACTCCTCTTGGAAGAAAAAATATTTCACACGCCCCGCGTAACTATAAATAGTATCTATTGTACTTTATTTCATTTGCTCAGTGCTTTTTCCCTACACCATGCCGCAACAATGAGTGTGCCACTGCCAACTACTGTAATGGATGTGCAATTACACTTAATTCTAGTATAGTATGGCAAAAACGCATGTTCCCGGGGTCATACGTGCCCCCCGGCATCAAACTCTGCCCTCCAAGGGGGGCACGTCCCAAATGTGAGAGGCACTGGCCTTGTAGTTCACCATGAGCCTTTCCTCACTGGCATTCGTAGCGTGCACATGCAAAAATTTCTCCTCTTCCTGTTAAGCACCACCTTCTGCCTGCCCATCTTCACTGCAGTCGATGATGGGAAGGGCGAGTTGACATTGTTTATGCTTGTTTTTTTTATTTATTATTAATTATTATTAATGTTAATGTGCATGTATTATTTTTATGAAATATTTATTGTATTTACGTTTATCTTTAATACAGTGGTACCTCACTTTACGAAAGTCTCACCAAACAAAAAATGCAGGTTACGAAACGCATTTTTGTAAAATTTTTGTCTCTGAATACGAAACAAGTTCACGTTACAAAAGCGCCATCCTAAAAATTCAAACGCGCCATTCAAACATTCAAATAATGCACGAGTTGCTTTCCCATTGGTTGTCTCCCAACACCTCACCCCACTGGCCTCCCATTGGCTAGGAGAGAGCTGAATCTCCATAATACAGTATTGTACCCATAATGCTTTTCGTGTGCCTTCGACACACATGAGTTGTACTGTTGATTCGTGAGTTTTTTTGAGTGTGCTTATTGCAGAGTTATTTTTCAGCCCTAAGAAAGTGATTCCCGGTGAGACTGAAAAGAAGAAGCGGGCTCCGTTATCAATAAAAGTAAAACAGGAGATGATAAAAAAATATGAAAGTGGGATTTGGTTGAGTGAAATCGCAAAGGAGTATGGCTGAAATCCATCTCCAATTGGGACGATATTGAAGCAGAAGGAAGCCTTAACAGCAGAGATACAGTGACGGAGGTGATTATTTCGGAAAAAGCAACCGCCATATTTAAGGACCTCATGAAGGGGGGTGAGGGTTCTTCAGACCAGCAACCCCCGGACTTTAAAGTATCACATGGGTGGTTTGAGAGATTTTAAAAAAGGTAAATAATTTTCTTTTACTTTTAACACACATTTCATACAAAATTGGTGTACTTTTATAATTTTTAAAGGGTTTATGGGGTAGTATTGGGAGCCTTGGAACGAATCATGTGTTTTACATGTAAAATGCGGTTCAACTTACGAAAAATGCAGTTTACGAAAAAGACACTGGAATGGATTAAATTTGTAAAGTGAGGTACCACTGTATGTTAGGTCAAATATACGTGTTTGTGGCAGGTGATATGAGTTTGGAAGGGACTAATTGGTTTTCTGTTATTTCTTATAGGAATAATTGTTTCATCTAACGAACTTTTCGGCTTACGAGTTTGCCCTAGGAACGGATTAAATTCGTTAGCTGAGGTATCACTGTAAATCAGAGAGTCACGAACATTCACACAGTAAAAGACATGGCCACAGTAGAATAGCAAGAATTACGACTAGTCACATGACTTTTTTTTTTGTTTTTTTATAAACAGAAACGTCCAGTTTTGGGAGCTCACGTTCAAAAGTCGATCCTTTTTATACAAACAAGTGAGTATTGTTCTGTTGCTTTTGTGAAGCAAAACTGTATGTTGTGCACCCCCTTGTGTTGAGAATGAAAAACTGCAACAAGCTGATATACAATGATTTTGGACATAACTGTCTATTGGACCCTGAAAAAATCATTTAAATGGATCCAGAAACTAGTTAAATCAAACCGGTTCAATAGGGAATGAATCGGCATTGTGAATTATAATATATTTTAACAAAAAAACCTGTTGCTGTTCTTTCCATCAGAGACTTTATCATACAATGGGAGGGTGACAAAAATGTTCGTCTTAGAAACAGCAGAAACCGTTTTCTCAACACCATTTGTATGTTATTAATTTTTGCGCATTTCACTATCTTTTCAACTGGCTGTTAATCAGGGATGATTTTTTTTTACTGTCCAAGGTGCGGAGGATGGTTGGGGCATTGGTTGCAGTCGGCCAGGGTAAACTGTCCATCAGCCAGGTCCAGGATCTGTTAAACACCAGGGACTCCATGGCCTACCCGCAAAACATGGCAGCTCCACCCTATGGCCTTTTCCTGACCAATGTGGAGTATAACAACTCAGGTAAAGACTCCATATTCATCTAACGACATTTTAAGTTTTATTCCATCCCATGTTCATCAGTCTAAGTGTTGCCTTTACTGTGCAGATCTGAAGCTTTACAAAGAGGACAGTGATGGACCTTAACAGAAAACAACATGTGTTGCAACATGTAAATATAGCTGCGAAAAGTAAATAAATTTTGTCTTTGAAGTGAAATGAAAACCTTCCATATTCCTGTTATACATGAGCATATATACACAGTATGTTTTCTAATAATCAGATAATCCAAGCTGAATTGTGCTAAAATCAATTTGCATTAGCCAGTTTAAAAAGGCTGCCGTTTCACTCAGTGTGCGAAGTTGGGAAAATAGGATGTAAATTCATCAGTTCATGTATAAGGCAAGATAATGGTAAAAATAACAATATACAGATAAATGCACAAATCAGATCAAAACCGATGATAAAATAAAACTCGGCACATCTACATGACGAATTGACATTCACATACATCGGCTTGTTTTTGATAATGAAATGGTATATCGCACCATTTATTCATATGCAACATTTCTGTAATTACTGTATTATGCAGGTGAATCACTTATTACGTTACATCACAACCCCAACAGATTTATTACTTTCAGCCTCTGCAAGTATAAATAACAATAAATGGGTAAATAGTACTTTTTTGCTTTTTAACCAAAAAAAAAAAAATTAGAATTGAAAAGAGGCAATTACTTGGAAATAATTTCTCTGGTTTTATTAAACATTACAATATCTCTCAATTCGAGGACAAGAAGCATTCAGCACTCTGCAGTGCAACACGGCAGCCTTCCACACAAATCCATAATACATTCACAACATCCAGCTGATGTGTCTTAAGGTTTGGAGTGTTGCATATTGTTGTCATCCTTGTAATGAGCCCAGGATTGCCAATAAAGCACAGACCAGTTTTCCAATGTCTAAAGATGTATCCCGAATGAGGTTGGTGTAAACAGATCAGGAAGTGTTTGAGCTCGTGTGTGTGTAACCTCAGCACACTGGATGCCCCCCAAGTTTCATGTCCATTTGCAAGATACACAGCTTGTGGAAACATGCATCGAATGCATGTTTAAACCCTGAAGACAAGCAGGAATGTTTTTTAATGCAGGTACATTTTTCTTCCCAATTACCACCAAAAGATTTGTAATATGGTAGCGGTTCCAATGGTTTAAAAGTAGGAGACCCATTTATATTGGCCACTGACTTCCAGCCACCTTTTTCCTGAAGGTGAACATTGAACCAGAAACAAATACTCTGAAAGGATATTTTAGTTTGATTTAAATAAAAAAAAAAAGAGAAAGAAAAATACACAAGGGCCAGTTCACAATTTACCTGGGCTTGGGACCAATATGCACCCGTGTCACCACTCACACACCGTTACAATTTGGAACAGCCTGGATTGTTGGAGCGAGCCAAATCACACGGAAGGGGGAGAGCATGCAAACTCCACCCAGAAACACCATTGGCAGTAAAAGAGCTCGAACCCAAAAACTTGTTGCTGTTAGGCAAGAAGGCTATCCACGATGCCACCATGCCTGCCGAAATTTCTAAAGGTTTCAGGGAGAGTAAAGTTTTGCTGTCTCTCCCGGTTACAATTTTTTGTTGTTGTATTAATAATGTCACCTCTGATAAGGGACATGGTCTTGTCTGTTGTGCCATTTTTTTGTGGTCACTGCACAAGAAATGGGGAGGGGGGGGTCCCCTGAGTCTCAGGAAACACGAACAGCACCTTACTAAATACTTAAATCTTATTGTGAAAATTGTCATTTCGGCCAAAAGGTTTACTTATGCAAAGGAGGTTCTCTTTTACCTCGAGTTTACTTGATTGTTAGCAAGTTATTTGCAACTACATGACATTTTATACCAGAGTTGTGATTTTGGACAAGGACTTTTTTTTTATATAAAAGTTGATTAGGATCAAATTCTGGACCCAGGATATTTAATGGTTGTCTAACAGATGCTTTATTTTGTTAATACAGTGGTACCTCACCTTACGAAAGACCCAACAAATGAGAAATCAAGGTTACGAAACGCATTTACCCAAAATTTCCATCTCTGGATACGAAACAAATTCACCTTGCAAAATGCACCATCTCAAAAATTCAAACAATGCATGAGTTGCTCTCCCACTGGCTATCTCCCAACACCCCACGCCGCTGGCCTCCCATTGGCTAGGAGGGAGCTGCAGCTCCATAATACCCATGAAGCTTTTCATGTGCCTTTGACCCATTGTTCGTCACAGAGATGCAGCTCCCTCCCATTGGCCATTATGGAGCTGCAGCTCCATAATACCCATGTTGCTTTTTGTGTGCCTTCGACCCATTGTTCTTTCATGGAGTTCTAACACCTGTAAAAGGACAGTTAGTGTTTCGTGAGTTTTTCAAGTGTGCGCATGTCAACTTTTTTTTTTGGCTCAGGCTTTTAACCTTGCATAAACATTATGATTATAACTCTGCTAAGCCGACATGGTCAACACGCACGCGTGCATGTGATTGCCAATGAAAGTGAAAAGAAGCGGGCTTGTGGCATGTGATTGAGTGATATCGCAAAGGAATATGGCCAAAACACGTCTACCATCGGTACAATATTGAAGCAGGAGGCCTTAAAAGGTATACTCTAAAAATTATAAGGGTTTAAGGGGTAGTATTGGGGGTCTTGGAATGAATCAGGCCTTTGACATGCAAGATGCTGCTCAACTTACGGGGTGGGGGGGGGGGGTTGTCCCCTCACGAAACCAAACCACTTCTGAAACAAATTAATTTCATAAGATGAGGTACCACTGTATGTTTTTCAGAAATGATCCAATTACAGCAGGCCTAGGCGACATCGTTTGTGTGTGGGGGGACTAAAATTACCAGTTTGGTGATATTTTCAAGTGAATTTTACATAGTGCATTACATAATCGACCTTTCAAACACTTATGTAAATGAATAAAATCTCTTTTTGATGCGGTCTCTTGTCTTATTGATACAAACTGTCTCAATTTATTTTGCTAAAAAATGACTACCCTGAAGTATCAGAGAGGACATGGACCAAAAACACACCTTCAATGAACCAGTATGCTTTAACCCAGTCACTTACGAGATTGCTGTTCGAGTCATTCACGTCACATGACCCTGACCTTATACAGCACCACATCAATAACACCTTTACCACCATGAGTTAGTTACCCTTTAATTTCCATTTGGGTTGACATATTGGATATGATGTTTCACTCTTTGTACTTCTTAATTAAAAACCTACTACCACCTTATATTGCTTTGTATACACAATCTATAAAATATATGACCGTGATAACACTTTAAAATGAAAGGTGTTCTATAGTAATCAATCAACTACAGGCACGAGATTTTGGCAAAACAAACATTCATACATCTTTCACTGTGGCAACTTTACTGATAAAGCCAATCATAACGAGCAACAAATTCAACCGCTTCGAACAACTAAAGGTCATCCACACCCAAAGAATAGGTCCGATTAGAAATGCGGTACTAACACCTTTATGTATATCAGAAATAAAATTAATACATGATAATGGAGGGAGGGGGGTGGCATTGTATGTAAACACCAAATATGTTTGAGTTCACTTAAAGGCCTAGAAGTGGCCCAGACATGGCCAATTTACTTATAACAAAACCCCTAAATATCTGGCTTTTATTAGGCAGTACAAAGAGTGAAACTGTGGTAATGTTAAAACCTATAAAGAGAAAATCTAAAATACATTTTCACGTCCCCTATAAATGTTCTGTGTAGTTCGACTCCCAGTCGAAGGATTAAAACTACTCCTGATGATAGTTGTCCCTCTCCTCAGCTTGCGATTTTCTCAATTTCATCCAAATCATCTGTGTCCAGTTTTTCAATTTTCTTATCTGTGGGGGAAGAAAAAAAATATTTTTACTGTGTGCTTTTAATTAAAAAAAACCCACCCTGCATGATTTTATATAAAAACCCGGTTTAATAAAAAACTATCCATGCTCATAGAATTTTGTTCTGGATTTCAGATGGCAGTTTGATGATCTGACTATTTTATTTATTTATTATTTTTTTTTAATCTGAACATTTCCAAACAAAATTACTTCTCCTGCATAAAATCATCCTTAACCTTGTACTACCACCGCTGATGTAGAGTTCACCGTTTGGTACTTCCTTATGCCAATACATTTTCCACACAAATAAATATTATAGCTAAATAGGGTGAAGGTACGTGTTGTTAAGCAGGAGTCTATTCAACTGTGCATAGAGCACTGGCTTGTTGAAAAAATAGTTTAAAAGTGATGCACGCATGAAACTTGGTACAGATGTTCTGCCAATCCGAAGCCATCTAGTTTTTAAACCACACAGAACTTCACGGAAACACCCCATAACAAATACAGGTATGGCAAGGGACAATAAATAAGGAAAATTATTTTCATAAAATATTGGAGTTCTCACCCTTCGGTTTTTGGAAAAAGCTATTGGGAGATATTAGTTGCTTGAGCAATTTACTTCTATAACGTGTCTGGTTTCAGGAATCTTTATGGCTGAGAATTATTAAAAAAAACAAAAAAAACCCCCAAAAAACACATTCATTAGAAGAGGGGGGGGGGGGGCAAAAGGATAAGCCACTAACTCAGAGTTGAGCAATTAAAATGTCTATTCCTACAAACTGAAATCCAAATGTTTATCAAGTACATTACAGAAAATAATGAACTATATCACAATATGCTTATTTTTTGAGCAGGACTAGTATGTGAGGTGCTCAAAACTGAAAGTAGTGTACTTGCTGTGGGTTATACGGACTTCCGGTCTTTGAAGTGAGCAAGGGTACAATTGAACTCGTTTTGTACTCAGCTTGCACTGATGTGAATCACCAGCAGAGTGGAGAGTTCTCGTCTCTGGATTCGGGTTTACTCATTTTACAACTCTCTTTGCTTAACTGAGTATGCATGGCAGATTGTGCCGATAGTTAATTCATCTGTGTGTATGACACTTGCACCCATGCTAGTAGGCTTACGCTTCTGACCAACCATATTTGCTTAGGGTAACAAAAGTCCACAAAACAGTGTAAACAAACACCACAGAGACAACGTCTTAACACAAGGGTAACTCGCTATATAACCGATATATATAAAACTGAACTGGGAAGAAGGATGGGTACGTTCATTCTGTTGTTTGTAAACAATGGACGCATCCTCATTACGTCAGCGTACTACATAGGTAGGTACGTCTAAACTCACAATTTGACCTTTTAAAAAAACCTCGTAAAATCGAAAAAACGTAAAACGGATGAATGCAAGTCAGTTTTCCTACAGTGACTATTTGTTAACTTACTGAAGTGCTCCTGAATTCGATCCAGGATGTTCATGCTGAACCTGCTGTCCACCATGTTGATCGCCAACCCTCTCTTGCCAAATCTCCCTGTACGGCCAATCCGGTGCAGGTACGTCTCGTTGTCGGGGTTTCCGTCCTTATCGACGGGTAAATCGAAATTAATAACCACAGACACCTGCTCCACATCGATGCCTGGAATAATACATAAGAATGAGATTAGGAGTGTGTTCACAACACCAGTCCCATCCCTCAAAACCAACAAAATCTATCGTTACCTCTGGCACAGACGTTTGTAGTGACAAGGACCTTCTCTTTGCCGTTGCGGAAACGCTCAATAACAGCAGCTCGCTGTTCCACCTGCATTTCTCCGCTGAGTAGCGCCACTTGGTGGCCCTCCTTCGACAGCTCTCCCGCAAGCCACCCTGCTGTCCTCCTGGTCTGTAAACAAAGAGGCGGTGTTTTCACCTTCCCAGTCTATGCAGATATCATCCAGCTGAAGAAATAGTGTATGTATTATCGTACATGACAGAATATCATGGCCTGTGCGATAGTAATGGCACCATAGATGTTACAGAGAGCATGGAATTTCTCCTCTCTGTTTTCACACATCACGTAGTACTGCTTAATTGTGTCCAGCGTCTCCTCCTCCCGTTTCAGTTTGATGACATTCGCGTCGGGAACGATCCGCTCGGCAAAGCTCCACACAGATTCCTCGAACGTAGCGGAGAACAGCAGCATCTGGCAGCTTTTGGGTAGCATTCTTGGAAATCAAATCAATAGGAGAAATATAATAATTGCACATTTGTTCTGACTTTTTTTATATAACAAAAGGGACAATGCTTGACAGTGAGTGCTATAATTATTTAAAATGTGATTAATGCATCTCCAATACATTTCTTTCTGTGGAATTTTTAATGGAGATTTAAAAATAAATCCAGAATTCAAGATATTATGGACATCAATAATTAAGAGATAACCTAAGTACATACACACCTCTGGATGCGAATGCTTTGATCTTGATGACCTTGTGTGGCGATCATGACGTCTGCCTCATCTAAAACAAACACTTTAATTTTCTTTGGGTCGAAGAATTTGAGCTTCTGGCACCAGTCCAAGACAGTGCCGGGTGTACCGATCACAATCTGCTCCTGGAGCTTCACCCCTCTCTCTACTGCACAGAGACATTCATCAGATTATCATCTTTCATCTCAGAATTCTCTCCTCATTCCACAGAAACCTGAAAACACTAACATGTTTTACCAGGACTTTATCTTTACAAACGCCGAGATACCTGGAAGTAGTAAGTTACTGTTCGAAGCATAAACATGTTAACATATCCGTGGCCTCAAGCATAAAAGCTCACATTTGTTTCCACGGATCGCGTACACCAACTGGACTTCGGGGTAAAACTGGCCCATCTGCTCGATGACCTTGCCTGTCTGGAGGGCAAGCTCATATGTAGGTGATACACAGAGGCACTGAGAAGAGAAAGAAAAAAAAAAAAAAAGGTCAAGATGGAAAGCCGATGAAACAATGATTTAGGAACAGTGTTTTTCATGGACAGAAAAGAACCTCATGTAGTGAAATCCGACTGTTGTTCGTACCTCTCTCTCTCTCATTCTATTTTCATTAAGTCTGTTACCAACTCACCAGAAAAGCTATGATCATTTGTTGTGTTCCTTGACATTATACACGCTGTAGGCATGACATTGCAAGAAAGTAAGTGTGTGTGTGTGTGTGTGTGTGTGTGTGTGTGGAGGGGGGTATTTTTAATCCAGGTCCTATTTCTCCAGCACTGTTTACAAAACCTACAGAAGTTGGTTGAGCATCGAGCCTGTATTTCAATAATTGCAAAATAAAGTGCTTATGGGCTCAAATTACAACCGATCGCTAGAGCACCATACAGGTAGTTGCTAACGCATGACCACCCATTACTTTTTTTTAAAGCCAAGCTCATTCTAACCTATGTGAGGATCAGATGGGCGGAACCATGTACACAGACGCACACTTTAGAAACAGTGGCACAGAGAGAGACAGAAGGCAGAGCTGGAGGCAGCAAAATGAAAATGTTGAGGTTCTCTTTAGGAGTAACGAGGATGGATAGGATCAGGAATGAGCACATCAGAGAGACAGCACGTGTAAGAGGTTTTGGAGACAAAGTTAGAGAGGCTAGATTGAGATGGTTTGGACATGTACAGAGGAGGGATAGGGAGTATATTGGTAGTAGGATGCTGAGGTTAGAACCACAGGGAAGACCACAGAGGAGATTTATAGATGTGGTGAAGGAAGACAAAGGTAATTAGTGCGAGAGTAGAAGATGCAGAGGATGGGGTGAGATGGAGCCAGATTTGTTATGGCGACCCCTGAAGGGAAAAATTATATATAACACACACACACACACGGCAGTAGTGGTCTGATGGATAGGGCGCAGGATCGCTGATCCTCAGGTTGGGGGTTTGAGTCCCCACAGGGTTGTCCCTGTCCCCCAGTGCAGCCAACTGGGTTATCAAAGGCAGGCTATGTCTCTCACTGTCTATTGTGAGAGGCATGTAAAAGAACCATTGCTGACTTTTGTAAAGAGTAGGCTGCAAAGCCGTCAGCATGTTTGTCCCTTGCTGAAGGGTTGTTACAGGAAGGGCATCCGATGTAAAAATCTATGCCAAATCAAATGTGCGAATCAGATGAGTCGCTTGTGGCGACTTCTGAGAAAAAGCCGAAAGAAGAAGATGCACACACACAGTCGGCCCTCCACTTACAAAAACCTCTGAATACGAAAAATATTTTCCTAAATTTTTGTCCCCTGTATACGAAACTCTTACGCCATTCAAACAATGCGCAGGTTGCTCTCTCATTGGCTGTCTCCCAACATCCCGCCCCGCTGGCCTCCCATTGGCAAGAAGGGAGCTGAACTTTACCCATACTTGTTTGTCACACACATGAAGGAGAGTTGAACAGGACTGTTGGCTCGTGAGGTTTTTTTTGAGAGTTATCATTGCAACGTTATATTTTGTTATCCATCATGGACCCCAATAAAGTGATTCCCGGCGACACCGAAAAGAAGCTGGCTCCGTCGATCGAAGTGAAGCAGGAGATAAAAAAAAAAAAAATACAAAAGTGGGATGCGTTTGAGCGAAATCGCAAAAGGAGTATGGCTGAAACCCCTCTACCATGAGAATGATACTGAAGCAGAAGGAAACCTTAAAAGTGATGACCCCTTCGAAAGGTCTCTGTGATATCGAAAAAGAGGTCATCACTGAACGACGAGATGGAGAGACCGTTACTCCTTTAGATAGTGACATAGGCAATAATTTCAGTAAATGCAGCCGTGAGGGGGGGGCACAAACCAGTGTCTCTCCCTCACGCCGGTCCCAAGCCCGGATAAATGCAGAGGGTTGCGTCAGGAAGGGCATCCGGCGTAAAACAAATGCCAAATAAACTATGCGAATCACAAGAAAGAATGACATACCGGATCGGTCGAGGCCCGGGTTAACAACGACCGCCATCAGCGCCGTCAACCAACAGGGTGCTGATGGAAATTGGACTACTGTTGGTCGAAGACGTCGAAGAAGGAGAGGCGGGAGGCGTGTCCGTTGCCAGAGAGAGAAGAGGAAATGCATGAGTCTAGGACTGAAAGTAGGGACTTTGAATATTGGAACTATGACAGGAAAGGTAGAGAGCTGGCTGACATGATGCAGAGGAGGAAGGTGGACATACTGTGTGTTCAGGAGACCAGGTGGAAAGGTCGCAAGGCTAGAAGCATAGGAGCAGGGTTTAAGCTGTTTTATCACGGTGTGGATGGGAAGAGAAATGGAGTCGGAGTCATCTTGAAGGAGGAGTTTGCCAGGAATGTTCTAGAAGTGAAAAGAGTGTCAGACAGAGTGATGAGTCTCAAGTTAGAAATTAAAGGTGTGATGGTCAATGTTGTTAGTGCTTATGCCCCACAGACAGGATGTGAAGCGAGAAGAGAAGGAGAGATTCTGGAGGAGTTAGATGAAGTGATGCAGAGTACCCCCAGAGGTGAAAAGAGTGGTCATTGGGGCAGACTTCAATGGACATGTTGGTGCAGGAAACAGAGGGGACGAGGAAGTGATGGGTAGGTTTGGTATCCAGGACAGGAGCATGAAGGACAGATGTTGGTAGATTTTGCAAAGGATGGAAATGGCTGTGGTGAATACTTTCTTCCAGAAGAGAGAGGAACATAGGGTGACTTATAAAAGCGGAGGTAGGAGCACACAGGTAGACTACATCTTGTGCAGGCGATGTAATTTAAAGGAAGTCAGTGACTGCAAAAGTAGTAGCGGGTGAGAGTGTTGCCAAACAGCATAGGATGGTGGTGTGCAGGATGATGCTGATGGTGAGGAAGGTGAAGAAGGCAAAGGCAGAGCAGAAGACAAAGTGGTGGAAGTTGAAAAAGGAAGAGTGTCGGGTTGTCTTCAAGGAGGAGTTGAAACAGACTTTGGGTGGTCAGGAAGTGCTTCCAGATGACTGGACAACTACAGCGAATGTGATCAGGAGACAGGTAGGAGAATATTTGGTGTGTCATCTGGAAGGAAAGTAGATAAGGAGACTTGGTGGTGGAATGAGGAAGTGCAGGAGTGTGTACAAAGGAAGAGATTAGCTAAGAAGAAGTGGGACATTGAGAAAACCGAAGAGAGTAAACAGGAGTACAGGAGACACAGCGCAAGGCAAAGGTAGCAGTGTCAAAGGCCAAACAGAGTCGCGTTTGATGACTTGTATGCTCGGCTGGAAAGTAAGGAGGAGAAAATGATTTATACAGGTTGGCACAGCAGAGAAATAGAGATGGGAAGGGCGTGCAGCAAGTTAGATTGATAAAGGACAGAGAGAAATGTATTGACTGATGACAGAAGTGTGCTGGGAAGATGGAAAGAGTACTTTGAAGAGCTGATGAATGAGGAAAATGAGAGAAAAAAAGAGAGTAGAAGAGGTGACTGTTGAGGACCAGGAAGTAGCAAAGATTAGTAAGGGTGAAGTGAGGAGGGCATTGAAGAGGATGAAGAATGGAAAGGCAGTTGGTCCAGATGACATACCGGTGGAGGTATGGAAGTGTCTAGGAGAGGTAGCAGTAGATTTTCTGACAAGAACATTTAACAAGGTCTTAGAGAGTGAGAGGATGCCAGAGGAATGGAGGAGAAGTGTGCTGGTGCCCATTTTTAAGAACAAGGAGGCGTGCAGAGTTGTGGCAACTACAGAGGGATAAAGTTGATGGGCCATCGGATGAAGTTATGGGAAAGAATAGTGGAAGCTAGACTAAGGGCAGAAGTCAGCATTTGTGAACAACAGTTTGGTTTCATGCCCAGAAAGAGCACCACAGATGCAGTGTTTGCCTTGAGGATGTTAATGGAGAAGTACAGAGAAGGTCAGGCCAGCTGCATTGTGCCTTTGTGGATCTGGAGAAAGCATATGACAGGAGTGCCGAGAGAAGAACTGTGGTATTGCATGAGAAGTCTGGAGTGGCAGAGAAGTATGTTAGAGTGGTGCAGGACATGTATGAGAGATGTAAGACAGTGGTGAGGTGTGCTGTCGGTGTGACAGAAGAGTTCAAGGTGGAGGTGGGACTGCATCAAGGGTCAGCTCTCAGCCCCTTCTTGTTCGCTATGGTGATGGACAGGCTGACAGACGAGGTTAGACAAGATTCCCCATGGACTATGATGTTTGCAGATGACATTGTAATCTGTAGTGAGAGCAGAGAACAAGTGCAGGAAAATCTAGAGAGGTGGAGGTATGCCCTGGAAAGGAGGGAATGAAGATTAGCCTCAGTAAGACAGAGTACATGTGCATGAATACCAGGACCAAGAGGAGCGGTGAGATTACAGGGAGCAGAGATAAGAAGGTGGAGGATTTTTAAGTACTTAGGCTCAACAATCCAGAGCAATGGCGAGTGTGGAAAAGAGGTCAAGAAAGCGTGCAGGCAGGTTGGAATGGTTGGAGAAAAGTGTCGGTGTGATGTGTGATAGGAGGGTATCGGCAAAAATGAAAGGAAAAGTGTACAAAAGCGGTGTTGAGGCCAACGATGCTGTATGGGTTAGAAACAGTGGCCCTGGGGAAAAGACAGGAGGCAGAGTTGGAGGTAGCAGAGATGAAAATGTTGAGGTTCTCTTTGGGAGTAACTTGAGGATGGATAGGATTAGGAATGGAGTGCGTCAGAGGGACAGCACATGTAAGGCGTTTTGGAGACAAAGTCAGAAGAGGCTAGATTGAGATGGTTTGGACATGTACAGAGGAGGGATAGTGAGTATATTGGTAATAGGATGCTGAGGCTGGAACTACCAGGCAAAGGCCTGAAGGGAAGACCAAAGAGGCGATTCATGGATGTGGTAAAGGAGGACATGAAGGTCGTTGGTGTAAGAGAAGAAGATGCAAAGGATAGGGTGAGATGGAGGCAGATGATTCGCTGTGGCGACCCCTGAAGGGAAAAGCCGAAAGGAAAAGAAGAAGATAGGCAATAATTTCAGTAAAAGCAACCGCCATATTTAGTGACCTCGTAAAGGAGGGTGGGGATTCTTCGGATCAGCAACCCCCGGACTTTAAAGCATCACATGGGTGGTTCGAGAGATTTTAAAAAAAGGTAAATAAATCTCATACAAAATTGGTGTATTTTTAATCATTTTTAAAAGGGTTTATGGGGTAGTCTTGGGAGCCTTGCAACGAATTTCATGTAAAATGCGCCTCTACTTACGAAAACTCCAGGTTACGAAAAAGGTATATACAGTCATCCCTCGCCACTTCGCAATTTGAGCATCACGGTCTTGGTACATCGCAGCATTTTAATGAAAAAAAAAAAATATATATATATATATATATATATATATATATATATATATATATATACACACATATATACATACACACACACACACTTCATAAAAAATTCAAAATTCGCGCTGAAACTCTCGTAAGCAAGCAGAATTGGACATCTCTTCTGAAGAAACAAGTTTCCTGTGAAGTGCCTGAAGAGGAATAATCATCTGAACTGTTGGAAAACACTAAAGTCTTTCAATTATTATTCCAGTACCCAAGTTAATGTTTAGAATGTATGTGTGTGATTTTTTTTTTTTTGTACTGTGGTGTAGCATGTTTATCGTTTTGTTTATCCAATTTATTACTCTTCATTTTGCTTTTATGTGTTATAGTCTGTGTTTTTGGGGGACTTTGATTTTGACGGCTGCATTCTCTAACTCTTTTTCGCCGCTCCGGCTGAGGGGACGTAGCTCATACCTGAATTCACTCTTCTCGTCTACTCCAAACAAACACAAGCATGCTCACTTCTGTGCCAGAGGATCAACTCACATGTCCCTGCTACGTTGTACTGTAACGCTCTCTAACTCTGTTTTTCTCCACGCTCCGACTGAGCTGCTCGGACTGAATGCAGTTCACACCTGAATTCAGTCCTCTCATCTACTCCCTATAAACACAAACCGCACGCTTACTTCAGTTGAAGCACGCTGCTTAAGAGCTTCCCCTTTAAATAATAAATCCACTCTGCCATCTCACGCTGCCTCACAAATAGTAATGCAATATCAATCTAGTGGGCATTTTTGAAAACTACAGTGCTGTATGTTTGAAGGAAAATTTATATATACGCATATGCTGTATAAATGTTTATATTTTATCATCAATAAATATCAGAGTAAAAAAAAAAATTAAGTTTTTCCTTAATCATTATTACATTAAATACTGTATTAATGAGTAAGACTATAGAGTGTGTTTAAGAAGCATATTTTAGCGCATGTAATAGATATAGTATTTTACTTCCAGTTAATCATTTGCACATGTAATATGATACATGGGGTTTTACTTCCGGGTACAGAACTCTCGGATTATTTTCATTCGCGAGAGGGGCCGGAACCAAACCCCCGCGAATAACGAGGGCCTACTGTGTGTGTGTGTGTGTACATTATATATATATACACACATATATAGCAGTGGGCAGGCCTTTTGGACCTGTGATGAGGTGCGGCACCCCAGCCACCATGAGCATCCACTGTCATGTGTGCATGTCACCTGTCAACCTGCGCATGCAAAGACTGGGCCTGGCTGACTGTGCACAAGAAACTGCCAAATTAGTCCAACGGACAAGCAAGCAGACCCAGCAAAGCATCGTGGAGCGCAACTAGGGCACATTGAAACACACAGGACACTGCTGTCCATCTACTGCATCCTGACCCATGTTGTGCCACCGGATCCAGATAGACCGGAACCAGAGAGTGAGGCTGACGATCTGCGCAACTCTCCCTCACTTAAATCCAAGTCAAGCGCAAGTCACGACTTCACCCATGCCTGCAAGTATGTCCTGCAGCGATGGGCGAGTGGTGAAGCAGCAGGTGTGGATTTCGCTGGAAGCTGTAGTCACGGACCTATACACAGGTGACCCAGGCCATAGGGTTGTTCTCTACTGGACCAAAGCAGCAGTCGAGTTCGCCAGCCCCCTTTAGGATTCACTCTGCTCACCTCCATGGAAGAAGAGGCTAGAAAAGGTGCCCTAAAGATGGCCTCCTTCACTTTACCCTGGCCAGCATACCGCAGCTGGTGGGATCCCCAAAAGTGGTCAAACAAGACAGACAAAACTAGTGAAGGTACTCAACCTTGGCACATGGAACATGCGAACTCTGCTGGGTAACACCAAGGCAGACTGCACTTGTCACCAAAGAACTCCTTAACTATAACGTCGACACAACAGCCCTCAGCAAAACACGCCTTGCAGACAAAAGTCCAACTCACAGAGCATGGTGGTGGGTATACCTTTTTCTGGTTGTGGACGCAGCACTAAACTCTCCCACCTCGCCCAGAAGCTAATGAAACCCCCAGAGAGTATCATCGAGCGTCTGAAGTCACTTCAGCTCCCACTTGAAAAAAAGAAAAGTGTGACACTGATCAGTGCATATGCTCCAACAATGCCCAACTCAGGATAACAAGGACAAGTTCTCTGAAGAACTACACACCCTCATCGCAGCAGTACCACAGTCTAAGAACCTTTTTGTTCTCGGGGACCTCAATGCCAGAGTGGGGACAGATCATTGGAAGACACGGCACTGGCAAGTGCAACAGCAACGGCCTCCTGCTCCAAGTTGTGTGCCACACATGACCTCATCCTCACCAACACCCTGTTCCGCCTCCCCACCCATAACAAGACATCTTGGATGCATCCACAATCCAGGCACTGGCATCAAATTGACTATGTCATCACCAAGAAGAGGGACAGGGTACAGGATGCGAGTGACCAGGGCCATGTGTGGTGCTGACTGCAGGACTGATTGACTCCATGTCGAAGTGAAAAACTTCACATCCTGCCCATGAGAAGACTCCAAGGCCAGAAGACTGCAAAGAGGCTGAATGTCTCCAAGCTGAAGTCACCAGGGATCTCGATGACAGGCTGTAAGACACTCCATAATGATCTGGACAGCACAGAGAAGCTACGGGCAGCATTCAGAAATGTGGTGTACTCCACAGCCTTTGAACACCTCGGACCAGCAACTCGCAAGCACCAGGACTGGTTTGATGATAACGGCGAGGAAATTCAAGCAGTCCTGTCAGAGAAACACCAGCTGTTCAAAGCACACCAGAATGACCACTCTTCATGAGCGAAGAAAGATGCCTTCGCCAGCGCAAAAAGCAAGGTACAAAAGAAACTCCGTCATATGCAGTACTCGGGGTACAGCAAGAAGGCCGAAGAAATGCGGCCAGTCACGACACCAAGCGTTTCTATGATGCCTTGAAGACTGTGCACATCTACAAAAGGAAAGGCAACTTCCAGTCCTGCGACAATCATAGATGGAGCTCTCCTGTCCATAGTTCGAATGATCCTGGCCCGTGCCCTGATTAACCACCTCCTCCAGTATCTCGAGCAGGGTCTCCTCCCAGAAAGTCAGTGTGGCTTTCATGCCAAATGTGGAACAGTCGACATGATATTTGCTGCACACCAACTCCAGAAAAACTGCCAAGAGCAGCACCGCGACCTCTTCATGACATTGATCAATCTGACAAAAGCTTGACGTGATCAGCAGGGATGGCTTATGGAAGATAATGGAGAAGTTTGGCTGCCCGAGCAATTTAATCACAATCGTCGTCCGGCAGTTCCATGACGGCATGATGGTGAAAGTATTGCATGACGGAGACGAGTCAGAGGCTTTCAGTGTCAAACAGGGTGAAGAAACAAGGCTGCGTTCTTGCCCCCACGCTCTTCAGCATGGTCTTTTCAGCCATACTGACAGATGCTTTCAGTGATTGCCAGGATGGGATGCATGTCAGATACAGGATTGACGGTGGACTGTTCAACCTCAGACACCTGAAAGCAAGGTGAAGGAGACTGTCAGACTTATTGTTCGCTGATGACTGTGCCCTCAATGCAGGCACAGAGCAGAAGATGCAGCACAAAATGGGCTGCTTCTCAAAAACCTGTGACAACTTTGGCCTCACCATAAGCACCAAAAAGACTGAAGTAGTGTACCAGCCTGCAGCAAGACAGCTCTACCAAGAACCACACATCACAGTGAAGGGACAAGATTCACTTAACTGTGTAGCACACTCAAGAGCGGTGAACATTGATGCAGAAGTTAACAACAGGATTGCCAAGGTGCCAGTTCTACCTTTGGAAGACTCTGAGAATGTGTGAGAGCACAGAGGACTTCGCCTTTCCACCAAGCTGAAGGTCTACCATGCAGTGATGCTCACCACCCTCCTCTACGCATGTGAGGCCTGGACTGTCTACAGCAGACATGCCAAACAGCTCAACTGCTTTTAGTTGACCTGCCACTTGATACGGAGGCAGTTCGTCCGATCTGTGCTTTCTGAAGGAGGGTGAGTGGATGCTGGGCAGGCCATGTTGTCAGAACGACAGACATCAACTGCAAAAATAACTACTGTATGGGGACGCTTCAAAGACTGCCTTGAAACGTCTCTCAAGGACAAGAACAAACATCAGCACTTGGGAGCAACATGCGACCAACCCCTCAGCTTGGTGAAGCAAAGTCTTCACAGGTACCCGTGCAGCAGAGAAGCAATAAACTGCAGAGGCGCAGCAGAAACGCTTAGTGCGCAAAGCTTGAGTTGCCTCCACTTCCATCGCAGCACCCACCCACACATGTCCTGTGTGTGGGCGAGCATTTCGGGCTCGGGTTGGCCTCATTAGCCACCTCCGGACCCACAGATCTGATACGAAGTCATGGTCATCTTCGAACTCTAAGGACAAACAACAACATACATACGCATACACCAATCCTGTACTCTTCCTCTTTCCATCGTCTGAGCCGACTCCGATGCTCTGGAGTTGACTCTTGATTCTTTGAACCATGAACTGATTCACGAGAAGTGACTTCTCCCACGTTCCTTGTAAAGAGATGCATTAGGCTGAAAAATACATGTACACTAATCCTCCTCCTCCTAATGTCTATAGAAAGGTAAAAAGATTGCAAACAATTTTGACATGATTTTGTAGAAAGGAATATACACTACAAAAAAAAGTTAAGGATATTTGGAAATTTTCTAGATATTTTTCAGTTTTGTGAATTGGCCTTAATTTCAGTTTTTTTTTTATTGACAAATATCCTTACCTTTTGTGTAGAGTATATACTCTTAGTAATACATGTACAGACCCGACTTGCGTCCAAACCATCTTACGACCAGCTGGTCAGAACCAAATGCGGTCGCAAGTTAGACACGACCTGTACTTTTAAAAAAAGATTGAGGCTACAAACATTGTAACAATATGTACGTGTAAACATGGGCCCTTTGGATATTTCTCATGGTACATTCATTCGCATTACCACGGTTGTGTGTCTAAATGATGGTCGTTCTACTTAGTCTTCCCCTCCAAACTGTTACTTGTTTAAGCTAAGGGATGCCAATACATATGAGAAAATGATTCCTTGTGCTCCCTGAACCACTCATTGTTTGAGTCCCATTTCAAATCTGATCCATCAGGGAAGAAATGTGTGATAACCCGCTCATTCAGTACATTCTGTTCATCTGCTGCTTCATTTAATGTTGCTGAGCCTCGACTGGACCAGCTGAAGCAAATGCCATAGGATTAAATGCTGTGATCATGGACAAAAGTGCTCCATGAAAATGGTGTCAGCTTTTTTTGGCAGTGTATAGTGTTAATTGTTTAAAAATTATCTATAGAATTTTACCTTTTCTTCCAACAAAACATCATGAAAGAATTTGTTTCTGTATGTGTGTGCAGTGGCATCCACAACACTGTGGTGCTAATATACATGTGTAAAGCAATTTTATGCTACATGTCACGAAACCCCCCGAAGTTATATTTTTCAATTTTGCCAGTGCCTAAATCTTATACACGTTGCACAATAGACAAGATCCTTAAAGAAATTAAGCTTTGTTTCCCGTCAAAAATGAAACGTAGCGATGTCTACAGATGTTTTCACCCAAGTCTCCGTCACAGCTGACCATTCAGAGTGGAGTCGATTATCTCCCAGGACATTTTCGAATGTATACATAGAGAAGTCAGACAGAATTGATGAAGTTGTCTATTTTTAAAGAAATAAACCAATTACAATATGCTTCTTTCATACGTGGAGGGGGGATTCTTCAAATTGAGTTTGCAAAACAAGCATAGAAACTGAAAGTTTCCTTCTTTTTTGGAGTCACTGAGGTTAACATGACAGGTGTAGCTCTAAAATTAATCATTATGTTAAACACCAGTTACATTACAAGTCTTCCAATCATTGAAAATGCAAGGCTTTTTTTTGGGGGGGGGGGGGTATGGTGAGTAATCAAGTCCCCACCCCATTTAGTCCCTACTTTTACTTGTATCCAATTCTTATCCATCAGGTATTGCCTTCCATATCACACAACCACCACCGACCAGGGAGGGGCGAAAGCATACACACATCCTCCTTGACATGCAATGCTAGCCATTCCCCTCTTTTCAAATTGTGGCACATATGTAATTGGGGATGGGCTAACACACTCAAAGTTAAAGCGCTATCTGCACCCTCGTACGAATGACCCCTCAAGACACCCATGATTAGCTGGCAATCACTATAAGTGATGAAGTGAGTGTATACTATGGCTGCCTTTCATGAGAACTTTGCCAATTAACTCCCATGGACTCCCAGCCAAGGACAGCTGTGGTATTAAACCGGATTTGAACTGGCGATCATCTTGTCTGTGCGCCACCTGGGAGCCCCATTGAGTAATAAATTTATGATTGTCAGATGTAGCATGTTAACTCAAAATCAAACCAATTTCAGTCAATATTTTGCTGAATCGCCCACTCCGGGTGAAGGCAGGATACACTGAACAGCCAGACCATCACAGGGCAACATATATTCATATTTTGGAGCAATTTGAAACAGCTAATTAGCATAGAGATTCTCATCGTTGGAGCACAAGGACAACATGCAAACTCTACAAAGAAACGCCGCTAGTGAACCTGGAATGCTGTTGCTGTGAGGAGGACATGCTCAGCTCTACGTCATTGTGTCAAAGTAGAAATAGTACTACTGGATCCTTAGTAGCATCATGTTTTTAAACATGTTTTTGTAGAGATTGACATCTTTCATTAAACCTTTTTCGTACTTTGATATTTTCAACACATGTCCCAACCTGCCTTGGGAAGCATCCCCTTTACTTTACATTTATTCTACATGTCCATTGCCACGAACGGAGACAAGGACCATCAGGCTGAATTCCTGAAAAAGGTTTCTGCTACTGCCTCTTCAACATTGCTCACCCAAAAGTTAAATCACAAGAATTGAAAGACACACAATGTAACGTCACAATGAGTAACGTCTGAGCCCTACAAGTCATCGTGAAGGTTTTCTGTATTAAATTCAGCCTTTGTCATCATTATATGCCTTATATATTCTTTTCTTCACAAAAGTGCAGGTCTGATTACGGGATTGTTTTTTTGTTTGTTTTTTTTTAACAGCCTGATTGTGTGTGGCCACATACCTGAGGCCATTTGTTGTTGGGATCCACATGACTGAGCATGGCCAGGACAAAGGCGGCAGTTTTACCCGTGCCTGATTGAGACTGTGCGATAAGATTCTGTGGGCTAGAAGGAGACAGCTACAGTGAGGTCATTGGAGAAATTAACAACTAAAAGGATAGCTCTAAGTATTACAAGATTAGCTCTACTGCCAAAGACATAAGTAGGTAAGGACAGATTGTGAATTGTTACTCAGGCTCTATATATTACAGCAAAATAAAATCTGAGTCAGCTTTTACAGTCAAGTAAAAAGCTCCTTAATATTTTTCATGACACTTCTGGTTTTACACAATATTAGGCTGCGAGGGGTTTTTCCACATTTCCCTTTTATAATCAACAATTTTGGAACCCCCACCCCATTTTGAAACCCTATGTAATATATACCAAAACTTACCTGATCATATATTACATGCTCAATGAGCAAAAATACTATGTATCTATTGCATGCTAAAATATGCTAATATGCTTCTTAAACACATTCTATAGACAGTCTTACTTATTAATACAGTATTAAATGTAGTAAAATATAGTAATGATTAAGAAAAACTTTAATTTTATACTGTGATATTTATTAATAAAATAAACATTATACAGCATACTTTATATATATCTATATACACACACACACACAATGTATGTATATTATCCAGTTAAGCTCTATGACGCCACTCTCTTCTGAAGAAATAAGACTTTCTCCTGAAGAAACGACAGTTTCGTCTGAAGTGCCTGAAGATAATCAACTGAACTGTTGTAAAGCTGTAGTATTAAAACCTTTTTCAATTATTATTCCAGTACAATGCCCAAGTTAATGTTCATGATAAATGTTCAGAAGCCACGAAGCAGCTCTGCCACGCCCCCTCAGACAGAGCAGACAGTTAGAGAACACAGCCGACTAAATCAAAGTCCCCCAAAAAGAACATGAAATGTAATAAATTGGATAAACATGCACCACCACAGTACATAAAATCACACACACATATATTCTAAACATTAACTTGGGTACTGTACTGGACTAATGATTGAAAAATACTAATATTGGCATGCTTTCAGATGTTTATTTCTCTTCAGGCACATCAGAGGAAACTGTCGTTTCTTCAGGAGAAAGTCTTATTTCTTCAGAAGAGACATCCAACATCATTACCTTTTCTAGAGCTTAGCCAGAGTGACGCACAGCGTTTGAGCATCATCGCAGAGCCTAAGTGGTAATTTAAACACATGATATATGTATATATAAAAAAAAGAGGCTAATTGAAAACTTGTGCGTGAATGAGGAAAAAGGGGCATTACATCATATCAACCAATCAGCAGGAAGGAGGACAGCCATTGGCTGAATTTGAGTGACGTGTCTGCTGCTCGGCAGTCCGCGAATACTCAAACCACGAGTGCAAAACCACGAATAGTCAAGGGCCTAATGCATCTTAAAAAAAAACAAAAAAAACACTAATATTAAGGACTAAAACCAATTAGGTGTTCAAGTCACTTACGGTTCTGCAAGCATCATGGGCAATGCGTTCTCCTGGATCTTGGAAGGTCTGTTGAAACCCATGGCGTAAACACCTTTCAGCAACTGAGGCTTCCTACAAGCACAGATACACGGCCATAAATACAAAAGGAGCACACAGCTGTCAACTTAGAAGCTCTGCACAAATGTGAACTCACAATCGCAGCTCTTCAAATGACTTGACTGAGTAAAGCGGAGAGTTCGGATCCCTCTGAAGGACTTCCACTTGACTGGTGGTGTCTACCAGGTTGCTTCGTATCAATTTGTTCAACAGCGACTGAGCTGCTTTGTCATCTGTGAACCAAACAGCACATTGAGAAGTAAAACAAACACCCAACATAAATGCTCATTCAGAGACCAGAGTGAGATTATTCAAGGGTACGGGGATGAAGTGGGTGGGTATGGGGACTGACCTTTCTCTTCCTCCTCAGGCTTTTCTCCTTCACCTTCAGCCTTAGCTACTAGTTAAAAAATACAGAGAGGTGAATGCAAGTGTCATGAAGTGAGATCACCATTGGAAAAAAGTCTCATTAATTAACTTAAAAAATTAATTACTTACCATGTTCCTCTGTTTTTGGTTTGTCTTCCTTATCATTTAATTGAAGGCTGCTTATCTGTCAGGGGGGCATCAGAATTATTCCGACAATCGAGCACAAAAACATATCACCCTGCACAGCATGGGACTGAATCCCCCAAGGGAAAAAACCCTTAGTCCCTATCCAGGTCCACTTCTTACACTACACAGGAATATAATTTTGTATCCTTCGTAGTACACTGCGCTACCAACAGGAAGCTATTTGTGAGTTCACCAGACTCTGCATCATTACCTAGCAAGCTAAACATAAAAACACTGCTTAGCATACTCATTTACAGCTTCTGGGACGAAACACATTTTCCTTCTTATCAACGGTTCATTGATAACAGTTGAGAACTTACTTCAACAAGAAACGTAGAATTTAAAACCCAAAGTGAAAGTTAGTGAGTTAGCCGGCTAGCAAACATGCTTTGCTAGCTGGCGTATCAATCAATTTAACAATTCACAAAGTTAACCAAGTAGTAGTAAATAGCCGGCTGTGAAATACCCAATGTACTGAAATATGATAGATTTATAATTTAAAAACATGACAATTAACATATTCTTTTGGGGGGGTACATGAAGCACGCGCTTACCGACTCAGCTGCAGCTTCTTGTTGATCCACAGCCTGAGCCCAGGAATCCGTAGCCATGTCCGTAAATCTAATTAAAATACTCACAATTTTTAAAAATGTTTCTGATTCATACGACTCGCCAATACACTCAGATGAGTTAAATTTGTTTAAAAGTGTCTGAATAAAGCGAATGCATACAATGGCGTGCTGACTTTCCACCAAGTGCGCTACACTTACATACCTCCGGGGATAAACAAGTCCGTCGAATAACGGTTCCGATCACCACCAAGCTGCTTGTTGAAAAGTGACGTAACCGTATTCTCGACTCCAAGGCTTTCAAACCACGCCAAATTGCTGTGTTCTTCAGCTGTACCCTATTGTTTTAATAGTTCTGAGTCCAATAAGCTACACAGTTATCTTTTTTTGTTTGTTTGTTTTGTTTTTTATAGTTCTTCCCGAGCACACAATGGCTACCAACCTGGGAAAGCAAAGGTTACTGCATGCTTGCTATAATGTCTGTAATGCCACTCTCGTTCCTTCACTCATTTGCCAAACTGCTTAATCTTCGTAGGCTGGGGCTAATCACGCTCTGAACAGCTCGTCAGACCATCATAGAGCCAGCAAACGCTCCCATTTACACACACTAGCTAGAAGCAATTTGGAACAGCCAATAGAACAAATTCGCATTACGACTGCGCATGTGCAGGGAACGTGACCCAACATCTGTTCCAAGAGTCAGGGCTACCAAACTTTCTTGTAGCCACTTGCTTTTGTATGTAAACACATCCTAACAACTGCCTCTTAAAGCCTGCCTTAAGCTTTGAATTATCGATATGCCAGGTACCGTAGTGAACTGTGGGAATGTCATTTATCATCTCGAGCATTGGAAAAAGGACATTTGCAGTATATGTGCCTGCAAATTTGGGACTGTATCCACCGCCATTCACATTATTTACCTTCCCTACCAATCTGAAGGATCCGGAGGGACGCGTTGGATTAAAGCAGTAAGTTTATAATTAAAGTGTTCTTTATTTGAATTCATAGACCCTATAGACTGGGGCAGTGGTGGTCTAGTGGTATAGGGTGCTGGATCACTGATCCCAAGGTTGGGGGTTCGAGTCCCACTCTCCACAAGGTTGTCACTGTTCCCCCCAAGTGCAGCTAACTGGGTTATCAAAGGTGGGCTATGGTGAGAGGTATGTAAAAGAACCATTGCTGACTTTTGTAAAGAGGTAAGGTAAGTCTGTTGGGTTTTTACACCCAAGCCTAGTGGCGCATCAGGCTGGTACTTATCCCCGGTTTCCATAGCGTGAAGCGACCAGGAGTTCAACTCCCCCTGGATGGGACGCTAGTCTATCACAGGTTACCTTCCCAGTATATTTTACTGGTACCCATTTATACTTCCGGGTGAACAGAGGCACACTTGTGGTTGAGACCTTTCCCAGGGGTCTTAGCACAGTGAGGGTCTTAGTCGGATTCGAACGCACAACCTCCCAATCATGAGCACAGCACCCTAACCTCTATGCCACCGGTCCCACACGTTCGTAAAGAGTAGGCTGCAAAGTCGTCAGCGTGTTTCTGTCCCTTGCTAAAAAGGGTTGTGACAGGAAGGGCATCCGACGTAAAAACCTCTGCCAAATCAAACGTGCGAATCAGATGATTCGCTGTGGCGACTCCCGAGTAAAAAAAAAAAAGGGGAAAAGCCGAAAGGAAAACAAGCAGACAATAGACCCTATAGACTATACAGTATTACCTTTTATTTACCTGTTAAATTACCATAAAATTCGGCGATGCCAAATGCCGGGCCGAATGGGGGGGCCTACGTTAATGTTGATCAATAATTACAATATGCATCTAGATCTATATAATTGTATCGTGATAAATTAGACAAACAAGAGCTGTCAGATCACTCGGTGACCACTGTCAAACTTGTATTTAGCTTGTTTGTAGTCATTATGAAGTCGTGCTAGTAGGGGTGCCTGATCCTTCATTCACAAAAAATCCGCTATGTCATCGGACATACACGGGGACCACTTCGATAAGGCGTAATTTTCTGTCTCCCAGCCGTCTTCAAGTCCCAAGGGGTCGGAAATTGTCACGCTTTCCTCATCCACTTCAAATGTCAACAAGCTGGCATAGTCACGTTGGATTTGTTTAGATTCCTCAGCCCTTGACAAAACTATAGGTAGCTTTTGTAACGTTGCCGCAAATGCAAGTGCAACAAGTTCATCTTTACGCTTGCAGGAACAGCCAAGAAGACCCCTACGTATACAATACGCTCGAAGGTCAGGAACTTTCCATAAATTGAACGTATCGATAGTGCAGTTATCATCCACATCAAGGTTTATTTCCGCCATATTGGTAGCTTGTTTGGTAGTCGCGATCCCATGATGCCATGCATTGAATTCTTCAATCACGCCGACAGCATATCTCACCACTGTCTTACATCTTTCATACATGTATGCACCACTCTAACATACTTCTCTGCCACTCCAGACTTCCTCATGCAATACCACAGCTCTTCTCTTGGCACCCTGTCATATGCTTTCTCCAGATCCACAAAGGCACACTGCAGCTCTGTCTGACCTTCTCTGTACTTCTGTATTAACATCCTCAAAGCAAACACTGTATCTGCGGTGCTCTTTCTTGGCATGAAACCAAACTGTTCTTCACAAATGCTGACCTCTGCCCTTAGTCTAGCTTCTACTGTTCTTTCCAATCACTTCATCGTATGGCTCATCAACTTTATCCCTCTGTAGTTGCCACAACTCTGCACGTCTCCCTTGCTCTTAAAAATGGGCACCAGCACACTTCTCCTCCATTCCTCCTCATCTGCTCACTCTCTAAGATCTTGTTAAATGTTCTTGTCAGAAGATCTACTGCTACCTCTCGTAGACACTTCCATACCTCCACAGGTATGTCATCAGGACCAACTGCCTTTCCACTCTTCATCCTCTTCGATGCTCTCCTCACTTCATCCTTACTAATCTTAGCTACTTCCTGGTCCTCAATGGTCACCTGTTCTAGTCTTTTTTCTCTCTCTCATTTTCCTCATTCATCAGCTCTTCAAGGTACTCTTTCCATCTTCCCAGCACACTTCCGTCATCAGTCAACACATTTCCCTCTCTGTCCTAAATCACTCTAACTTGCTGCACGTCCTTCCCATCTCTCTTTCTCTGCTGTGCCAACCTGTATAAATCATTTTCTCTCTCCTTACTGTCCAACCTAGCATACAAGTCATCATACGCCCTCTGTTTGGCCTTTGACACCACTACCTTCGCCTTACGCTGTGTCTCCCTGTACTCCTGTTTACTATCTTCGGTCCTCTCAATGTCCCACTTCTTCTTAGCTAACCTCTTCCTTTGTACACACTCCTGCACTTCCGCATTCCACCACCAAGTCTCCCTATCTACTTTCCTTCCAGAGGACACACCAAGAACTCTCCTACCTGTTTCCCTGTTCATATTTGCTGTGGTTGTCCAGTCATCTGGAAGCACTTCCTGACCACCCAAAGTCTGTTTCAACTCCTCCTTGAAGACAATACGACACTCTTCCTTTTTCAGCTTCCACCACTTTGTCTTCAGCTCTGCCTTTGCCTTCTTCACCTTCCTCACTATCAACGTCATCCTGCACACCACCATCCTATGCTGTTTGGTAACACTCTCACCCACTACTACTTTGCAGTCACTGACTTCCTTCAACTTGCCTCGTCTATACAAGATGTGTGTACAAAGTGAGCATATGCTATCCATCTCTCCCTCCCTGAGAAATTGGTCAATTATTTTTATATACATAATATATAGATAGATAGATAGTACAGTACTGTAATAACCGTGTATTATATATCGTAAAATCGTGTAGATATATATATATATATATATATATATATAAAATATATCGTAAAACCGTGGAAAATTATTTCCTCTGCATTTAACCCATCCAAATTGAGCGCACACACACATTGGGGGTACCCGGAGAGCAGTTGGGGGGGTAGGTGCCTTGCTCAAGGGCACTTCAACTATTTGGGTGGAGGAAATGATGATGCAGCTCACTATACCACCATCACCACACGTTTTTCCTGCTAGTTCACGAATCAAGCCAGTGACTTTTCAATCACAAAGGCGCTTCTCGAATCATTAGGCTACAGCTGCTCTCATCATGGGCAGTTTATGTTCTCCTTGCTACAGATCACTGTAAGCCCTTGCATTTCTCAGAAACCTGCAGTTGTCATTTCTATTGTTTCCACCTGATGAAAGTATAAGACTAAATAGTTTGATTATACTACATGGGAGAAATAGTACTAAATCAAGCTCAGTTACATATTCATCATGATCGCTGTACATCAAAATATTCACTTAGAATATAGAAGAAAATTTTTTTTCAGAATGGAAAATAATACACTATCATTAATTTCTTAAATAGCATATTTCTTCTAAAAATAAATAATTTTTGTCATGGCACTAAAAATAACCAAAAACAAAGCTTATAAAACTTCCTATTAAGAACAGAGACAAAATGCCGTTAAAATGGCTGATCTTTATTTTAGGGAAGTCCCTAAAAGAGTCAGAGAAGATCATTTGAGTGACTTTGAATGACAGAGTTGATGAAGTTAACTGCTTACAGCTAGACCATTAAAAAAATTCTAAATTCCAAAAAAACCCAAAAAAACAGCAGGGCAGCACTGTGTTGTAGTGGTAAGCATGTTCACCTCACAGCAAGAAGGTCCTATTTTTTACATTTACATTTATACATTCCATACACTGGTACTGGATTCAAGTCCAAGGTTCAGCAAGAGTGTTTCTCCATAAAGTTTTTCTGTTTTCCCCGTACTTGTATGGGTTTCCTCTACATACTCTGCTTTCCTCTGATGTTTCGAATGCATTTCTACTAGGTGTGAAGGATTATGCGTGTGTGTTGGCCTTGCAATGATTTACCGAGCTGTTCAGGGTGTATGTCTTTGCCCAGTATCGGCTGAGATAGACACCAGCCTCCCCACTACCCTAATAGGATTAAGCAGTGTCGCAAATGAATGATGGTCTCAGTGAAAGTTTCCAAAAGTAAATAAATAAAACAATAAACAATGCACTGTGTTATAAATTTCTCCTTTTGGACCGAATCGTGTTTCAACTTTCTGTCAAGTCAAAGCCCCCCAGATAGCATTCAGAAATTAGCTAACCTTAATAGCCTTTCTTTGATAAAAAATAAAAAAGATATGTACAATGTATGTAGAAATTCACGTAGAAGTCTACTTTATAGTTGATCAACGTAAATTCCCACGACTGTGTAAATAAAAAGCGAAGATGAAGTGATAAATAGTTTCAAAGCCAAAACCGCACCCTCCCCGCGCTCCGCGCACCTCGGTCACTTCGCTGCCATCATGTACTCACTTATTTTTTGACCACTACAGCACTGGTCAGAAAGGTGTGGAACTTTCCTTGTTCATGCTGAAGTTCACTATTAGCGTCTGTGGCTTGCTGACGTTTAGAAGGACATTGCTGTTTTATGGCACCATTTGATTTTCTCTAGGTAAAGTGGTGTTCACAAAGGAAGTGATGGAAATGATTTCACCAACACTGTAATTGCTTTATGACACAAGCAAGTAAGCACTTGTGGGTAGATCGGAATCAGAATACAGTACTTTATTGACCCCAGAAGAAATTGTGTGCACAGATCTGGTGCCTAGGTAACCCTTTTGCATGTTTCCTGCTACCATGGGTTTCAGAGTGAACCCATGCATGAAGTGTAGATCTGCTAGCTCATGAAAATAGCTCATATTATAATTACCTTATATTATCACAATAACTTACTATTCATTATTATGACACCGAGGATATAGAACAGAGACTCTCATGCATTCTGAGCCAAGAAGAGTTAAACATGTTTAAATTTATACTCATGGGAAATACCAACTTTTAAGTTATTATCTTTGTAAAATCTCTGGGTACAGTTGAAGAAAAGGGAGGTCACTCCATTTTTATTTAAATAAATAAAATGTTTTTTTTCTTTGAGGATTCCAGGTCAAACCTAGTTATTCTAAACTATAGTATTCTGAATTCATGTAAATTAAGGAACTTTGTGTCATTGCAAGAATGACTGAAATGTCTTGCACATGTAGCTCAAATCTCAAATGATATTAATTAATTAATTAATTCTCTGAACCACTTAATCCTAATTAGGATCACAGTGAGGCTGGTGCCCATCACATCCAACTATGTGCGAGGGCAGAGTACACCCTGGACAGCTCACCAGGCCATCGCAGGGCAGAAACATGCTGATGGGTATGCAGCTACTCTTGTCGAAAGTCAGTAGGAATGGTTCTTTTTTTTTTTTTTTCCCCCCCATTTTCTTCCTAATTTTTAGTAGTATTGAATTCCCACCCCTCAGGTATTGCCATCCCTATCACAGGACCACCACCAATCAGTCAGGGATGAAAATATACATACTCCCCCTTCATGACATGCAATGCTAGCCTCCTGTCTCTTTTTTTTTTAACTGATGCACATGCATATTTGGGGCGGTCTAATGCACATGGATGGAAAATACTATTCGTCGCTTCATACGAATGAGCTCACAGAGGGCCATGATTGACAGGCAATTGCTGTGAGTGACAGGGAAGTGAGTGTATGCTATCCCCCTCTCCCATGAGATCTCAGCCAATTAGCGCCCATGGACTCCTGATCACAAATGGCTGTGACATTAACCTGGATTCGAACTTGCGATCTCTGGGTTAATGGTCACGCACCTTGTCGACACAATTCTCAGGAGCCAGGAATGGTTCTATTTTTTTGTCTTGATGGCAGGTATCAGCTTTTGGGTTTGAACTCTATTTGCACAGTACATCGCAATAATGAGTTGCTTTTCAGTGTTGATGTAGGTTCAGTTCATTTTCTGTAACCGCTTCATCCTAATTAGGGTCGCGGGGAGGCTGGTGCCCATCCCAGCCAACTCAGGGCGAGGGCAGAGTACACCCTGGACAGCTCGCCAGGCCATCGCAGGGCGGAAACACGCCGACGGCTTTGCAGCCTACTCTTGTCGACAGTCAGCAATGGTTCTTTTACATGCCTCACACCATAGACAGTGACAGACATGGCCGGCCTTTGATAACCCAGTTAGCTGCACTGGGGGGGACAGTGACAACCCTGTGGAGAGTGGGACTCGAACCCCCAACCTTTGGATCAGCGATCCGGCACCTTATACCACTAGACCACCACTGCCGTTGATGTAGGTGGAATCATTAAACTTGTGTTCATTGCTTTCCTACAGAAAATATTTGGTCAACTCTTTGGGGCCATCTGTTAATCAAGGGTATCTTTAAGCTCTGATTGGTTATTGTTTGAATCGTGCACCGTGAATGTTCAGCGTAGCTGAGCTCCATGCCCACCCACTTTTCACTGTCAATTAATAATGATCAATGAACAGTAGGCCCATAATTTTAAACAAGACCTACAAACCAGTTGAAGAGCCACTTTATCCTGGGCTCACAGGGAGTAACCGACTCTGGGTGAAGTCTCCTGAACAGCTAGTCCATGGAATGACCAACTCACACAACCATTCACACTCACACCTTAAAACAGCCATGTGCATGAGTTTGTACTGTGGGCGGACATCGGAGTACCTGAAGGGAACCCACACAAGCACAAGGAGCATATGCGAACTCCACAGACACTGACCAATCCCAGAACTCAAACCCAGGACCTTCTTGCTGTGAGGTGGACATGCTGAGCACGACAGAAACATGCCACTCTCACTGCAAAATCCCATTTCTTATTCAGAGTTACTGAAACTTTAAAAAGGGCAATTATACATATATTGGCACCCCGGAGCTCCTGAAATTAGAAAACAGCAGTATGAAATTGACATCGCTGGTGCCATCTTTTAAGACATTGAGAGATTTATTAAATCATCTGATCTGACAGTGTTTTTATCTTTCTACAGTAAATTTAATTGCACAGATATCTTGACATGTGCAGTAGATTAAATCTAGTAGTTATTGTCTTCTTTTTCTTCTTTTGTGGATGCACTTATGTTCAGTTTAACTGGCTTCATTTTACTAATCACTGTGCTGGGACATCATGCTCTCACAGATGGTGTCATAAAAGAGAATAGAATTAATTTCATTCATCTTTATAAGCACATCTGTGAAAACCTTTATTGCCTCATTGCGTGATTATTTTAGGATTTTTAGACAGAAGTTATGATATGAAAATATGTGAGCACTCTCTCTCTCTCATGTAGAAAGCTTGGGCTTGAACTATGGTGGCCTTCCCATTTATCCATCCATTTACTAGTATTCACCCATCCATCTAACCATCCGTCTATTATCTGTACCGCTTCTCCTTTTGGGTCATGGGGAACCTTGAGCCAATCCCAGTTGCCTTAAGGTGTGAGGCGGTGTATACCATAAACAGGTCACCAGTCTATGGCACAGCAAACACACACCCAAACACTTATTTACTCTCACATTCACATGTATGGGCAGTTTAGTTGGCTTAATGTGCATGTCTGTGGACCGTGGGAGGAAACATGAAGCATGAAGGTACCCAGAGGAAACCCACGCAAACATGGAAAGAACAAGAAAACTTCACACCTGCAGAAAGATCCTTTTTGGCCATGAGACTGGATGGCAGAACTCGCTTCCTTTCTTAGGTTTGGTATTCAGAAGGATGAATTACTCCTCAAACTAAGGATGACAACTTGGACCTCTGTATACAATGCAGTGTGCTGATGCACGTCACATGACCCTGTTGCGCAACTAAAGAATATCTTGCCTGTTAATCAGTCATACCTCAGTGTTTTAAAGGTGAAAAAAATTGTGTGTGTGTGTGTGTGTGTGTGTGTGTGTGTGTGTGTGTGTGTTTGCTGCTATGCTGCCATATGGAACATTAATTATTTCTGAGTTGACTCCCTTTACTCTTAACCTTGCTGTCTCTGGAACTCTGTCATCCTGTAAACTTGCATTCATTCATTTGACTGACTTCTGATCTGTTACAGCTCACACTCTGTGTTTTTCACTGCTGATCTCTGACACGGATAAGAATTTTAGCCACATCTCACTCACTCATTGGCTGAACCGTTTAATCCTAGGACTAGGATTGCAATGACACTGTGCTTATCTCAGCCGACAATGGGCAAAGGTGAGGTACACCCTGAACAGCTTGTGGAACCATTCATAGTCACACCTAGGAACAATGTGGAACAGCCAATTAAGGTTATTGGGGGCAGCCACAGCCTAATGGTTAGAAAAGCGGGTTTTGGGACTGAAAGGTCACTGGTTCGATTCCTGAATCAGAAAAATGGGGTGACGGTCTGGGGAAGGAAGTTATGTCTTCTCTTCCTCCACCTTTATGGCTGAAGCACCCTTGAGCAAGGTACCTAAAACATAGATACACGCGTGTGTGTGTGCTCATGCTATACACTCATGAGTGTATGTATATATTATGTGCATGAAACCCACAGAAACACAACGCGAGCATGCAATCGCCTCACACTAAAACCCGAGACCAGAAGTTGAACCCAGGACCTTCTTGCTGTGAAGCAGATGTGCTAATCAGTCCTCCACGTTAGCCACATTTGTCTCTCTTTATAAGTCGTCTTCCTTTCGGCTTTTTCCCTTTTACTCGGGAGTCGCCACAGCGAATCATCTGATTCTCACGTTTGATTTGGCAGAGGTTTTTACGTCGGATGCCCTTCCTCTCACAACCCTTTTTAGCAAGGGGCAGAAACACGCTGACGACTTTGCAGCTACTCTTTACGAAAGTCAGCAATGGTTCTTTTACATGCCTCTCACCATAGACAGTGAGAGACATGGCCCGCCTTTGATAACCCAGTTAGCTGCACTGGGGGGGGGAACAGTGACAACCTTGTGGAAAGTGGGACTCGAACCCCCAACCTTTGGATCAGCGATCCAGCACCCTATACCACTAGGCCACCACTGCCCCTTATTTGTGTCTCTTTATAAAAAGAACTTTATTACAAAAGACAGTAAATTTTCTTTCTTTTTCTTTTTTATCAACAATATGACAGATTTACCAACTGTGGGTTTGTACATCTAGTCTGGTCATTTGCTTTATCAGCCTCTGACAAGAGCGATCATTCTCCAATAGCACTCAGCCAGTCCTGCCTTATTACTCGCTCAATAATGCATCGCTTCCTTTATAGAGCTGATACTTAACACTTCCTCGGCTTCTCTCTCTGTCGAGACCACTGTCCATTACCTAATAAATGAATATTTTTATGTGGTTATTACATATCAGTGTAAACTGCATGATTATCATTTAAATGTTTGGCTTGACGAGGTTCTTCTTTTACTGACCATTCGTTTAGTGAGGAGTCATCCTCCATACACCTCCAGAAAAATAAGACATGCATTTAGCTGTGAATGGAATTTAAGTGTGCAAGGACGCAAGTCATTGTTACTCCAAGTGCTGGACATATGTCCACATGCCCATAATTTTTCTTCTTCTGGCTTATTGCCAAAATTCTAGAGCAAGAGGCCCATGGTGAACGTCCATCTGGGACAGCGTCTTTTATTTAAGAGACTCACATAGACTCCACAGCTATCTTGTGGTATGAAGACAAATGGATCACTTTTGTTTAATCATGTGTAGCAGGTTGGGATAAGTTCTGCAGGTGATACAGACCATGGGAGTGCTCTATTTCTGTCTTTCCTTGTCAACAAGAATGGGAGGAGGTTTGATTCTTACGGATTGATCTTTTTTATTCAAAAGGGAATTGCAGAAACAATACAAAGGACAAAGTAAAACTTTTTGACTGGGAAATACATTAAATTGCGTTTTCAAAATATTTAGTTCTCCACATACATGACTATAGACTTGGGGGGGAAGAAGACCTGAAGTCCTCCAGTTATGAGGCTTGGTTTCTGTACAGTGAGCATTGAGCTGAATGCAAATGCAGTCTAGATTGTTCTATTCACACACACACACACACACACAGTGGATGGAAAGGGCGTCCTGTTATCACTGTTGTTTTTCACCGTGAATAAAAAGACCAAATCTAGTTTCATTGTATGAGATGAGTGCTTCACACCCTGCACACTGTCATGATTTCATCTCCTGTGCATGAAAGCTGCATCCTTTAATAAAACACATTGTCTTTCTCATTTCCATGGTGTGTCACCTGTATGTAAATGACACACGCACTAACACGCTCATCCTTACTCAACATTAATGAGAAACCAGACATAGTGTGTCGTTAGCACATTATTATCATCATCCCCACACTGACATTTTCTTCTGAAGCCTCTGCACCAAAAACAAACACCTCTCTCTCTCTCTCTCTCTCTCTCTGAAAACTTCTCTTGTATGCTACCCCATCACACACACACGCACACACACACGCACACACACACACCCCTACACCCCACCCCACCCCCATGACTTTGCAGCAGCAAGCGGAGCCGAAACCTGTAATGGTTGCTATGGAAACAGTCCAGTCAGCCAATAACGTGCCTCTATCTGGCATGCACGGTGTACATGCAGAGCGCGCTCGCTTCCCTCGGCTTCAAAACAACACGAAGCCCACCATACGAATCCATGGATCCGATTTCAGACCTCTTCTAACGTACAACAGCTTGACGCTGCTTTATCACAGTTTTATCACAAATACCTAGAATAGATGTGGTGTTTGTAGATGATCAGGTTTTGATCCTCCATAACATGTGGGCTGTGGAGGATTTAGATCTTGGACAGTTCTGGAGAAACTTCCTGTCAATATATACAGTAATGCTAATGTTTTATCCATGCTAAGAACCCATTGGGTACTGAACTGTATCTTTTATCTTGCTTTTATTGTTGTTGTTGTTGTTGTTGTTGTTGTTTCCCGATTCCCTGGTGTTTGGCTTCAGTGAAACACCTTTTGCATCTCTGATTGTGAACATTTGTGCACCTTACCTGTTCATGTAAATATGTTAATAAATAAGTTGACAGCCTTTTAAAAGGAATGTAGCTGGATCTGAATGACTGGTTTTACTCCAGAAAACAAGTATTGATGTTTACAGTATTTAAAATTCCAACAGTGGAGTGGAATTCTCAGAATCTTGCCCCCTGCTGTTTGGGGAAAGTACCCAAATGGGTTCCTCTTCTGGTCCATTACCCCGTTTTGCCCAGCAACCATTTTTCTGTGAAGTGACTCACTCTTTTTTTTGTGGTAGACTTGGGCACTCCCATTCATCCTGGAGAGGGAGACCCCATGCACCACGCCAAAGGGCATGCAGCGATATGCAAATCGTCAGATTCACAATATTTGCATGTCTCTAACAGAGTGCACTTGCTGCGCGCCACGGCGGGGCGGGGCGGGGCGGGGCGAGGCGGGGTGGGGTGGGGTGACTTCCCTGGAGCATTACGTAAGGGCTCCTGATGAGAGCTCAATGCTCTTCGCCTTTCCATCTTCATATCGCACTAATCCTTAATTGTGACTATTCAAGAAGCGCTCCTGATGCCAGAATGTCCCCTCACTGACCTTTTTTTTGTTTCCCCGCAACCGCTCCTTTTTAATTACAATTTAATTACAATCCATTATTTCAAGTTCATCCTGTTTCAGGACGCCACACTAAATAAATAAATAAATAAATAAATAAAATAATGTTATGAGCATCGCCGAGATTTTTTTGTTGTGCGGCATGTTCGAAACATGATATAAATCTTAAATCCACGGCAACGCAGTGCTCAAATACAAGAGAAAACAGACAGTGCCTGGTGAGAGGATACACTAGGCGTGATGGGTTCCTGCTTTTCCTACAGTGTAGCTTTCCACAGTGCTGAGCGCAAGGTGCATCTGTTGCCATGGCAGCCTGTCCAGTCCATGTGCTTTGAATGAAAGTGAAGCCCAGACTGGAAAAGGAGTGGCAGAAGCCTGAGAAGCTCCATGCAATCATCCTCTTTCCAACAATCTTCTGCAAATTATGTGTTCCTTCCTCTCTCTCTCTCTCTCTCTCTCTCCTACAATCTTCTACAATCTCAAGACAACCAGCTTTAAAATGCTTCAGTCTGACAAAGGCACTTCCCAGAACATGAATCATTCAACACGTGTAGTGGCTACGGAAATGCTACGTCCACTGGATTCACACACACACACACACACACACACACGATCAAAACACAGCATCAGAAGGACTGAGAGACAGAAACATGTGCAAGAGAAATTCATTCCATTCCTCAAAATCTTTAATATTACAGATATTCCCGTAGAAACTTTTTTTTTCTGTGAAGTCAACACAACATTAGCCATTATATAAGATTCTCTTGAGGTCGTCAGGTTCGTCATGCATGACTAAAGTACATCACTAGTATGAAAAAAGCCCTGTAAACATGAACACCGAATATTAATAAAACTGTGCGTGTGAAGAGAGCACAGAAATACATATTTCTGTCATGATTATTTGGCACACCTACGGTAAATATGTAGTACAATAATAATCATAATGCGACAGTAAGGTTTCTGTTATTTTTTCTTTCTTTTTTCTTTTTTTCTTTTTAACTCGATATACCTGATCTAACCCTTGTCAGCTTAGAAACATCAAATGCATGAAATAGCAATAAAGGAGGTTGGATTTGGGGTGGGAGAAGAGGGAGGGGGGGATTTCTGGGGGTAGACCATGGTAATCCTTTAGTCAAGCTACATCCAAAACAGATCAAAAATAAATAAACCATGAAAGGAAAAATCACTATTTTCCTGTCATTCTCTATAAAATTTGCTCAGACCTCCAACACTGCAAAAAAAAGTTATCCAAAGATTTAATAAATATCTTTTTATCTTAAATACATTGTGAATTTCCT
>CM045732.1:26800474-26910474 GCA_024760905.1 Plotosus lineatus | reverse complement strand
GTGTACACCGAAAAGATAAAGTCTGCAGGAAGGTAGATCTCCAATAACAGAGTTGGAGACCACTGATATAGAGTAATGTAAATAAGACTGGTTTACCACAAGGCTAATTATTAAAAGGCATGCACAGATATATCGAGTCATTTTGCATAATTCATCAGCACAAATGTTCTACTATATCTATATGCTTTGCGTGTCTCATGCTGGCATGAGCGTGGAGGTGTATGGCACAAGTCCGAGTCCAAAACGGCAGACAGCTGTTTACATTCCTGTGCTTTTTACTTTTTTTTTTGTAGTAGGTTGGAGGAAGATGTGATGTAAGAAAGCTGAAGGCCAGTGGAACTGGAGCTTTTTTGTATTTATTTATTTTTGGTTTATACAGTAGGTCTGTGTAATCCAATATGGAGTGGGTGAAAATAGCTCTGACCGATTTTTAAGGAAACTCATAGTCAAATCATTCATCATGACATGCAGAAGGAAGGAAGAAATGTAAATTTGAAAGAGAGCGATAGTCCGAAAACAGACAAACAAACAAAACACAACAAACAGCCACCCCCCACCCACACACACACACACACTCATACATACACACACAGTACCCCAGAGCAGTGGCTGAGCTCATAGTGTCCATCCAAAAGGTCAATACAGAATTATTTTCCTTCTTTACTCAAGCAACAAGTGATTATGTTACACTGACTCCATGTCTAAAGGGCTATGCCAGATTGAACCAAATCATTTTGAGGATCTTTCATCGTGTAGCAAGCTGCTTATATGTTAATCATGTTGTAAAACATAAACCAACATACTCCAGCTATATACTGAATCCTGAACTTAAGTGATATTGATGTAACACTGCACTGGATACCTTTCAGCTTGGCGAAAGGGTGACAATAACAAAACGGCTTTGTAACATGTATGAATAAATAGGTGTGAATGTCTGTTAACACAGCATCAATCCTGCTCCTATCACTTTACACCCTGATATCAAGTGCACGCATTGAAACTAGAATCTCTTCTCACTGATGCCAGCTTTGCTAAAAAGGCTGCACTGACACACCCAGTCTCGCAGGATTACCAACCATCCAAGGGGAATTTACAAGCCTGTACGTTTCTGTTAGTCATTTCCAGTGGTGTGTAGTCTTCTGCTCAGTTATATCCCCAGATACCCCGTACAGTATCTGCTATCATTTAAAGAGTCACTATGTAATATTAAGGGGTATCTATTAGCAGAAATGGAGTATAGTATCGCAGCACGATGGCTCAGTGGTCAGTGCTATTGCCTTATAGTGAAAAGGTTGTGGAGTTTAAATTGCAGCCAAGGGCCTTTCTATGTGGAATTTCCATGTTCTCTCCATGCTTATGTGGGTCTCCACCAGATACTCTATTTTCCTTCTATACTCCAAAAACATGCACATGTAGACAATTCACTCAATCATTTACTACTTTCTTTACTGAAACGCTAAATCATATCAGGGTCACGGGGAAGTTGGAGCCTCCATCATATCTGACACCTTCTGAAAGGTGGTGTAAAGCCCGAACAGCTTTCCAGATCATCACAGGGCCAACACAAACACAACCATTTATTCCTGGGGCAATTTCAAACTGGCAATTAGATTAATGTTCAGTCTTTGAACTGTGGGATGTGCTAACCACTACACGATGTGTAGTGTGCTATGTGGGATGTGCTAACCACTACACGATCGTGCTGCCCCATTAAGTGAACTGACCAATCTAAATTGCTTATTGTGAATAACCTGAAATAGGCTGGCAACCCATTGAGGGTGTACCCTGGCTCTTTCTCAAAGGCAGCTACAGTATTTTTCATATTCTGATGCTTTACATAAAGAATGGTTGGAATATACTGGAATATGGACTATAGTAATACTAATTTTGTGCATTATCATGAATTATTGTATTTGTTACAAGCTTACAACAAGCCTTTTATAAAAACATAAGGAGTGATCCTCTCTCTTTTTAATTTTTTTCCCTGTTTTTCTTATTTTAATTTATTTGTAGCCAATTCCCTCTTGTCTTGTCTTGCCTGGCCTCCTGTTCACACACAACCACCAATCAGGGGGCGATGTAAGCAAGCACATGTCCCCTTCATAACACATGATGGTGCTAGCTGCATCTTTATGAACTGCTGTGCATGCACATTCGAGGTTGGCCAAAACACTTGGAGGGAAATTGCGAGCCGCCCCTTTGTATGGAGCTAATTGGCTGAGCTCTCACAAATGGGAGAGATGGCATACACTTACCTCACTTTCGCCATCTCTCCCATTCGTAAGAGCTCGGCAAATTAGCTCCAGTCAACCCCTGGAGGTGAATGGATGCAGCATCAACCCGGTTTTCTAGGTTGATAACCGTGTATTTTGTTGATCCGCCGCTAAGATTGAGAACAAGCCTTTCGTGGTTCATGTTTTGACAGGATGAATATAGAAGGAAGGGCTAGAAGGATGCTGAAGAAGGAGAGAAAAGGAAGCGAAATAAGAAGAAACATGTATGTTTGTTGATACTGGCTAAGAGGTTTAAGAAGCCAAATTTGGGTAAATGGAGAATTGTACTTATTATTTAACATCAGTAAAATCAAGAGGACATAACCTCAAATGCTAAGACATAGGCTATAGGCACCAAAGCCCATCTGACATTTTAATACATGCTTGAAATGGAGGGGGAGGGGAGAGTTACTTCAAAAGTGACAAGTAACTGAATCATGAATATTGGATAGGTACTTCTGAACTTTATAGAGTACATTTGACTTACTGATCTGCTTTTAAAACTACTTATTATACAGCCATAATGTACACAGTATATCACTACACACAGACACTCATCAGCTACTAACAGCAATCCGATTTAACTGGTATCTAAGTATGTATGTATGTATGTATGATTGTATGTATGATTGTATGTATGTATGTATGTATGTATGTATGTAGGGTTAATAGATTTTATTAATTTGTTTACTCTATATTCTGCTTTTGACAGACACTCTACCATTACATTCTTGAGATATTCATTCATCACATGATAACATTCTGATTACCCATTAATCAACATGTATTTTGAGGTCAGTAGCTTTCTGTATTTGTAACATCGCATAATGTACACAGTACATCACTCCACACAGACATTCATCAGCTACTAACAGCAATCCGATTTAACTGGTATCTAAGTATGTATGTATGTATGTATGTATGATTGTATGTATGTATGTATGTATGTATGTATGATTGTATGTATGTATGTATGTATGATTGTATGTATGTATGTATGTATGATTGTATGTATGTATGTATGTATGATTGTATGTATGTATGTATGTATGTATGTATGATTGTATGTATGTATGTATGTATGATTGTATGTATGATTGTATGTATGATTGTATGTATGTATGTATGTATGTATGTATGTATGTATGTATGTATGTATGTATGTATGTATGATTGTATGTATGTATGTATGTATGTATGATTGTATGTATGTATGTATGTATGATTGTATGTATGTATGTATGTATGTATGTATGTATGTATGATTGTATGTATGTATGTATGTATGATTGTATGTATGTATGTATGTATGATTGTATGTATGATTGTATGTATGATTGTATGTATGATTGTATGTATGTATGTATGTATGTATGTATGTATGTATGATTGTATGTATGATTGTATGTATGTAGGTATGTATGTATATATGTAGGGTTAATAGTTCTTATTAATTTGTTTACTCTATATTCTGCTTTTGACAGACACTCTACCATTACATTCTTGAGATATTCATTCATCACATGATAACATTCTGATTACCCATTAATCAACATGTATTTTGAGGTCAGTAGCTTTCTGTATTTGTAACATCGCATGAAAGGCCTGTAGATGGTACGATCGATCCATCTGCGGAACCTGGACACAGCCGTGTAGACTCCTGGAAACCCGGTATTCCCGCAGATGTTTCCCCAGGAGGCAAGTCCATACAGTCGACTCTTACACACAAGCAGCTCTCCAGAATCCCACTAAAACATCACAACACATAACGATGTAGCCTTCAGTGCTTATATAACATCAGCCTCTTCAAGCAATCACTCAAAAATATTTGTGCCAGCTTACAAAATAGATTAGGGAAGGATGGTATGATAGTGACGTCTGTTCTGAAGTGGAGGTAATAAATCATTGAGATTATTGATATTAGTGAACAAGTGTATAGAGATAGACATGCATTCTGTAATAAAACGTTTAAATCATCCCGAGTTGGCATGTCAAGGTCTTGTGCGAAAAGGAAATACAGACCTTTTATGAGAATTTAGAGTTTTATTATCAAAATGCTATACAGGTAGTTACAAAGATACAAACACAACATGACCATCTACATTTGATTCTTTGTGCTTTTAATCTTGTGGTAAAATGGCGGTCACTAAAATAGTTACTAAACTAAATTTAGATAAGCATTTTAATTACAGATGATAACCTAGTATATATAGAGTATTGTGTATAAATTAAAATGCACAACAGATAGCTGAAAAAGAGGTTTGCCAGAAGACATTATCTCAATAAGTTCCGCAGTCCATACAAAAGATAAAGGGTCAATTATCAGTGCAAGTATTAAATGGTGAGATTTGGAAAACATGCTAGAATTCAGCATTGCAATATTTCTTTCCACCGTGCAGCTAACTGAGTTATCAAAGACCAGCCATGTCTCTCAGTGTCTGGTGTGTACATGTCTGTGGTGAAAGAACCATTGCTGTTGTTCGTAAAGTGTAGTCTACTTGGCTGTGATGGCCTGGCGAACTGTCCCGCGTGTACCTTGCCCTCACCCGGAGTCAGCTAATGGGCACCAGCCTCCCTGTGACCCTAATTAGGATTAAGCAATTCAGAAAATGAATGAATGAATGAATATTTCTAGTACATATATTTATCAGAAGTTTCTACTGAGGTAAGAAATTGAAACCCCGTATCGCCAATTTTGGGTTTTAGCTCGGCTCATCACAAGTGGATAAACCTAAGTTGTGCTTCCTGTAATCCCCATTGCTCTCAATGACCAATCAAAAACCAGGATTGCTCAAACCAGCCAATCACTGATCACCACTGTTTCCCAAACCAATTACTGATTGTTGATTGGTTGTTTCTTAGGAGAATTTACTTTTGTGTCTGTTAAAAAAGAAATATTCTATATTCATGTACCACAGACCAATATGCAAATAATATGCAAATAAGTCTAGATACTTCAAGCAGCTTTTTTAAGTTTCACGAGTTGCTTTTGATATAGCTGCTAAAGCCTGACAAGAATCGTGTAGAAAGACACTTTAGATTGTTTTGAAATAGGTAAGTATTTATGCGTACTTTAGCTGTATCTTATTTTACATCTCATATAAGTATTGCACATTGAATTTATTTACCATGGCTTATAGTCATTGTGGGCAGCACGGTGGCATCGTGGTTAGTACGTTTACCTTACAGCAAGAAGGCCTGGGTTCGATTCCTGGCCTGGGCGTTTCTGTGTGGAGTTTGCATGTTCTCCCCGTGCTTGCATGGGTTTTCTCCGGGTGCTCCGGTTTCCTCCCACAATCCAAAGACATGCACAGTAGGTTAATTGGCTGTTCTAAATTGCCCGTACGTTTGCATTGTAGCTAACAACCTGGAGAGGGATGGGTGCCGCCGGGCCAAAATCAGCCCAAGTCTCGCCATGAAGGCGCCCCAACGTCATCTCCGGATGTTGAGGGATAAGTGAAGAAGAAGATAGTCATTGTAATATGTCTGCAAGAATGAAAGGAAAAGTGTACAAGATGGTGTTGAGGTCAGCGATGTTGTATGGTTTAGAAACAGTGGCACTGAAGAAAAGATAGGAGGCAGAGCTGGAGGTAGCAGAGATGAAAATATTGAGGTTCTCTTTGGGAGTAACGAGGATGGATAGGATCAGGAATGAGCACATCAGAAGGACAGCACATGTAAGAGGTTTTGGAGACAAAGTCAGAGAGGCTAGATTGAGATGGTTTGGACATGTACAGAGGAGGGATAGTGAGTATATTGGCAGTAGGATGCTGAGGTTGGAACTACCAGGCAGAAGGCCTCGAGAAAGACTAAAGAGGAGATTTATGGATGTAGTGAAGGAGGACATGAAGGTAATTGGTGTAAGAGAAGAAGATGCAGAGGATAGGGTGAGATGGAGGCAGATGATTTGCTGTGGCGACCCCTGAAGGGAACAGCCGAACGGAAAAGAAGAAGAAGAAGATAGTAATGTAATATGTCACCATATCTGGAGTGAGAACAGAATCATCGCTTCGCATCATCACAATCTGAAAAACTTTTTAGGGTTATACATGGGCTACTAGCCTGAAATTAAAGTTACAATCCCAAAACAAATCGACATTTTAACACCCTGGGTGACCTCAAGCACTGAAGGCCAGATACCTTGCATGCATCCTTAGTTCCAGTACTGTAGCCAGCGCAGATCATATTGCTTGTAATGCTTCCATTGAAGAACTTGCTGCTATTACACTTAACCGTGGCAATGATGGGCAAAGTTACAGAGTGAAGTATGAGAGGGCTCACACCCCTGTCCTGGCTTGTGGAACCCCAACCTGTCACCTCACACAGCTGGCCAGGCAGCACTCCTGTGTTTTGCTTGGGCAGAGGAGCCAGTGAAACATATCTGTTCAGTTTTATTGGAACTCGGAGCTAAAGCAAACACAGAAAGGGTGTAGAGATTAGAGCTGGGCATCTGGTTTATTCTTCGGCATTTAATCACGGCATCCTTCTGGTTAGGATTAAAGATGATAATATTTACACTGGCACTGATGTTGATTTAAATAACATACAGCCAGTTGGTTATTAAATTTAATATATCGACCCAATTCAATTTTAAAATTGCCAGTATATAAATGCAGTCATACCATATTTTCTATAGAGTACATATTTATAAGAAACAATTAGCATATTCATAATTTATTATAATGCATTCATCATAAACAGTTAAGTAATTATTGTACATTATAGCAGTCTTTATTATGCCTTATAAACAATATTTTAATTGTTTTATTCAATTTCTTGAAAACCAAACACATACATTCCACTCATTAAATACTTCAAGTAAATACTTTTGGGATGCTAACCAATTAGCCACACAGGTTTTTGTACACCAGTTACAATGTCATCTCCTAGTCACTGGGATCAGGTGACTTTGAAGGAAAGAGGCCTGTTTTTCTAAGCAGGGTAATATAGTAGAGTTTGATGGAAATAAATTTCAAATTCAAAAATACAAAACCAGTTCATTCAAACTGATGTTTATTGTGGATTATGCTTAGAATGAATACAGAACAATACAGAAAAGGGCCAGACAGCTGGGACTAGTTTTCAGCTTAACATGGAGTCTTAATAGTGATATATCTCCTATGGTATATGACGTGATATCCTAGTTGCGGTTTAGCCAATCAGAATGCCCAATTGCTCATTTCCACCGTGTACAATAGAATTAAACACATCAAATCACTGGTACCAAACAAACTCAAGCCTGCTTTTCATAATGCATAAAGATACACTGATATACAATTATAAATAAAAATAAAATACTTTCATCTACTTAAAGAAACGGGGCAGGCTCCAGTGGCTTTTTCTTTCTTTTTTCTTTCTTTTTTTTCCTTTCTTTCTTTCTTTCTTTCTTTCTTTCTTTTTGCTTTTGGCAATGTCATGTATTATAACGTGTGATAAACATCACAGATAATGCATTTATACAACCCACAGTATTAATTAATAATGACCTTTCAAGCATATACAGTATAACAATGTTTAAAATGTCTTATAAATATTTTCTTGCAAAGTGCCTATTCATATTATTTTCGTTAAAATGAAATATGCTACTAAAATCTCCATAGGCAAAATAGCAGTACCTTAATGAGCATGATGTCTGCATTACTGTTGCTCTTGTTGTACAGTGGGTGAGGTATAATGCAGTGTGGTTTTGAGTACTGCTCCATTCCGGAGTACTTGCCAAGAGAGTTGTCTCCAGCCACTATCATCATCTGATCCACCCTGAGTGCAAGACATCTGCATCTCATACATGATAAATAAGTGTCATGTCCCTGAAACTCACTTTCAGCCAGGGACACTCAATTCAGACTCAGAAGGTGATGGTACAGTAGTGACTGTCAACTGAGTTAATCAATAATTTATGACTTAGTCTCAGTTTGGTGCTTATAAACTCCATATAATTGTCGATGACACTTTTGGACTTTTGAAGCCTCCTGGTTTCTTGGCAATGTGATGTCATGGCGCATCACACCACCCCTACTTTGTGGTATTCTTTACTTATCTTTACCACTGTCATCAACCCAGCAGTCATTCGCTACTTCAGGAAGTATGGACTTAAATAACTATTGTGTTGAGAATTATATAAACACAAACATAAAAAATATTTATTATTTTGCATGTGCTTACATTTAGCTTTTGTAACTGCCTTTTTTTTTTTTTTACAGTAATATCAGTCACCTTCATGCACTTTATCAGGGTGCATACTGTACTGAGACACAATGGGCCAATATGGGAGGTTTGAGACAAATAACTGCATTCTGCATTCTCACTGCAAATAATGATTTCTTTTTGATTGTGAAACACAGTAATGACACATCAAGGTTACTCTTCTTATGCTGTGCCAGTGTTCCCTGTTTTTTTTTTTAACTTGTACTTCATCCAAAGAGTGGGCGAATGGCCAGTGACTCTGTCTCTGGTATGCCATGATTCAGTTTATACAGTAATTAAACACCAAGAAGCAAAACAAACAAAAAGAGAGAATCAATTGCTAAGTAAAGAAGAAGGGACTCACCCTGTATTACAGTGTGCAGCAGTGAGAACCCAGTATTTATGTACCAGAGTTCCTACACAAAAATGCTTGCCTTTTGGAGTTTGCAGTGACACAATATATTTGATTCGATGTTGTGATGGTGCATAATCACCAGCTCGCCGGCTCTGAAAGAAATCTTGACCTGGTAAAAAAAAAAAATGAACAGATTGCTCAAGATTTAAAGACCTCTCAGGCATCACAGATGGCTTATCTATGAAAAAAAAACTTCAACGAGAAGGGCAAGAACAGATTTACCCGCTGTCTAATGAGAAATGTGACTGACTATTGAGCAGTTTGAATACAAAACACAAAAAGCACAAGTGCAAGTCACTGTCCTTGCTTGTGGGAAATAAAAGCTTGAAGGGGGAACCAAAGAGGTCAGCTGTCACCCTAGGATTTCCTGTATATCCAAAATGTAAAGAGAAACAACTTACAAATGAGTGCCTTACTGACACTGATGATAATCACATTAAACTGGAAAGATGAGGCGCATTGCATGCAGGAAGAATAATAATCACGGAAGTAACCATCATATATATATATATATATGGGCTGTGGTGGCCTGGTGGTATAGGTATATATATATATACAGTATATAAAACAGGTTTAGGTGCTCTCTATCTATCTATCTATCTATCTATCTCTCTCTCTCTCTCTCTCTCTATATATATATATATATATATATATATATATGTGTGTGTGTGTGTGTGTGTGTGTGTGTGTGTGTGTGTGTGTGTGTGTGTGTTTGTTTGTAGTACTGTCAAACAATCTTAAGAACCCTGTGTTTTTAGTACAAAGTTTGCTATAGATTTTTAATTTATGCATTTGAGAGTCAGTAGAAAAACATTTTAAATTTCCAAAGAGTCACATTTCATCACAATATGTTGCAAAAAATGTTTGCATATCTATAAACAAAGAAACATCATTACATAAGAGAGAACTTTTCAGACAAAAACATAATGAAGATTACTGGATTTTACATTCAAATAAAGAAACAAGTGCAAGAGTCAAAATCCCCAGTAACTGTCTGTAACACTAACTATAAAATCTGCAGTTAAACACATTATAGATTATTACCTTGTAAAACTGTACAAACTCAACCTGAGATGATTGTATTTACTAAAGAAACACTAAATATTTACTTTGTATCATTGATTAATGATTTTTTAATGAAAAGGTTAATTCAATTATTTTGCATATTTGCTAGACAGCATTTCTTTATGCACCCCATCTTTTGCACAACACTATCTATCTATCTATCTATCTATCTATCTATCTATCTATCTATCTATCTATCTATCTACTTTTTATTTGTTTTAAAGCTAATATTTATGAAATATCTGCTTACCCTTGACAATCAAAAGTTCCAGAAGCACAAAGGTACAGAACAGTACCCTGAACATGATGGAAATAAACTCGAAGGCTAATACATGTCATTCCTTCCTAGCTAAACCTGGCTAATGCTGAAGAATCACCTCTCAACTCCAAGAGGAAAGCACATCAGAAGCTGTCCACGATTGTCTAAGGTTCCAGCTGAAGTTTGCCAACAATTCATGCTTCATTGGCGCAGAAAAATAATAATAATAAAGTGTGTTGTGTTCTCTTGTGTAGTCTCCTTTTGACCCAGGAAGGACATATTGTATAATGCTTGTATTGTTACACTGGATAAATTATAAAGGTCAGATATACTGTGTAAAATATTCCATAATAGTCTGTAGCATATCAGTATGTTAATAGTCTATTTATTTTCTGTAATTTCCTGAGTAATATTTCCTGACATGGGTATAGTACATGAAACATAATGATATATATATATATATATATATATATATATATATATATATATATATATATATATATATATATATATATATATATATATATATATATATGTGTGTGTGTGTGTGTGTGTGTGTGTGTGTGTGTGTGTATATACATACATATACTGTATATACAGTGGTCTACGATGGCCTGGCGAGCTGTCCAGGGTGTACTCTGCCCTCGCCCGATGTTGGCTGGGATGGGCACCAGCCTCCCCATGACTCAAACCAGGATTAAGCGGTTACAGAAAACGAATGAATGAATATACAGTGGTATGAACCCTCTGCCTAAGGAGACTTAAAGAGCAATTGAAACCAATTTTTACCAAACAATTTAAGTCAGGTGTGTGCCCAATCACTGATGAGTGGCTTAAAGCTGCCCTGCTCACTATAAAACACACATCTGGTAAAAATTGTCTTGATGAGAAGCATTGTCTGATGTGCACCATGGCTCGCTCAAAAGAGCTGTCTGAAGACCTGCAATCAAGAATTGTTGATTTGCATAAAGCTGGGAAAGGATACAAAACCATCTCTAAAAGTCTGAATGTTCATCAATCGACAGTCAGAGAAGTTGTCTACAAATGGAGAGAGTTTGGCACTGTTGCTTCTCTCCCAAGGAGTGGCCGTCCACCAAAGATGACGCCAAGAGTTCATCGCAGAATACTCAGAGAGGTAAAAAAATCCCCTAGAGTGTCTGCTAAAGACTTACAGAAATCACTGGCACAGTCCAATATCTGTGTGCACACATCAACTATATGTAAAACAATGGCCAAGAATGGTGTTCATGGGAGGACTCCAAGGAGGAAGCCACTGCTGTCTAAAAAAACATTGTTGCTCGTTTAATGGTCGCAAAAAAGGTACTTGGACACTCCACAGAAGTTTTGGCAAAATATTTTGTGGACTGATGAAACCAAAGTTGAATTGTTTGGGAGGAACACACAACGTCATGTGTGGAGGAAAAAAGGAACAGCTCACCAACATCAACACCTCATCCCCACCGTGAAGCATGGTGGAGGCTGCATCATGGTTTGGGGCTTTTTTGCTGCCTCGGGGCCTGGACAACTTGCAATCATTAATGGAAAAATGAATTCAAAAGTTTATCAGGACGTTTTGCAGGAAAACCTGAGGCCGTCTGTCAGACAGTTGAAGCTAAAAAGAGGATGGATGCTGCAACAAGACAATGATCCGAAACACGGAAGTAAATCAACTTCAGAATGGTTTCAGAAGAACAAAATACACCTTCTGGAGTGGCCAAGTCAAAGTCCAGACTTGAACCCCATTGAGATGCTGTGGCATCTCTTGAGGTCATTCAAGACAGCGATTCATGCCAGACATCCCAGGAATCTGACTGAACTACAGCAGTTTTGTAAAGAAGAATGGGCCAAGATTAGTCCTGATCGATGTGCCAGACTGATCTGCAGCTACAGGAAGCGTCTGGTTGAAGTTATTGCTGCCAAAGGGGGGGCCACAAAATATTAAATGTGATGGTTCAGTTACTTATTCCTCCCCCGTCTGTCATTATTTGCATGCTATCCTCATTAAAATATGAAAACCTATAAATGTTTGGGTGGTTTTAGTTAAAGCAGACACTGTTTTTTCATCTGTGTGATTTTGACAAAGATCAGATCACATTTGATGGTGATTTTATGCAGAAATGTGAGAAATTCCAAAATGTTCAGATACTTTTTCATACCACTCTATAATACTCACCAATCCCTTATCTATATAACAGATTAAAATTAAAATTAAGATTGTTGACCAGAACATATGCAGATCTTTGGATGGCAGGAGGAAACTGGAATTACCAGATGATTCCCATGTTGGTGGTAGAGCTGGAAAAACATAGGCAGGACTATGTGCTCATACCTCATCAGTTAGTTTTTATACATGTTCTTTCACAGAATGTACCTGTACCTTTGTTTTGGATCTAGTCCTGTCACTGTTGTCCTGCCACTGGATTGTTCCTGAACCATTTCTCATTTACTCAATAATTATTGCTTGTTTTTTCTGCTCTCCTTGTTCCTCCTTGTTTTCATTTACAAACTCCTCAACTGCATTTTTATTGTATTATTTCAAGGCCGCATATTTCTGTTCATGCAGTTATGTCTGGGTTTTTTTTTTCAGTGTTAATTGAATAATCCCAATTTATTCTTGCCACATTGTTCTTTGCCTTGCACTACTTTCTGAGTTCACCCAAGTGAAAAGCATGATGAGTTTACTTACATACTTTATTACATATTCAAATGTGTTTTATTATTTAAAAGATCTAGGAACACTTTCTAAATATTACCATTGATACAATTAAATATTAATGTGACTAGTTATATGCATTATCACTTGTCTCAGTAATGTACCAGGTATCAAATTCACTGGTAAAAACCCTTATTTATTTGATGGGAACCCACTAGATGTTATGTTATGTGTGTTTTCTGAACTGCTTTATCTTTTATTAGGCTGACAGGGAGGCTGAACCACATCCCAGGCAACTTTGGCTAAGGGCAGGGTTACACCCTGAACAGCTTCACGACGCAGAAGCCAACACATGAATCACCATTTATACTCATACTGAGGGGCAATATGGAAAAGCCAAATAGCCTAATGTACATGCCTTCAGACTGTAGGAGGAAACCGGAAAACCCAGATGAACCTAACGCAAGCACAGGAAAAACATGCAAACACAACATAGAAATTCCCTTGCTGAGCTAATGACTTGAACCCAGGACCCTCTTGCTGAGAGATGGATGTGCTAACCGCTACAAAACTATGTCGCCAGGCAACAGCAATGTATGATCATATATGCTTCAGTTCATCTATATGGATATGTTACACACAGTAGCTTGAGCCTGCACTGTCCTTTTGGTGTTGACTGCTGATTAGCTCAAGGGTTTTGACTTGGTTTGGAAAGACATCCTGTCCTGGTGTGGCTATCAGCCCCGGGGAGACGGCAGAACAATACCATATAATGTGCACTCACTCGGTAGCACTGCTTAAAGAGGTCAGGAGAGAAGAAATAAACACGGCAATACGGACACAGACAGATTATAAAATGATAACACAGTGGGAAATGATGATCTCTGCAACAAAATCTAGCTGTATTGTGATTGTGGACTAGTGAACAAGGATGTGGTTAAATTAATATGGACTGGTACATTAAAAATCTTATTTTACACAATGGTTGGAATAGCACTGCTATACTGCAGATTTTTTTTTTCTTCTTATTTTATACCCTAAAATATATCAGGTTACTGTTCATTTAGCCGAATCCATTGTTATCTTGTCAAGACGCAGACAAACTGGAGAGACTCAGCAGTTATTGAAAATAGCAGTCCACCAAAACTATTGAGGTCTGTTCTACTGGCCTAAAGCGTTCCTTAAAGTTGTCTCAGTCTGAGTCGGGGAAACAATACCCATGACAATAAATCATACCTAAGGGAGAGATTAGGTTACGGTATAAAGATAAACTGAAGGTTTCTCAGTGTCACCAGTGCTGAAGGACCTGCTATTCATAACCAGCAGTGCACTTGCCAGAGACAAAGTGAGTACTAATAAAATAACGGTGATTATATAAAAAATTATAACGTTGGAATTGTATGTTAGATTGTTTAATTAAAAAGAGTTATTTTTTGTGTGAATGGATTTTTCACCCCTACTTTTGTGTCTGTGTTTTTTAAGTATGAAGAACTGGGTCGAATATTCAATGCTTTTCATCGTTTGCATTATTCAAGGTAAAGTTTACTTTGTTTGTAATTTTCATTACTGGTCAAAAGTTTGAGTACACCTCATTTTTAAAAAAAAAATCGATTCAAATGTAAGCTTTTCCAGTTCAGGGAATGGGCTGAAAAGGAACAAAGGTATCAGGTATCAGAAATCCAGACTTAAACCCCATTGAGCTGGTCTTGGATGAAGTGGACAAAAGGTCGAAGGACAGTGCAATAGATTTGTGTGAAGTTCTGTAACAGTATTGCTAATAATCTAAAGAGCATTATTTGAGTACAATGTTCAAAAAGACGTGGGCAGTGGTGGCCTGTTGGTATAGGTGCTGGATCATTGATCCCACAGTTGGGGGTTCGAGCCCCACTCTCAACGGGTTGTCACTGTCCCCCCCCCACCAGTGCAACTGACTGGGTTATCAAAGGCTGGCCATGTCTCTCACTGTCCATGGTGAGAGGTTCATGTAAAAGGACCATCGCTGACTTTCATGAAGAGGAGGCTGTTGCATAGCCATAGTGTCAGTGTGTTTCTGCCCTGCAATGGCGTACTCTGCCCTCGCCCAGAGTCAGCTGAGATGGGCACCAGCCTCCCCGCGACCCTAATTAAGATTAAGTGAGTCAGAAAATCAATGAATGGTGAGGAAGACTCCACTGGTGTGTTCAGCTGTAATATCCACAAAGGATGCCAACTAATATAAGTAAAAATAAATTACATTGAATTCTATCAGATGATTTTTTGTTGTTGTTGTTATGGTGCTTTAATTTCAGTTTTCACAGAGACACTAAAGTGTGCAAATCCCAGTGAAAACTAATAAATATATAAATAAATACATTTTAAAATGGGGGTGTTTTAAAACTTTTGCCCGGTAATGCAAATTAGGCAGCAAGGTGGCGTAGTGGTCTGCGTGTTTGCTTCAAAGCAAGAAGTTCTTTATTCCATTTCTGGGCTGGAGCATTTTGTGAGGAGTTTTCATGTTCTCCCGTGCTTGTGTGGGATTCCTCTGGGTACTCTGTTTTACCACCACAGTCCGAAAACATGCCCAGTACGCTAATAATTTTTCCAAATCACCCCGAGGTGTGAATATGAGTGTGAATGGCTGTGTACATGTTGGCCCTGCGATGGCATGACAAGCTGTCCAGGGTGTACTCTGATCTTACCCAGAGTTGGCTGAGATGGGCACCAGCCTTCCTGCGGCCCTAATAAGGAACTAGGAATCTACACTATTTTAATACTGACAGTATTAATATTGATAATTATTATTACAATAATTATCATTACAGGGCTAATATAAATATTATTTATATTTATAGGTATTTTTAGTTGACAAAATCATACTTTATGAATTTTAATAACTACTTGCAACTGTACAAGATGGTGGAATGGTCGGGCATGGGCAGTGGTGGTCTAGTGGTTAGGGCACAGGATCGCTGATCCTAAGATTGGGGGTTCGAGTCCCCACAGGGTTGTCACTGTCCCCCCCAGTGCAGCGAACTGGGTTATCAAAGGCAAGCCATGTCTCTCACTGTCTATGGTGAGAGGCATGTAGAAGAACCATTGCTGACTTTCGTAAAGAGTAGGCTGCAAAGCCGTCAGCGTGTTTCTACAACCTGGAGAGGGATGGGCTCCGCCAGGCCAAATCAGCCCAAGTCTTACACCAACATCAGTCTTCAGTATTGAAGTTGCGCGGTTTACCACGAAGAAGAAGAAGAAGGTCAAAGGTACATGCCTAAGCTTATGATACTGACTGTATAACATTTCAAGGTTCTCGTGGGTTTTCTCCTCGTGCTCCAGGAACTCTTGCTTCCCTAAACATGACAATAGATCTGTTCATGCACTCTCACAGTAACTGCTCTATAACTGCTCCTAGGGACACTGGGCATAAGAATAAAAACACAAGGCACCAGTCTATTATACGATACTGTACAAATATATCCTTCATTCCTTCATTCATTCAGATTTAAGGAAATTTTGCATACTTCAGAAACTTAATTATTACTATTTCTATGCACCAAGTGGAAACATGTGCAAAAGGCAACCCAAACTTAGGATTGAACCCAATGCCCTGCAGAGGCAAGACATCACTGTTAGCTGTTGCATCAATGCATTCGTGGGTCAGGGCTATACACTGACCCTAATAGAAAGATAAATAATAGAAAGAAGTGAAAAATACAAGAAAACGCAAAATATAATGCTGTTTGGGAGGTGGGGTGTGAATAAAAAATGGTGCATAGTCGGACAGAACCAGAGGATAATGGAAAAGCAGCAATGGAGGTGGATCTGGCTGCAATAAATTGCCTCTAGCTGTAAAGGGATGCATGAAAGTACTTGTATATTTGGCCCTATGATGGACATCCCATGTAAATTGTATACTTATGCCCAGTGTTCCTGGGATCTACCTAAACTGTAATCATGATTAAGTAAGTATTGAAGATGAATGAATGAATCCATCTACTTGCATGTTAAAGAATCACTTCTTCACTTCACTTATCCCTTAACATCCGAGGATGTTGTTAGGGCACCTTCATGGCGAGACTTGGGCTGATTTGGCCTGGCAGAGCCCATCCCTCTCCAGGTCGTAGAAACACGCCGATGGCTTTGCAGCCTACTCTTTACGAAAGTCAGCAATGGTTCTTTTACATGCCTCTCACCATAGACAGTGAGAGACATGGCCTGCCTTTGATAACCCAGTTAGCTGCACTGGGGGGGACAGTGACAACCTTGTGGGGACTCGAACCCCCAACCTTAGGATCAGCGATCCTGCGCCCTATCCACTAGACCACCACTGCCCCGATGTTAAAGAATAGTGAAGTATTATTTCATTTTCTGTAACCACTTAATCCTAATTAGGGTCGCGGGGAGGTTGTCGCCCATCCCAGCCAACTCCGGGCGTGGGCAGTATACACCCTGAACAGCTCGCCAGGCCATCGCAGGGCAGAAATATGTTGACGGCTTTGCAGCCTAGTCTTGTTAATGAAGTATTAACCAAGAGAAATTAAAAGTACTAGAGTTCCTTCTACTCATAGTTTCCCGACAGCAAAGGATCATTGGAGGCCAAGAGGTTTATCCCTACTCCATAAAATACCAGGCATCGTTACAGTACAACAATCATCATTACTGTGGAGGAACGCTTATTCATCCACAGTGGGTGATATCTGCTGCACACTGCTGGAAACCGTGAGTACTGCAATCGGATTTGCGTAATACTGCTGACTGCACTCTTCATGATACTTTTTATGACATGAATCTGAGAATTAGGCCAAACTGCAAAGCATTCAAATGAAACAGCTTGGCAGCATTTGTGCTTCGACTTCGAAGACTGACAAAAAGCATCTCTGATCTGCAGAAACTATTTGATCAACGTGGTGCTGAGCGAGCATAATCTTTACAAGAAAGAAGGAGAGGAGCAAGTGTTCAATGTTTCCAAAGCCCTGGTCCACTATCTGTATAGCTACAGGACTTTTGATAATGACATCATGCTCCTGAAGGTAAGTGAAAGCAAACATCGTTTGGTGTCCCTGACTTTGGACAAAACCAACCCAGACTCTTTAAGTGGTTTAAAACACTCTACCAAACACTTTACATGAGACTTCTTTTGAATTTTACTGGAACCTCATTGGATGGAGAACTCTGTAGGTACTGTAGAAGGTTTTTCATAGAAGAAATGAGCCAAAGAAGTCCTGTAAAGGGTTGTAGGGTTTAGTTTAAAGGTACAGTGTGTAAGATTTGGTGCTATCTAGCAGTATCTAGTGGTGAGGTTCCAGAATGCAATTTCTTTCCCAGACATGACCACTTTAAAGCCTGTAAAGTTCTGGGCTAGTGTAGAAACACTGCGATGCAAAATATCGGCCTCCATGAGAGGGGATTCGCTCTCCAGTTTGATATAAACAGCTTTATTTTATGGTTCTGAAAAAATCAACAACATTTTAAATTATTATTGATTAATAAAGATGTATGTATTGATGAAATAATTATTTCTAATACATCCTTTAGAATGTTACACACTGTACCTTTGCAGTGATGGGGCTGTGGGTAGGGCTCTGGATTACTGATTGGAAGATTGGTGTTCAAACCTCAGTCCCACCAAGTCTGCCACTGTTGGCCCCTGAGAAAGGCCCTAGACCCTCATCTGCTCAGTTGTATAAATGAGACAAAATGTAAGTTGCTCTGGATAAGTGCATATGTCAAATGTAATAAATGTAAATGTTAAAGTGTACCTTCATTACTGCTAATGTGTAGGTTTATGTGGAATTCTACAGCAGTGGTTACAGAGCCACTTTATAAAATGTGCATAAATATTTCTTGAAGGACAAATATATTCATTCGTTCATGTTCTGAGCTGTTTCAACTTAATAAGGCTCACAGGAACCCTGGTGACTATCTGAGCCGACTCTGGGCAAGGGCAGAGTATACCCTGGACAGCTTGCCAGGACATCGCAGGCCAGAAACACAACAATGGTTCTTTTACTTGAAACTCTTACCAAAGACAGTGAGAGACATGGCGAGCCATTGATAACGTAGTTAGCTGCACTGGGGGGGGCAGCAGTGACAACCTGTTGATAGTGGGGTTTGAACCCCTGACCTTGCGATCAGTAATCCAGCATCTTTACCACTGGGCCACCACTGCTCTTATTCATAACTGATTATATAAATAATGAATCTGTTATGAATTTTCTCATCATTGTGGTAATAAACTAAGAATTTGGACCCTATTATTTGTATAGTACAATCTATCCAGGCAGTCAAATGGACAGGTTCTCATAATACAACGCATTGAAGCTCATATTTCACTCTTTATTTTTATTTTTTCACTAATTTACTATATTGCATTACTATAAATACTTAGGCTCAACAATCCAGAGCAATGATGAAGAAGCGTGTGCAGGCAGGTTGGAATGGTTGAAGAAAAGTGTCCGGTGTGATGTGTGATAGGAAGGTATCGGCAAGAATGAAAAGAATAGTGTACAAGACGGTGTTGAGGCCAGCGATGTTGTATGGTTTAGAAACAGTGGTGCTGAGGAAAAGACAGGAGGCAGAGCTGGAGGTAGCAGAGATGAAAATGTTGAGGTTCTCTTTGGGAGTAACGAGGACGGATAGGATCAGGAATGAGCACATCAGAGGGACAGCACATGTTAGAGGTTTTGGAGACAAAGTCAGAGAGGCTAGATTGAGATGGTTTGGACATGTACAGAGGAGGGATAGTGAGTATATTGGCAGTAGGATGCTGAGGTTGGAACTACCAGGCAGAAGGCCCAGAGGAAGACCAAAGAGAAGATTTATGGATGTGGTGAAGGAGGACATGAAGGTAGTTGGAGTAAGAGTAGAAGATGCAGAGGACAGGGTGAGATGGAGGCGGATGATTCGCTGTAGCGACCCCTGAATGGAAAAGCCGAAAGGAAAAGAAGAAGACTCTATTGCATTACTAGACTAAATGATGAGTAACCGATCTGTGTGCCTTGAAAGCAGAGCTTGTATTTTCTCATTTTTACTGTGTACAGTAAAAGTCATTGTAAGTTGTCAAGCTATATTAATACCAATTATTATCATTGACCCGCCCATTATCTATATGCTTCTCCATCAGCATTACAAGGAAGGTGGAGCAAATCAGTACCAAAAGTTGGGGGTACACCTTGAACAGGTCACTAGTCTAACAGGTCAAAGGCATCGACAGTCAACTATTAACTCTTACATTCACACCGGTGGACAATTTAGAGTAGCCAGGTGAATGTGCATGTTTTTGGAGTGTAGGAAAATGCCAGAGTGTCCGGATGAAGGCCATGCAAGCACTGGGGGCATTCTGTATAACCTATAAGGTGTAATGGGGTGTGTGAATGTATAATAGGCGTAAACAATGAACTGGTGTCCCATCAAGGGTGTATTCCCATTGTGAGTCCAGTGCTCCTTGGATAGATTCCATACCTATGACAACCCTGACTAGGATGAGGCTCTTTTTACTGATGAGATGAATGAATGAATGAGTGAATGAATGAATGTGTTCCTGTGTATTTCAGCTTGAACGACCAGCTGAAGTGAACACTAATGTGCAGCCTGTTCAGATGCCAAGCGAAGACAGGCCACCACTCTATGGGGGTATGATGTGTACAGTGAGCGGCTGGGGGGTCACCCATGTCTACAGCTACCAACTGTCTTCTGTGCTGCGTGCTGTGGATGTTCTGATCATCCCCAACTGCCAGGACTACTATTACCTCAGGATATCCAAAAACATGGTGTGTGCCGGTTTTCCAACGGGAGGAAAAGACTCGTGCCAGGTGAGACAGGACTGGAAACTAAATAGAGTTGTCAGGTGTAGAATGTGAGCTCAGTTGTGAAATGTCCATAGTGGTACTAAATGTTAAAATGTAAAATGAATCAAGGTTGTTAGTTGGAAGAAAGGTCTTGCTGCTGGGTAAGTTATAAATAATAATGTTAGAATAAACTTATAACACATACACTGCTTTTAAAATTGATCTCACATGCCATTGGATTGACGAGGTTTTGACTCTACAATTGACCAGAACTACTTTAATATCCACATTAATATTTGAATTATTGTTGTTTTAGACATTTTTAAAGATATAAACGACACTGTTGGGGCAGCACGGTGATGCAGTGGTTAGCATGTCTGCCTCCCAATAAGAAGGTCCTGTGTTTGATTCCCAGACTTGAAGCATTCTTGTGTGACGTTTGCATGGTCTCCCTGTGCTTGTGTGGGTTTTCTCTGGGTACTCTGGTTTTCTTGCCATACTCCAAATAGTGTATTCTCTCCTTAAAGGGACAATGCCATGATTATTTAAAGATAACAGCCTAAATAACATCAATGGGGTTATTACTCATTCATTTTCTGAACCGCTTAGTCCTATTTAGGGTCACGGGAAGGCTTGCGCCTATCCCAGTCGACTCCAGGAAGCGTACACCCTGGATAGCTCGGCAGGTCATCGTAGGGCAGAAACACGCTGATGGCTATGCAGCTACTCTTGATGAAAGTCAGCAATGGTTCTTTTACATGAACTTCTCACCATAAACAGTGAGAGACATGACCGGCCTTTGATAACCCAGTTAATTGCTCTGGGAGGGGGACAGCAGTTGACAGTGTGGCTTGAGATCCAACCAGTTCATTTTCTGTATCCGCTTAATCCTAATTTGGGTCGCAGGGAGGCTGGTGCCCATCCCAGCCAACTTCGGGCGAGGGCAGAGTACACCCTGGACAGCTCGCCAGGCCATCGCAGGGTGGAAACACGCCGACGGCTTTGCAGCCTACTCTTTACGAAAGTCAGCAATGGTTCTTTTACATGCCTCTCACCATAGACAGTGGGAGACATGGCTGGCCTTTGATAACCCAGTTAGCTGCACGGGGGGGGGCAGTGACAACCTTGTGGAGAGTGGGACTCGAACCCCCAACCTTTGGATCAGTGATCCAGTGCCCTATACCACTAGGCCACCACTGCCCTGAGATCCAACCACGGAAATGGTAATCCAACACCTTACCATCGGGCCACCACTGCCCCATGGGATTATTAAAGTAGACATAAGGCTACCAGACATGGATTTGGTTCATACAGTAAGTTTGCTAGTCTTTGAAAACTGTTCAGCCATTTCCATGTCAGGTTTAAAACTTTGAACTTCTTTTAATTTGCACTTTGAATGGATATGTACAGTTTAACAAATACATGCTTGTATTTTATGACATTCAATTTTGGGCAAAAATGGTAATGCGGCACAATGTTCCTGGAATATGCACTGGATCCAGGAAGAGGATCAGGATAAAATGGTTCCTGAAAAGGAACAAGTGTATGATTGGATCCCAAAGAACTGTGTCAAATATATGAATATATAAATTCAGACTTTTACTCATGCTATTAGACATGAGAGAGACCAGATTCAGAATATCATCACTGGTAATAAAATCTTCCCTCGTTGGAGAACAATTACACTCCTGTTTCAGGCTTTGTGACGCTACGGACACTATAACATTCTATATTTTATTTCTTTTCCTGGTAGGGCGACTCTGGAGGTCCCCTTGTATGTAATGGCAACTTTGAAGGCATTGTCTCCTGGGGCATTGGTTGTGCCAATCCATATTTCCCTGGAGTCTACACCAGAGTTTATAATTACCTCATCTGGATCAAGTGGGCCATACAAACCTACAGTGACTAGACTGTGTATGTTCTTTTACAGCCTTTTGCAGGAAGAGGTGCCATATCAAGTGCTCAGTGAATACACACACACACACACACACACACACACACATATATATATATATATATATATATATATATATATATATATATATATATATATATATATATATATATATATATATACCAAAACATGCCACTTTCTATGGCATTAATATTAATAAGTTTGGGGAAAAACACATTATGAGATAAATTAAGTCACACAAGACATAAAATGTTTTCAAGCCTATGATGGGATATAAATGGTAAAGTGAGCTTAATTTTTGACATAACAAATAACCAAACATTTAATATGTCAGATTTTTCTTTATTATCCCAACTAGCAAATGTTCTGGTGACATTTTTTATATAATAGAAAGAGAACATCACTTTATTGGTAATTTATTATAAATGAAATATAAGATAGTGAAGCCTTTTTTGTTAGATGTTGACCCATTTCAAGCTTTATATTTTATTATTGTAACGCCCATCATTTTATTTTTGGGGAATAAATATTTAAAACTTATAAAAGGGTGTTTCTGTGTGCATTGTTTTTTTCCCCGAAGGTACACCAGTTTCTTCCCATAGTCCTAAAACATACAAATTAAACCGACTTGGAGTTCTGAATTGCCTTGTGTGTGTGTGTGTGTGTGTGTGTGTGTGAGAGAGAGAGAGAAGAGAGAGAGAGAGAGAGAGAGAGAAAGAGAGTGTTGGCCATGGTATGGTCTGGCAAGTTGTTTTGGGTTTACCCCCTTTTGCTCAGAGTCATGTGAGAGTCTTCAGTTTCCCTGAAACCCAAATAACAATAAAGCAGCTCAGTGAAAGAATGGTTTCTTCCAGGTACTCCAGTTCCCTCCCACAGTCCATAGTCATACACATTAGGTGAATTGGCTGTTCCATACTGACCTTAGGTGTGAGTGTGAATAGTTGTGAGTGTGGTGGCCCTGCAATGGACTGGCAAGCTGTTCAGGGTGGCACGGTAGCGTAGTGGTTAGCATGTCCGCCTCACAGCAAGAAGGCCTGGGTTCGATTCCAGGCCTGGGTGTTTCTTTGTGGAGTTTGCATGTTCTTCCCGTGCTTGTGTGGGTTTCCTCCGGGTACTCCGATTTCCTCCCACAGTCCAAAAGCATGCACAGTAGGTGAATTGGCTGTTCCAAATTGCCTGTAGGTGTGAGTGAGTCTGTATGTGGCCTGGCGAACCGTTCGGTAGATCATTGTGATCACAGCCATGACAATCCCTGCATGAGCATCATTCGAGCTTCAGGAATCGACGTCCATTCCTCGTGATTGGATGTAGACGCAGAGAGAGAAGCTGTTCAGGGTGCACCCCGCTTTCGCTCAGAGTCGGCTGAGATTTGCACCATCCTCGACCCGAGCAGAAGTTTCAACTTTCAAGTTTTGTTGTCATATACGGGTTACAATGAAACATCATTACTCGCAATGAAATTGTCCGACTGAGCGCCGTCTCAACACTGCACGTAAGAAAGAAGTATTGCACTGAAAGAAGCATTTTCATTAAATATAAAATGAAAGAAAACTATATAAATAAAAACATCGGCGAAAAGAAGTTGATTTTTTAAAAAGTTTTTGAAGCTATTCTCACCTGCTGTCACATACCGCCTTCTTCATATCTTACGAGATAGACCAACAAAGTCAGAATCAGAAGTTTTTGGTTGATCAGCTGTCTCTTGTTCCATATTTCAGGTTTCGCTTCTTGGAATTCTTATGATTGATATTAAAATGATAAAATATAAATATTTTTATAACTTTCCTCTTTCACAAACATTTGCACGCAATGGTTTACATAAGTCATGTTAATCTTGATAGTCGCGGGGAAAAAATGTTGAAGAGGAACCACGTCAATGTCAGAATGTTTGTGGTGAACCTTCTGTTTGTGTTGGCTTGGGACTTATCTCACAGTTTATAATGTTTGCCAGTGAAATGTCATTTTACACTTCAAAATAAAGTTAGTGTTCGGCTGCTGGGATGTAAAATACTTGAATATTTTGCTTGAAAACAAAAGGAGGAATAAAATATAATATTTGTTCTTCTCGTGCTGGTATTGCTGCTTTTCGACAGAATTGTAATGTTGTAAACAGGTAGAACCAAAAAAAAAAAAAAAAAAATTAAATAAACCAAAAATAACAAACAAACAAAAAATAAAACAGTGGTTCTTGTTTTCTATTGGACGTACTGTACTTGTATAATCCGGTCTGTTTGTGTTTCATTTCGTGTTAAACTTTCTTTTTCAAAGAGCAAATAGATTTCATCATGACTTCACACAAACTATCACAGTCATCGCTCAGTGACCTTCGACTTTGAGGTGGTTATGTAAGTCACGTGCGATTAATGCATAAGCCCACTTTGAACAACATCGAATTGGGGGTGGAGTGCAGGAGGAGAGAAAATCCTCGGACAGGGATTGGCTGTATGTCAACTCAAGGAAAGTGTGAGCTGAGACATCGTGAAAACATTCAGAGGATGCAAAGAGAAAAAAGAGACACTCAGCTATAGTAAGAGTCTCTCTCTCTCTCTCTCTCACACACACACACACACACACACATACACACACACATACGCACACACAGCACAGAGCCAAATGGGAGATCTGAAAGGGAGACGTGAACTGCTACATGGGTTGACAACAGGTTTGAAGATAAACTCCTTGGGGGTAACAGGGCTGATCCGACAGTCTCTGGAGGCGAAGGAATTTGCATACTGTCCCTACAGCAAGTTCAGAGTTGGGGCTGCACTTCTGGTCCATGATGGAAAAGTGTTCACAGGTGAGAGGCTCACACTCAAAAAGGTGTGAGACATTAACAAATTATCATAACTGTGAAATTCATATTTAGTGGAAATTAACAACTACAATTAAATATATGCTAACTACAAAGAACTAACTACAAATATAACAACTATCAATCAATCACTCAATCAATCAATCATTAATCAATCAATCTATCTATCTATCATCATGAAAATTATAGACTAAGATTTTAACAGGGTTTTCCATTAGAAAATTGGTGCTTGTATTTGTTTGTGTGTGTGTGTGTGTGTGTGTGTGTGTGTGTGTGTATGTATGTATACACACACACACACACACACACACACACACACATATAATAGGGATCCCTCGCTAGTAGTGGGAAGAGTTAAGGAAAATGCCACAAAAACAAGGCCAATTATGCAAAAAAAAAACAAATACCCCAGGCAAACAAAAACAAACAAACAAAAAACAACCCAAAACCCTCCATCAAAACTACTTACATTTTTAAGTGAGGTGCGCATCTGCGTGCATGCGCGTGTATCTGTATGTGTGTGTATTTATATTTTATTTACATCTTATGCATTATTTTTAAATGTTTTATTCTAATTATAAGAATTTTATAGTGTGGAATGTGTATTTATTGATACTATATACACATATACATGTACGTAAACGTCAGTCATGGGGGGTTGATCCTACTTTGCAGAATTCGGCGGTCGCGGGGGGATCTCGGTCCCAATTAACTGCGGAATGTGAGGGATCCATGTGCATTACTAGCCAAATGTTTTAAAACACCCAATTTTCTTTTCAGTTTTATTGAAATATTGTTCTGAATAGGAATAAAGGTGATCGGTATATCAGAACTAGCGAAGAACAAAAGAACTGCGATTAGATTGTTAAACTGAACTAATCCACAATTTTTTACGAATTCACAAATGTTTTCACTTCTATGCTTTCATTTCAGACGAAACTGAGACACTAATCGGCACACATTTTATTAAAAATCAGAGAAAAAGGTTTTGAGTAAATAAATAATGAAGCTGAAATCTGATTGGACAAAAAAAAAACCTTTAACATCCACCTACACATGCTGGATGCAGTACAGCCAAGAGACGTGCTGCAAAATGAAGAGAATAGACTGCTGGGAATAAATTAAACAATTTAATGGAATCTTCTTCTTTTCCTTTAGGCTTTCCCGTCAGGGGTCGCCACAGCGAATCATCTGCCTCCATCTCACCCTATCCTTTGCATCTTCTACTCTGACACCAACTACCTTCATGTCCTCCTTCACCACATCCATGAATCGTCTCTATGGTCTTCCTCTAGGCCTTCTGCCTGATAGTTCCAACCTCAGCATCCTACTACCAAATATACTCACTATCCCTCCTCTGTACATGTCCAAACCATTTCAATCTAGCCTCTCTGACTTTGTCTCCAAAACATCTTACATGTGCTGTCCCTCTGATGTACTCATTCCTGATCCTATCCTTCCTCGTTACTCCCAAAGAGAACCTCAACATTTTCATCTCTGCTACCTCCAGCTCTGCCTCCTGTCTTTTCTCCAGGGCCACTGTTTCTAAACCATACAACATCGCTGACCTCAACACTGTCTTGTACACTTTTCCTTTTATTCTTGCTGATACCTTCCTATCACAAATCACACCGGACACTTTTTTCCAACCATTCCAACCAGCCTGCACACGCTCCTTCACCTCTTTTCCACACTCTCCATTGCTCTGGACTGTTGAGCCTAAGTACTTAAAATCCTCCACCTTCTTTATCTCTGCTCCCTGTAACCTCACCGTTCCTCTTGGGTCCTTGTCGTTCACATACATGTATTCTGTTTTACTGAGGCTTTACCTTCATTCCTCTCCTTTCCAGGGCATACCTACACCTCTGTAGATTTCCCTGCACTTGTTATCTGCTCTCACTACAGATCACAATGTCATCTGCAAACATCATAGTCCATGGGAAATCTTGTCTCACGTCAACTGTCAGCCAGTCCATCACCTTAGCAAACAAGAAGGGGCTCAGCGCTGACCCTTGATGCAGTCTTACCTCCACCTTGAACTATTCTGTCACACCGACAGCACACCTCACCACTGTCTTACATCTCTTATACATGTCCTGCACCACTCTAACATACTTCTCTGCCACTCCAGACTTCCGCATGCAATACCACAGTTCCTCTCTTGGCACCCTGTCATATGCTTTTTCCAGATCCACAAAGGCACAATGAAGCTCCGTCTGACCTTCTCTGTACTTTGCTATTAACATCCTCAAAGCAAACACTGCATCTGTGGTGCTCTTTCTTGGCATGAAACCAAACTGTTCTTCACAAATGCTGACCTCTGCCCTTAGTCTAGCTTCCACTATTCTTTTGCATAACTTCATCGTATGGCTAATCAACTTTATCCCTCTGTAGCTGCCACAACTCTGCACGTCTCCCTTGTTCTTAAAAATGTGCACCATTACACTTCTCCTCCATTGCTCTGGCATTCTCTCACTCTCTAAGACCTTGTTGAATGTTCTTGTCAGGAAATCTACTGCTACCTCTCCTAGACACTTCCATACCTCCACAGGTATGTCATCAGGACCAACTGCCTTTCCATTCTTCATCCTCTTCAATGCCCTCCTCACTTCACCTTTACTAATCTTTGGTACTTCCTGGTCCTCAACGGTCAACTCTTCGACTATTTTTCTCTCTCTCATTTTCCTCATTCATCAGCTCTTCAAGGTACTCTTTCCATCTTCCCAGCACACTTCTGTCATCAGTAAATACATTTCCCTCTCTGTCCTTAATCACTCCAACTTGCTGCACGTCCTTGCCATCTCTTTTTCTCTGCTGTGCCAACCTGTATAAATCATTTTCTCCCTCTTTACTTTTCAACCGAGCATACAAGTCATCATATGCCCTCTGTTTCGCCTTTGACACCGCTACCTTCGCCTTACGCTGTGTCTCCCTGTACTCCTGTTTATTCTCTTCGGTCCTCTCTATGTCTCACTTCTTCTTAGCTAACCTCTTCCTTTGTACACACTCCTGCACTTCCTCATTCCACCACCAAGTCTCCTTATCTACTTTCCTTCCAGAGGACACACCAAGTACTCTCCTACCGGTCTCCCTGATCACATTAGCTGTAGTTGTCCAGTCATCTGGAAGTACTTCCTAACCACCCAAAGCCAGTTTCAACTCCTCCTCGAAGACAACCCGACACTCTTCCTTTTTCAGCTTCCACCACTTTGTCTTCTGCTCTGCCTTCGCCTTCTTCACCTTCCTCACCATCAGCGTCATCCTGCACACCACCATCTTATGCTGTTTGGCAACACTCTCACCCACTACTACTTTGCAGTCACTGACTTCCTTCAAATTACATCGTCTACTCAAGATGTAGTCTACTTGTGTGCTCCTACTTCCACTTTTATAAGTCACCCTATGCTCCTGTCTGTTCTGGAAGAAAATATTTACCACAGCCATTTACATCCTTTTTGAAAAATCTACCAACATCTGTCCTTCCGCGTTCCTGTCCTGGATACCAAACCTACCCATCACTATTTCAGCCTCTGTGTTTCCTGCACCAACATGTCCATTGAAGTCTGCCCCAATGACCACTCTTTCACCTCTGGGGGTACTCTGCATCACTTCATCTAACTCACTCCAGAATCTCTCTTTCTCTTCTCGCTCACATCCTGCCTGTGGGGCATAATCACTAACAACATTGAACATCACGCCTTCAATTTCTAACTTGATATTCATAACTCTGTCTGACACTCTTTTCACTTCTAGAACATTCCTGACAAACTCCTCCTTCAAGATGACTCCTACTCCATTTCTCTTTCCATCCACACCATGAAAAAACAGCTTAAACCCTGCTCCGAAGTTTCTAGTCTTGCTACCTTTCCACCTGGTTTCCTGAACACACAGTATGTCCACCTTCCTCCGCTGTCAGCCAGCTCTCTACCTTTTCCTGCTATAGTTCCAACATTCAAAGTCCCTACTTTCAGTCCAAGACTCATGCCTTTCCTCTTCTCTCTCTGCCTACGGACATGCCTCCCGCCTCTCCTTCTTCGACCAACAGTAGTCCAATTTCCACCAGCACCCTGTTGGTTAATAGCACTGATGGCGGCCGTTGTTAACCCGGGCCTCGACCGATCCGGTATGAAATTTTTTGTTGTGACTCGCATATTTTATTTGGCATTTGTTTTACGCCGGATGCCCTTCTTGACGCAACCCTCTGCATTTATCTGGGCTTGGGACCGGCGTGAGGGAGAGACACTGGTTCCCCCCCTCTCACGGCTGATTTAAACAATTTAATGGAATAAATACTTGAAATGAAGTGGACAGTGCTTCTGATAGTGCTAAGCCAGCACAGAAAGCTCTGCTGGCCCACCACTGGTATATACTAAAAACATACTGATAACACACTTATAACATGTAGTATATAATAAAACAATTATTTACCTCAGGTTTGGCACATTTGCTGCTTCGCAACATCCACCTCACTGTCAGAAAATTATTTTATTTTAGATCAGATTTTATATGGAATTTAATTATTCTGCACTAAGTGCACATCCTAAAGTATTTTTATTTCTTTTTTACTACAAATAAAGTTAATCATCATCATCATCATCATCATCATCATCATCATCCGCTTAATTCGGGGTTGGGTCACGGGGGCAGAAGCCTAAGCAATGAGGTCCAAGACCTCCCTCTCCCCAGCCACCTCCTCCAGCTCTTCCGGGGGAACACCGAGGCGTTCCCAGACCAGGCGAGAGACATAATCTCTCCATCCTTTTTAACCATTTAATGTCCATGAGATCAGGCCAACAGTGTCGTGGTTTCGGGTGCTGGGCTCATGATCAAGAGGTTGAGCGTTTGAATCCCTACTGTGCTAAGACCTCTGGGCAAGAACTCTACTACAAGTGAGCCTCTGTCCACCCAGCAGTATAAATGAGTGCAAGTCAAAATAGTGGGAAGGAAATCTGTGATGGACTCGTGTCCCATCCAGGGGGAGTTGAACTCTTATTTGCTTCACGATACAGAACCTGGAGACAAACTGATGAGCCAGTAGACTCAGGCGTAAAAAGCCAATAGGCTGTGAGACAATAGTTCTTGTCATCCAGGTCAACCTCTGGGCCCTCCTTCCAAAGATGATAAATTATTACACAATATTTACAAATGCATCTTTCAGAATCGGTTTATGCTGAAGTCAGATCTGCTATTCTGGGAAAATTCTGATGAATTAGAATCAAGAATTCAGCAGCTCTGCTCTGTACATCACATGTTGTTGACAGATTCATTAACCAAATACTGTATTGATTGATGCTCCGAACCACTTGATATTACAGTACTAGATACACGGAAACTAGCTCACTCTGAGTGAAGGCAAGGTACACCCTGAACGGCTAATCACAGGACAATATATGCAACCATTAACACTCACAACAAGGGACAATTTCGGACAGCCAATTAACCTGATGCGCATGTCTCTGGACTGTTGGAGGAAACTAAAATATCTGGAGGAAACCCACACAAGCACAGGGAGAACATGTAAAGTCCACACAGAACTCAGGATCTGAACCCTGATTCTTCTTAATGTGAGACAGACGTTCTAACCAATGCACCACCATGCCGCCCTTTTAACCAAGTATGAAAACTCCTTTTCTACTTTTCTCAAAATAGGCTGCAATGTTGAAAATGCCTGCTACAACCTGGGCATCTGCGCAGAGAGGACGGCCATCTCGAAAGCTGTTTCAGAAGGATACCGAGATTTCAAAGCCATTGCAATAGCCAGGTACAACATCAGTAGTTATTATGGTTATTATACTGGTTGAACTAGATCACAGCCATGTAAGGAGCAGTCACTGACATCACACCACTTTTCTTTGACAGTGATTTGTGTGAACAGTTCATTTCCCCCTGCGGAGCATGTCGGCAGTTCATGAGAGAAGTAAAGCGTTTAAGTTTTTTTTTTTTTTTAAATGGGTCCAGATGTGCAGAATCCACTCTAAGCACTTTTCTGTTTCCTCTCTCATCAGTTCGGCGGCAGCTTGGTGGTGTACTTATCCAAACCGGATGGTTCCTACGTGGAGATGACAGTTGAAGAACTACTTCCTGAGTCTTTTGGCCCAGAGGATCTGAAGAGGAAGAGGGTGCACACTATTCCAAACGAATTTTAAGATTTTTAAACCAATTTTCTGGTTATAGCAAAGTCTTGCAGGCACATTTTACCCCCCAAAATATCCATCAAGGTAAAATAAAATCCAAACATACAATGGGCAGTGGTGGCTTAGTGGTTGATGTGATGGGTTACTGATCTGAAGGTCACCAGTTCATCCACCACTATCCCCACTGTTGGGCTCTTGAGCAGAGCAAGGCCCTGAACCCTCAAATGCTCAGTTGTATAAAAATGATAATTGTAAGTCGCTGTGGATAACAGCATCTGACAAATGCTGTAAATGTAAACTAATATATTACACAGCATCAAAAAAGCCAGTTCCTGGAGATATGTTTCCCAGCAAGTTCCTCCAGAATCTAATACAATTCTTAAAATATTGTTCAGATGCTCAAGCAAGCATGATGACAGCTGGAACCGAAGTCTTCACAGAGGCCAAATCAGTGATGTAATGTGGTGCTAGATGAAGGGAATATGGAAGATTTCCTATTTGCATTATTAGCTCCGCCTTCTGTTGCCTCCCACCTTCACACCTGTGACACTTTAAATCAAATTTAACAGCAGAACACAATGACTCTTGGGATGGGTTGCCTTTCTTGGTGAAGGAGTCTTTAAATGAGGACTTTGTGGCACCTGATTTAACTTGAAACAAAAATGTTATGCTCAGAATACAGAATAAAGTCACATGGTCCAAAAAAATAAATAAAAACAAAAACAAACAAAAAAAAAACCAACCCAAGACAAAAGGAACTTGAACCTGTTTTTAAAGGCGCGGGTTCCCAAGCTTACATCCTCGACATAAACACTTGTGCTTCTCATTTGATTGATGCTCCTGTCAAAAAGTAAACTAATCATTTATTATTTTTGGTTCTTGTTTGTAATATATAAGGAACAAATTTCTAATTTCATATGAGTTGTATATATTATAACTGTATAAATTCTACACCATATTTAAGGGACACTGTACTTAAGGAATAAATAGTCTATTCAAAATCCAAAAAATACAATCCAAGTAATGGAGATTTAATTCCATCTTTTATAATCCCAAATCTAAAATATCACAGCGGGATGTTTTTGTTTTTTTTTCTTTTTTCTGGGGGTGGATTGTGTAAGGAAATTTGATTTACAGTCTGTCTGTTTTCATCAAATAAATTTTAGATCCTACAAACATGGTAAGGTAAATATAGGCTTTTTACATCGGTTTCCGTAGCGTGAAGCTGCTCGGAGCTCAACTCCTCCTGGATGGGACGCTAGTCCATCGCAGGTTACCTTCCCTGTATTTCTACTGGTACCCATTTATACTGCCGAGTAGACAGGAGACACCCTTGTGGTTAAAACCTTGCCCAGGGGTCTTAGCACAGTGCGGGTCCAACTGGGATTCAAACCCATGAACATGAGCCCAGCATCCTACAAACAAAGAATAAATTATTTGAATGGTTGAATAGTGCACATTTGCCCTCAGAGCAAGAAGGTCCTGGGTTCAGGTCCTGGGCCTCTGTGTAGTTTGTGTTCTCTGTCCGCTTATGAGTTTCCTCATGGTACTCCGAGTTCCTCACAGGCCAAAGACATGCATATTAGACTAATTGGCTGTTCCGAATTTGCCATAGGTGCGAGTGGCAAGTGCAAATGGTTGTGTGTTGCCTGGCGATGGATTGGATAGGTGGAGCTGTCCAGGGTGTGAAAATACTGTGAAACTGGACTGTCAATGGATTGTGTCAAATTTATGTATAACTTGTCAGCTATATGCATGTATTTTACTAGTAAAGATGTTGCGTGGAAAAACCCCTACACAAAATGGATACAACAACAAATAAAACCGTACTGGGGCTCCCGAGTGGCGCATCGACTGTTAACCCGGAGATTACAAGTTCACATCCGGTTTAATGCACACAGCTGTCCATGACCGGAAGTCCAAGAGAGCTAATTAGCCAAGCTCTCAAGAAAGGGAGGGATGGCATACGCTCACTTCTTTGTCACTCACAGCGATCGCCAGCCAGTCATGGCCATCTGTGAGCTCATTTGTACGATGGGGCGAATATCTCTTTCCCTCCAAGTGTGTTAGACCGCCCCAAATACGCATGCGCCACAGTTTGAAAAGAGGTGGGTGGCTAGCATTGCACGTCACGGAAGGGGTGTGTGCATGCTTTCGCCCCTCCCTGATCGATGTTGGTCGTGTGATACGGAAGGCAATACATGTACTTGATTGGTGGGAATCGAAAGGGACTAAATTAGGTGGAAATTGGTAAAATTACAAAAAAAAAATAAAATACTATTACTGAAAAATAAATCAGCAGTGGGATCACATCCCATCACCACACATTTCATTAACACACCAAACTTCTTTCTTAATACAATAACACCACTACATCTTATTTTAGATTTAATAAATACAATTATAATAAAAATAAACTTCACACATTTACCCGCTTAGTTACGAATGCTGGAGCACATCTGTAACACTACTTTCCACAGAAGCACTTTCCTGACAGCAGATACAAAGGGTCTTTCCTACAGTTCCTGATTGACTCGCCGCCTTCTCCTGTACAATATGAAGTAAACACCCCCAACAGTCTCCAAAATCATTGCTCTTACTGTAAAATTTTTAAATACCATCTGACCAATCAGATTAGAGGATTTCACCAAAACTTGGATGCTCTCTTTTATTCACTAAACTACTTGTCCCTACACAGATTGCTTGGAGACTATCTTGTACAAATTGGGTTGGGTTGAAGGCTGGGTACATACTGAACAGCTTGTCAGACTATCACAGGGCCAACACAGATACACAACCTGTCCACACTCACACCTCGGGCCAATTTGGAGCGGCTACTTAACCTTCTGTACGTGTCATTGGATTGTGAGAAGAAAGCGGAGTACTCGGAGGAAACCCATGCAAGTACAAAGATGAGTTATCAATCTGCCAAGTCTTTCCGTGTCCGGTCAGGTTTCCCATGTTGAGTGAAATTAAGCCGCGGGCTCCACTCCCGGAAGTGCCCTTCAGTCAATTCCTTTAAGTTTCAGCTTTGCAACCATACTACCCCCGGAACCCAAAAACTCGTGGTTTCCCACATACAAACTTCACACAGAAACACACTTGCTAAACCCGGGACTCAAACCCAGGACATTCTTCCTGTGACACAGGTGTGCTGCCCACTATACCACCGTGCCGCCCTCGTTAAAACTGTGACGTACTACTAAAATAAAAGATACAGCTTGTATTCTGTTATCTTTGTGTCAAGTTTATTTAAGTTACAACAGTATGAATTCATGGAACAAACAGAAACAAAGCAAGATCTTAATAAAGATAAATTAAATATCTATAAATAACGAAATCATTTGAGGTCTAGATGTGAAATTCAAATTGAAATCTGAGATCAATAATGTAAATGCAGTATGAGTAACCCTGGCAATTAAAAAGATGTCAAATTATTTATTGATGATGATGATGATGAATATTCAGAATAGGAAAATATAAACGTGAGACGATGTGAGAAGCATACATGGCCCTGGAGGTAACATTTAAACAAAGACACGAAACAAAAAACATCAAATCAAAACATGGCAACTTTGAGGGACTTTTGTTTTTTCCCATGCAAACAAACCCCTCCCCCAAAAAATCCACACCCAAACACTTGTGGATGGTAATAAAAAAAATGAACAATGCGTTGAACAGCCTTATTTTTTTGGTTATATATCAATACGGTTATATGTTTTGTTCAAAACAGAATCGTACTGACCTATCGAAGCTTTACACCTGTTATGGGTTAAACACACTATAAACACGCTGGACGTTTCTGTTATTTAAATTATTAATACACTAATTATTAAGACGATAAACTGCACACTATTATTTGATTGTTAAAGACAGATCAGTTACACACTCTGAATTTAAATCTAAAACAGCATTTGAGTGTAAAATTAAATAAGTTCCAGCACACAAAAGTGCAATAATTTTGTACAGCACAAAAACGTCTCGCAATAGTTGGCTTTGGACGCCTGCTACTAGAATAAATTTGTGTATATACTCCTTCATTCCGATTGGATTTTCCTCTCACATCTGTGCACGTACTGTAATGCTCTTAAAATTAGCAGCTAAAAAATAAAGAATAAAGCATTTTTTCTCCTCCACATTGAAAATAACATGGTTGATAGTGCAACCCCTGCTGGCAGCAAAAAGTGTGTAACTGGTGCTGCCATCGGGGGAATAAAAACTCAGCCAGTGCATAATCCAGAAAAATGTATATTTTCTAACCAAACGTCACATATGATACACAGACTGTACCTGCGGTCGGCTCAAGTCCCAGTCAATCATCAATAACATCCTCTGTCAACATCACAGAAGCCACACAGTGGAGTCCAGACCTGATATTTAACAGATTTCTACACAGTTCCAAACCCAGATCTCTATTTAAGATCAGGCCAGGCGGGAACATAGTGCCTGAGCAGCGTGCCCTCAGTCAGCTTCTCCATCCATAGGTTCAGTCGATCCATTTTGTGATGGAGCCTTTCGGAGTCATCTTGTCCCTCAGTGATCATGGGTTTAAATAGGCAAAAGTACTTTTTATGGCCATTAAGGGCCAGAACGAGGCCGGTGTAGTCCACTTTATGGGAGGATGTGCCCTCATGTTCCTCATCATCTGAAAGCCTGGCAGACGGTGCCAGCTGAAGGAGGGAGACGATCCATTGACTGTGCTTGTTAGTGTTAAAGAAGGAGTAGTGAAGAGTCTGATATCTGGAAAAGGAAACACGATCAGGATTGGAAAGGTTTGATGAAACATTAAGCTTCCACAGAGATAACAAAGCATTACAAAGATAATATAAACAAAAAGCCCAAAATGTACGAGCAGTTCTTCACTTTCCTACCAGTTGAGTGATAAAAGTTAAAGTGATTAAAAATAAACCCCTGATTAGATTAGGTTTAAGAAAGACAAAGCCCCTGCAGCATCAACAATAACCCAGTATAGTTTTTTTTTTTTTTTTTTTACTTTTTAACAAGTTTATAATCATTTTCACTGCAGCGCTGCATGGAGTGCACTGATTGGCTTAGCCCCTCCTCACGCACTAACTCCTCCTCTCTCATTCGATCATCCCTCTCTTTTCCTTGGCTGAATTCACTGTTGATGAACATGCCTGAGAAAAATGTATCCAAAAACTACACACTCAGCATAACTCTGATGATTATGATCTCAAACTGCCAACAAGCAGCAAATGAAGATGTCTGCAGTAAAGACCTGGGATTGGGAGCCAAAATCCTGCCCCTCCACTTCTCCCCAAAACGGAGGCCAACAGCAAAAGACAACGATTTTTAATATTGCATCATGAATTACACATACACTGCCCCGCCGAAAAACCATGCACTCAAATATGTCGATGAATCGTCTTTAGCATGCTTCAGTTGGTCAGGTAGAAGCTCAGCAACATTATGTTGGAATAAAATGAAATCAGCTGATGACCTGAATGTACTGAATGACTGGGTCTTTCTCATCCCTTCCCTGATGGCACAGATATAAAATGGGGATTTAACTAGTGGTTCAGGGAGCATGAGGAAACATTTTCACAAGTTTTGCCACCCCAAAGTCCTGACCTTAACCCTACTGAAAGTTTTAGGGATATGTAAAAGAAGACTTGACGGAGGGGTTCGGTTTTTCCCTCATCAGTTCAAGACGCCAATCAGAAATGAACCCAACACAGGTGTTTACGCACTGTGACCAAAGATAAACTTGGTTCCAACAAAATACAGTGATACCTCTGCTCACGAACATAATTGGTTCCCAGAAAGTGTGTGTAAGGCGAAAAGTTCGTCTTCCGAACATTTATTTCCCATAAGAAACCATTAAAATGAGAATAATACGTTCCCAGGTCCCCATAAAACATAATTTTCTACTAAATAAGCCTTAAAATTACACAAAAAATATACCTTATTTTATGTATAATAAATGTGCTATTGTATTGTAATTAAAGAAATAAACTGTACTGTATAATAAAGTCGTTTTATTTACCTTTGTGATGGTAGTTGATGGCTTGATGGAATGGAGTGGGAGGAGGAGGGAGGGAGGGACTTACTGTTTGGAAGGAGAGTTTGGAAACGCCTACTGTTTGGAAACACCCTTAGCCACACACGCACCCTTAATAGCTTCCTTGTTCTTAAGGATGGGAGCAATGGTAGACTTAGCGCACTGGTACTGGGACGCTGAGTCACACAAACGCACACCTCGTTCGTGTTTTTCAATGATCTCCGCCTGTGGTGGGGTCTTTTCGGTCCCATAATAGCAAAAGTACACTCAATATGGTCCAAAATGTCTATCAAACACAAACCACTTCCGCACTCAAAGAAAGGGGGTGACGAACTGTGATGCCGTGAGCGTGCGTCAGCTTCTCGTGGCCGCCACCGTGGCGCTGTTCGACCGCGTGGTTTGATTCGTCCGCCGAAAACTAGTTCGTCAGCAGAGACTATATGCTCGCAAATTTAATGTTCTTGAGGCGAAAAGTTCGTGAGCTTAAGCGTTCGTCAGCGGAGGTTTTACTGTATCAGAGTACACAACTTTGTTTTTGGCCTGACAGTACGTAATGTTAGAAAATGTAAAAGTTACAAGGGTCACGGTTTGTCGTACAACAAAACTGCAATGGAGAAATCTGTGTGAAAATTTGTGCTCGGTGAATTTCATCTCATCTCACAGAATACACCATCGACACCATTCTGCCCTCACTGTGGTGCCTCTTTCTAGGAGAATAAGGAATCAGAAAAAGAGGGTAACTCTGGAAATTCTGAAAAATGCAGCTATCGACGAGAAAATTATAAAATCAATATGCATAACTTTTGGATTTTAACCCTTCACTGGTATACTTAGAATCTTATACTTCACCAGTTCCACAACAAACTGTGACTTTGATTCCTTTTCAAAGCCGCTTAATCATAATTAGGGCCACAAGGAGGCTGGGGCCCATCTAAGCCAACTCTAGACGAGGGTGGGGTACACCCTGGACAGCTTGCCTTGCAACTTGCATTGTTTCAAATCTGAAGCACTATGGTAGTGAACAGAATTCATTAAAAAATGCCACCGTTGTTCAAATACTTATGACCCTCACCCTGAGAAGGAGTACACTTCCTTGGCAAATTTCTTCAACAGGACCTGTTTGGACGAGTCTGTGAGCACCAGCACAACATTGATGTGTCCCGGCTTTAACTTTACCAGATTGCTGTTGTAGGTCACATCCGTCAACTCCGTCACCTCAACAAAGTTCTTCTTTGAAGGACGGCTAAATGGGAAAATTCTTAGATTTATCATAAAATTCATCAAAAATAATTTCATTTCTATTGTTATCCACAGTGCACACTCAAACATTTGTGTTTTGATTTCATTTAAAGCAGAGAATTTATACCTGGATGTGTTTTCTGTATCGGAAGAGCTTCCTGCTGTCTTCGGGGGTTCTTTAGCCTTTCGCTTGCCAGGCTTCTCCTCTGAATCACTGCAAATCGGTTGCGTTATGAAGTGAAATTGAGGTTAAAGAACATGGAGATGAGTCAAACTTGTAATGATGTCCCAGGTGTGTTCTACTTCCTACCTGAAAGCCTGAACAATGACTGTGCCAAACAGGATGAAGAGTGCCGAGAAGATGAGAGACACGATGGGCATCACCTCTCGCCTGCGGAAGACAGAATTGTTTCAAGTTAATTCTAGTTTTTAGGACCTAAAGCTACAAAGAGTGCCATGTGTTACACAGCAGATACTATTGACAAGTATAAAATAAAAATATTTTACAAATCGGATCCCAGGTACTGTTTTTCTTTTTGGATTTTCTGCCATTTTTCGCCCTAAATTAGTCACATCCAATTCCCACTCATCAGATATTTCCTTCCTTTTCACACCATCACCACCGGCCAGGGAGGAGCGACAGCATGCATACACCCCAACTGTGACATGCAATGCTAGCCAACTGCTTCTTTTTGAACTGCGTATTTGGGGGCGGTCTAACACACCTGGAGGGAAAGCACTATTAGCTCCCTAGAACAAATGAGCTCACAGACGGCCATGATTGGCTGACAATCGCTGTAAGTGACAAAGAAGTAAGCATATGAAGTCCCTCCCTCCCTCCCTGAGCATTCGGCCAATTAGCTTATATGGACTCCCGGCCACGGACAGCTGTAGCATTAACCCAGATTTGACCTTCTGGACCTCAGGTACTGTGAAAAAAATACATTTATAAACTTACATTGCTGTAAGTGCGACTCATTAACATTCCAGATTTGATTTACCAGTTTGAGTAGAGAAGATCAAAGTAGACTTGAGAAAGGTATTCATAGGCTGTGCTGACCCAGCGAATTAGAAACATCTGGAATGGAGAATTTTAACTGAGAATGAAGCAGGTCTTTTTTTCCACTGTAGAATTCAGATTATTTCTATATGATGGCTTGAGCCTGAACAAATTTTATTTATTTATTTCAGCCTGATGGACTCACTGAGGCGAACTCGTTGTTGAGTTCAGGTAGCATGGCGTCATAGGTGAGAAAGGTGGGGTCTCTCTGCAGCAGCTCCAGCTGCTCGTAGAGGCGGTGCTTATCATCTTCACTCCCATTCCATCCGCCTGTCACTTTCCGGTACAGCACCTTTCCTGTGGCGCTTCGCCTCTCCAGAATGATGACCTGGCCGATGTTCGGGTTACATGCAGACAAATAGTGACAGTGAAATATACTGTGTATACATGATGCTAAATCAGAAAAATGAGATGTGTGGTGGTGGATTCAGACCTGGGGAGGCCTCGTTTCTTTCTTTTTGAACAGTGTATCGCAGAGCGGTTGCTGCTGCTTTTGATAGACGTAAGCGAAGCGCACCACCTCTTTCGTGTTCGAAGAGGCAAAGTCGAAGAAGGCATCATTTGCCGACACGAAAGCTGCATCCTCTCCAGTGATGAGTAAGACACAGTATCTGAGACAATCAAAACACACATTAATCACCTGCCTGTTTCCACTGAAAGTGCTATTAAAGGAGAAGATGTCACTTTTGACAGGTACTCTCAATCAAAACTCTCAAAATCTGTCTGTGTGCAAAATATGGGACTGATAGCTGCTATTTTAACAATTTTATGGATGACCATTTATGGATGAATGACAGATTTGAAAACTGAATCTCAGAATGATGACATCGCCAAGGACCAAGTTAAATTGGAGGCATTTGGCTGTAAATATAATTTCTTGCAGTATTTCAGCTGTTTGGGTTTAAAATATAAAACCTGGTGCATAGAGTGTTTCCCACTGCACAGGGAATGATAATCTAAGCCAGTGGTTCTCAAACTACGGCCCGTCTCCATATTTGGCCTGGCCACCTCAACAATACCAGAGACGCATTATGATTATTTTATGTTATATTTTAATACACACCCAGAACATAACATTCTACTCTGCCCTTCCGCCATCTGTCCCCCATCTGTCCCCCATCTGACCCCCATACAATAACTGGTTATGCGTGGCTTACTGGAAAACAATAAATGTTTACGTTTAGGCAGCCCTGCGATCGTCACACTTTTTCTGTTACAGACTGACCTCGGACCCCATCAGAGAAGAGAAACGTAATGTGGCCCTCACAGGAAAAAGTTTGGGGACCCCTGATTTAAGCCTTCTAACCCGTTCAACACAAATATGTTCATAAATTGCTTTACAATATTAAAATCTTTTACTTGTACATGTTACCTTCGTGTTACAGACATCGTTCTGAGGCAGTTTTTAAACAACCGCCAATAAAATTAGAACAAAGTCAACCAAGAGGAAGTGTTGTGTTTCTCCTTTTTAAAAGTTATTTTATAATTCAATCACTTGATGTGGACTGAATCAGTCTTTTATATTCTCCATGCACCAGTGAGGATGTAAAAATCTGATGTAAAAATCTTTGAAAAAGACAGAAGCATTCATAAGCCAGGGTTATTGGATATAACAGATGGTGGATTTGTTATGTAAAATCCACTTGAGCCAAAAAGGAAAAAAAAAAAAAAAGCCGTTCTTACTTCCGACGCCGGTGGAACTGCTTGACTGGACACAGCTCGTCAAAGAACTTCTGATTGACCAGTCGGGGCACCAGCAGGAAACGATTGCTAGAGATGAACTCGTCAATGGTCTGCTTTTTCATTCCTCTGGACTGAGGGTACAAAACCAGAAAGCTTTACTTACAAGATGTCCATATTTATCTGGACACCCACCATCAGGCAACCATAGAGCACTCAAGTCAAAATGTTCAATAATGATCCCCATTTTCAATATTTTAAATAAGTTATAGGATTTGGAATACCTTACAGCTGATGCATGTGACAAAGACGATCTAGATTTCTAGCCTGGCTGGTTACTGGATGTATTTTATATGTCTCATCATGTCTGTCTTCCTTTCGGCTTGTATGTGATTTTAATACATCTGGTCTCACTAATGTGCTACTGTTTTCCAACCGACAGGGAATGGTCCTTCAACGGGTTCTGCTCAGGATTTTTAAGATTTGAGGCCGTTCCATGATGACCAGCAGAAATAAACAATAATAAGACGGCAGCTCACAAAAACTGACCCTTTTGTATTATGTTGCTCATTGCTGTGCTCCAACAATCTCCAAACAAATGACCCGCCCACTGAGGTCATTAAGAGCAGCACTGGAAAAATCCATCTGTGAACCAATTTTTCAAATTCCAAACCAAAATGCTTTGACCTGATTATAAACTGAACCGGATATGAAGCCATTTCTTGTAGGCAGAAAGGAGGATGTACATGGGAGCTGGAAATGGATGCAGTGCTCATTACCTGTATGGCGTCTGCAGGTTTCTCTGTATTCTCTTTAAACAGCAGCATGGTGGGAGCATACATGTTGACGCTGAACTGCTGCAGGATACGCGTCGTCTCGCTATGAACTACGTACCCAAACCGCACAAAGTCCTGATATGCGAAAGCAGAAAGCTACAGAGAGCAACATAGAATGGATTAATTCCTGTTGTGTGCCCCCCCCCCCCACACACACACACACACACACAGCGACTCATTATGAAATTGGATTTTTACAGTTGATGTGTCAGTCATTGAATGGAGAGCAAATTACTATTTCATTAAGTAAATTTCTAAAGAAAACATAACTAAAAGATAACAATAATGATGATAATAATATTAATAATAATTATTATTAATAATTTGTCTAAAATTAATGTAAATGCAAGAAAATTCTTATTTTCAGGCATTGCCTGTTGGTGAACCTCGAAAGTGTTCCTGTGGTGAATGAGTGTTCCTTCAACATATCAATGCAGGCCCGGTTTTAAGATGATCATGAGCTGGAGGGAGCGTTACTACTCTACACATGCTCAGAGATATGTTGCATTTCTGATTTTTAGGACTTGCAGTTGTATAACCAACCAGACTACTTTTTGGACTGTAATGAATTTTTCATATACAGACACTCCCCGACTTACGTTTTTAATTGGTTCTGGACGGCCGAATGCAAGTTGAAAGTGAATGTAATTTGTTACAGTGACGTATGACGTGACGCTCATACTGTACTATACATCCATAAATACCATTACCGTATCTCATAAAACACCCCTAAATCAAGTATTATAAACATGACATTGTAAAATAATATCAAATATATAAAATAATACCAACATGCATTTCAAATGAATTATATTCAAGCACAATAATTTCAAATTGATAAATTTTAATCAAATTCACTTATCAAATATCAAATACAGTATCAAATATAACCTTTAACATTCTCTATTATGCAATTTTTCTACTTGTAAATGGTTCCGATGGTCGACGTATGATCACATAACATGAAGCTGAGCCAACTCACTTTACATGAAGCTTAAAACAGCCAATCAACGCTTACAATATGTGAGGCACTCAATACCAAAAGTAGTGCACTTGCTGAAAGTAGTTTACTTGCTTGAAACAAAGCACGGGTTATACGGACTTCCGGTCTTTTAAGTGCGCAAGGGCGCCGTTGAACTCGTTTAATACTCAGCCTGCACTGATGTGAATCACTGTCGTGAATCAGCAGATCAGAGAGTTCTCTTTCTTGAGTTTCATTCATTTTACAACTCTCTTTGCTTCACTGAGTATGCACGGTAGATTGTGCCGATCTGAGCAGATAGTTAATTCATCTCTCTGTGTGTGTGTGTGTGTGTGTATGTATATATATATATATATATATATATATATATATATAGTTTTACTCCTAAACCAACTGACGACAGGAAATGCGAGTTAACAAAACGTTAGCTACATAAACTATTTTGGTTTTCCATCATGCACATCTCTGGCACCTTTCCTGTCCTCAGAGTCACTAGAATGTAACGTCCCACTGTTTTCACAGGAGACGTCAACCAAACCAAGAATGTCAATTCCAGTGAAAAACTGCTAATCCCTGCAGTTCAGCACACTGACAGCCCTTTTTTTATTTAAACATTTATGTTGAAATAAGTGTCTATCACTTCAACACACAAATTACACTGCAATAATTGCCAGTACCACTACTATTTAAAGCTACAGTGTGTACAATTGAGTGGTATCTAGGGACAACTAGTAGTGAAGTTCCAGACTGCAACTAACTGAAATTCCATTCCTTACCAACAACCCCACTCATTAAAAGACTATATGGCTCGGGGTTACATTAGAACCATGGTAATGCAAAATGCAGGCATGTGATTTGACCAAGCCCAAAAAGACTGAAAATTGACGGGGGTCTGGGGGCGGAGCCATGGTGGGGGGACAAGAGGGGGCGAAGCCCCCACCCCAGCTCCTGGATTTTCAGAATTTTGTCATGCAAAAAGAACATTACACAAAACAGCAGTGAAGAATATTTCCTATAATCAGGGATGAGAATGGCCCTTTATGGAAAAGGAGGAAAAATCGGCAGGGGTCAAGGGGGCCACCTAGGCCCCTAGCGGGGGTGTGGGCGACGTGCCCTTGCTGGGGGGGTCAGGGGGGGCTAAGCCCCCCGAAAGGTTTGTGGTTATACTTACAAAAAGGAGCTTGATTGATGTCTCCTGGAAGGAATATTTTTAAAGAGAACCTTATGAAAATTATCTAAAATTGTAATTTCACAGTTATAGGCCTATAGTGGGCTTAGTTTTAATTTCAAATACTTTAAACCAGGGGTCGGGAACCTTTTTGACGAAGAGAGCCAAAAAAAAAGACATTTTAAAATATAATCCTCTGAGATCCATACTATAACATATAAATACTGAATATAACTAAATTTAAAAAGAGACCAACAATTTTAGAGTATAACAAGACCCTGAATTGATTTTAAGCAACATTGTCAGAATGAAATTATTCATTAATAAGAAAACTATCAGTGCTGGGTACACAATGGCAGTGAAGCGACTGAGGCGCACAGCAGCAGGTGCACGGAGCGCGCGGCTTTAGCTTCGAAACTATTTATCACTTCATCGCCGCTTTTTATTTACACAGTCGCGGAAATTTATGTTGATCAACTATAAAGTAGACCAAAAGAAGTCAGTACACGCAGCTCAGCCACTAAAACAAGTGGGTACACGGCGCGTATCCGTCCGGATCATGCCGTCCAATACGGCATGTAGACATAAGTCACGTGACCCTGTGCCGTCACACTCTCAACTCGGGCTTATTTTAAGGGGAGGGCCTATATTAAAATCATCTTGTAAAATCACACGAGGTCTTATTTTGTGGTTAGGTCTTATTTTCAGGGAAACAAGGTACTTGACACGAGAGTCGGGAAATAGTATTTGTCAACCCCCGATTATCAGTATTAATTTGTTAATTAAAATCAATAAACATGCACAAGTCAAATTTTAAATTATTTCCACACTACCTACCTGATTGTTCACTACTCTATCTGCAACGGGGATCTGCTGTCGTGGCGGATTCTTTCTTTTGATCTTTGTATTGCTAGCCATAAACAATGGATGAATTCCATAAGGTGCAGTTACTTTCGATTCACATCCAAAAGTCCCATCAAGTGAAGCGTTTGTTTTTCTTGCATGTCGTTGTTTAACAAGCTTCTGGCGATTTGTGTGCCATTCTAATGCTTTGAATCCACGCAATCCATAGTCTATTTCATCGTGACACTACGTGCACAATACTTTTCCAGGCGATCAATCTTGCGAATGAAGTTGTCGAATAACGTCGTCACAATCTTTTTTCCGATGGTATTCTTTTTCCATCCAGTCCCAGCGGAACTTATTTTTGACCAATTTCTTTTATTCGCGCAGCGTCCTTTCTCTCCATAACCATCATCTTTCTGCTGACAAGTAGGGAATTAGACCTATGGGTACTACGGAAGCATTGATTGGCCAAAATGCATGACTATCAGCCAAAATGCATTACGTCAGCCAATCACAGTCCCCATTACATGCAGGGAGCTCGTTAAAAAGTTGGATTCAGAATAAAACGAAATAAGATTTATTGAATGCATTTTTTTATGAAAAAAAAACTGGATTTGGTTTTTTTTTGCCCCTGAAAATGAAAAAGACGGAATTCCGTCTATAGATGAAGAATCACATGCCTGAAAATGGCAGCCTCTGTGAGAGGAGACCCACTTCCCAGGAAACCCGCACAGCTTATTCTTACATCCTGAGAATGTAACAACTTGTAAAAAAAAAAAAAAAGTATTTACAACTTATTTATTGATGATATTCTTAAGTTCTGTAAATAGTTCTTCCAAAATATTACACATATTACCTCTTTAAAATCTTCATGTTTTGGGCATTTCTGACATTAACAAACAGTGAGATAATATGCCATCAATAGGCCCAGATGAAAATCAATATACATCATCATTCATTTTCAAAGCCACTAAATCCTACTTATGGTTACAGGGAAGCTGGCACCCACCTTCCTTGAGTGAGTGTGGGCTACATACACCCTGGACAGCTCGCCACACCATCGCGGAATAAACAGTACATATTTTAAATAAAAATCAGTGATTTTACAGAACAAATGTTGGGTTTTACCTTGTAAAGGAGTGGTGCCGAAGCAGCAGCGTCGAAGAGCAGCACACTTGGTTTATTCTCTATACGCCAAGCATTCAAGAACTGTATGTAGTTATCATCTGTCACCTGATTTAGAAAAAAAAAAGCATCATGATTGAAAAAAATTACAGTATAATTCCCTACGTTAGAAACTCAGGATATGATTACACAAATCATAGACATAAACATGTTCCAATCTGTGCACTCTTTTGCCATCTCACCTTCTCTACTAGTTTATTTGGCAGTAAACTTTCCACAAAGTGCCTGAGGTTTTCTCGGGTCACGGCATTGTGGAAGTAGGTCACTCGTCCGTAGATGAGTGCCAGAATGGCGGGGGCGCCACGGGCTCCGAGATGATTAACTAGTCGCTTCTCATAACCAATATCCACAACGCCAATTCCGATACCTAAAAGCACAGAGCAGGGGAAGATACAACAATTCGGCATTTTTCAAAACAGTTATAGAAGTATAATCTTCCTGATTATACTACAGTCAGATATTCTGAAAAGACGAAGTTCAGTCCTGACGTAAAACATATCCAAAATGAGGCTACGTGAATTTTCTGGCAACAGAAGAAAAGCAGGCGACATCTGAACAACACGCACCCAGTGGCTCCAGCTCCTGAACCGTTTCCTTCCAGATGGGCTCGATATGGATGCAGCTGAAACACCACTCGGAGGTAATTTTAATCAGGTAGGGTTTTTTGAAGCTATCCGGCACCACCTCGTTCATATATTTCTCGTACTGAAACAGGTACTTGCTGTCGGTGAAATCTCGAGTGGACTGCGTGAAACGAAAGAACGATTGATCGAAGTAAAAACTGTCATGGAAGTGGTGGAAGCCATGTGGTGCCTGGTTGTGGTTTTGGTTCTCATCCGTCTGGCCGAATTGATCGTAGTTTGCTCTGCGGTCCTTGTTCGATAAGATCTGTAAAAAAGGAAGGCAGGTTAAAGCAAACAGATACAGTGAGGACGAAAGTCAAACTGCCTGATCATTCTGCTGTAATTGAAGGCAACAAATCAAATACAGAACTTCAATCAAGACATAAAAAGCTTCTGGGTTGAAAGACAACATGGAAATCCTACCTCATAGGACTTTGTGATTTTGATAAACATGTCCTCTGCTCTTGGATCTTTGTTCTTGTCTGGATGCCTAGTGTAAAGCACAGAGCATTCTCAACACTTACAGTGTTCACATTATTAGGTATAAAAAAAAGGTATACATACACACACACATTTTATATATATATATATATATATATATATATATATATATATATATATACACAGTAAAACCTCCGCTGACGAACGCTTAAGCTCACGAACTTTTCGCCTCAAGAACATTAAATTTGCGAGCATATTGTCTCTGCTGACGAACTAGTTTTAGTGGACGAATCAAACCACGCGGTCGAACAGCGCCACGGTGGCGACCACGAGAAGCTGACACACGCTCACGGCGTCACAGTTCGTCACACCCTTTCTTTGAATGCGGAAGTGGTTTGTGTTTGATAGACATTTTGGACCATATTGAGTGTACTTTTGCTATTATGGGACCGAAAAAGACCCACCACAGGCGGAGATCATTGAAAAACACGAACGAGGTGTGCGTTTGTGTGACTCAGCGTCCCAGTACCAGTACACTAAGTCTACCACCATCCTTAAGAACAAGGAAGCTATTAAGGGTGTGTGTGTGGCTATGCGTGTTTCCAAACAGTAGGCGTTTCCAAACACTCCTTCCAAACAGTAAGTCCCTCCCTCCTCCTCCCACTCCATTCCATCAAGCCATCAACTACCATCACAAAGGTAAATAAAACGACTTTATTATACAGTACAGTTTATTTATTTAATTACAATTACAATAGACATTTATTATACATAATATAAGGTATATTTTTGTGTAGTTTTTAGGCTTATTTAGTAGAAAATTATGTTTTATGGGGACCTGGAAACGGATTATTCTCATTTTAATGTTTTCTAATGGGAAATAAATGTTCGGAAGACGAACTTTTCGCCTCACACACTTTCTGGGAACCAATTATGTTCATGAGCAGAGGTATCACTGTGTATATATATATATATATATATATATATGGTCTAGTGGTATAGGGCACTGGATCGCTGATCCAAAGGTTGGGGGTTCGAGTCCCACTCTCCACAAGGTTGTCACTGTCTCCCCCAGTGCGGCTAACTGGGTTATCAAAGGCGGGCCATGTCTCTCACTGTCTATGGTGTGAGGCATGTAAAAGAACCATTGCTGACTTTTGTAAAGAGTAGGCTGCAAAGCCGTTAGCGTGTTTCTGTCCCTTGCTAAAAGGGTTGTGACAGGAAGGGCATCCAATGTAAAAACCTCTGCCAAATCAAACATGCGAATCAGATGATTCGCTGTGGCGACTCCCGAGTAAAAGGGAAAAAGCCGAAAGGAAGACAGACATATATACAGGGAGTCCTCGGTTTACACCGGTCCCGTCTTACACAGTTTCGTGGTTCCAAACGCACCCCCATAAAAATATAAAAAATAATATTATGCGTCATTACGAATTACGCGGTTATGTAAACAAATGAGAACTAGTTTCGGGCACGCGAGGCGGAAGAATACGCTGTGTTGCAGGCCGAGGAAGATGGCATCGCTTCCCTTCGCTCAGTCTCGGTACTATAGTATTACGCGTCGTTACGTCTTATGCGGTTACGTAAACAAACACTAAATAGTTTCGGGTCGGGTACACGAGATGCAGCAAACGTTGGCAACTTTTGAGACTCAGGATCCCAACTTGGAAAGGTTCACTAGGGTTTCCAGAGGCATCATGGATTTGATGCAATGCTCCAAGGAGATCTTGGATGAGAAGAGGTTGCTTCTCTGTCCAGTCTAACCTGGAGCAGTATTATAAGAAGGTAGAAAGGCCTGCAACAGATCCTGTACCCTCTACCTCAGCTGCATCTACTACTCCAGGCTCACCTGCCCCAGCTTCTCCAGCACAATAAGCCTGTCTCTCCCTCCCTTACTGTATTTGATTCTTGTGGTAAGGAATTGTTTTCTCTTTTTTTAATACTTTGTCATTAACTGTTACATTTTAGAATGAAAGCTTCCCTCCTTCTTCAGGTGGGGGGACGGGTCCTGACTGTTATTTGTGCTTATGCACCAAATGACAGTTCAGAGTACCCACCCTTTTTGGAGTCTTTGGGGGGGGGGATGTTGGAGAACGCTCCCTCGGGAGACTCGCTCGTTGTCTTGGGAGACTTCAACGCCCATGTGGGCAACAATAGTGTGACCTGGAAGGGTGTGATCAGTAGGTACGGCCTCTCCAGTCTGAATCCGAATGGTGTTTTGTTGTTGGACTTCTGTGCTCGTCATAGTTTGTCTATCACGAACACCATGTTCGAACATAAGGGTGTCCATAAGTGCACTTGGCACCAGGACACCCTAGGTCGCAGTTCGATGATTGACTTTGTAGTCGTGTCATCGGACTTGCGACCATATGTTCTGGACACTCGGGTGAAGAGAGGAGCTGAGCTGTCTACCGATCACTACCTGGTGGTGAGTTGGCTTCGGTGGTGTGGGAGGCTGCCTTCCAGACCTGGCAGGCCCATGCGTGTAATCAGGGTCTGCTGGGAACGTTTGGCTGACTCCCCTGTCCGAGAGACCTTTAACTCCCACCTCCGGCAGAGCTACAACCACGTTCCGGAGGAGGCGGGGGACATGGAATCTGAATGGGCCATGTTTCGTGCCTCCATTGCTGAAGCGGCAGCCCATAGCTGTGGCCGTAAGGTCGTCGGTGCTTGTCGTGGCGGTAATCCCCGAACCCGGTGGTGGACACCTGCGGTGAAGGAGGCCTATCGGGTTTTATTAGCCTGTGGGACTCCTGAGGCAGCAAAGGGTACCGGCAGGCCAAACGTGCTGCAGCCGAGGCTGTCGCAGATGCAAAATCTCGGGCGTGGGAGGAGTTCGGTGAGGGCCTGGAGAGCGATTATCAGTTGGCCTCAAAAAGGTTCTGGGCCACCGTCCGACGCCTCAAGAGGGGGAAGCAGTTCTTCACAAACACTGTTTACAGTGGAGGTGGGGAGCTGCTTACCTTGACTGGGGATGTTGTTGAGAGGTGGAGGGAATACTTTGAGGACCTCCTCAATCCCACCAACACGCCCTCCGTGGAAGAGGAAGACCCTGGGGGTTCGGGTGAGGGTCCGCCCATCACTGGAGTGGAGGTCACTGAGGTTGTCAAAAAGCTCCTCGGTGGTCGAGCTCCGGGGTTGGACGAGATCCGCCTGGAATATCTCAGGGCTCTGGATGTTGTAGGACTGTCTTGGTTGACACGTCTCTGCAACATCGCGTGGTCATCGGGGGCTGTACCTCTGGATTGGCAAACTGGGGTGGTGGTCCCAATTTTTAACAAGAGGGTCCGGAGGGTGTGTTCCAATTATCGGGGAATTACACTCCTCAGCCTACCTGGGAAAGTCTATGCAGGGGTACTAGAGAGGAGGATCCGACCGATAGTCGAACCTCGGATTCAGGAGGAACAATGTGGTTTTCGTCCTGGCCGCAGCACTCTTGACCAACTCTTTCCGCTCCACAGGATTCTGGAGGGGGCATGGGAGTTTGCCCAATCTGTCCACATGTGTTTTGTGGATTTGGAGAAGGCTTTCGACCGTGTCCCTCGAACGATCTTGTGGGGTGTGCTCCGAGAGTACGGGGTTCCGGATCCGTTGCTACGAGCTATTCAGTCACTGTATCAACGGAGCCAAAGTTTGGTCCGTATTGGTAACAGCAGGTCGGATTCGTTTCCAGTGGGAGTCAGAGTCCGCCAAGGCTGTCCTTTTTCACCGATTCTGTTCATAATTTTTATGGACAGAATTTCTAGGCGCAGTCGAGGCAATGAGGGGTTCTGGTTTGTTGGCCATCGGATATCATCTCTGCTTTTTGCGGATGATGATGTCCTTTTGGCTTCATCAAGTCGGGCCCTCCAGCTCTCATTGCAGCGATTCGCAGCTGAGTGCGAAGCAGCCGGGATGAAGATCAGTACCTCCAAGTCCGAGGCCATGGTTCTCAGTCGGACAATGGTGGAATGCACCCTCCGGGTCGGGAATGAGGTCCTGCCCCAAGTGGAGGAGTTTAAGTATCTTGGGGTCTTGTTTACGAGTGAGGGAAGGATGGAGCGAGAGATCGACAGACAGATCGCTGCAGCCTCTGCTGTTAAGCGGTGCCTGTACCGGTCTGTCGTGGTGAAGAAGGAGCTGAGCCGCAAGGCAAAGCTCTCAATTTACCAGTCGATCTACGTTCCAACCCCCACCTATGGTCACGAGCTTTGGGTAATGACCGAAAGAACAAGATCACGGATACAAGCGGCTGAAATGAGCTTCCTTCGCCAGGTGGCGGGGTTCTCCCTTAGAGATAAGGTGAGAAGCTCCGCCATCCGGGGAGAGCTCGGAGTAGAGCCGCTGCTCCTCCACATTGAGAGGGGCCAGTTGAGGTGGCTCGGGCATCTGGTCAGAATGCCCCACGGACGCCTCCCTGGTGTGGTGTTTCAGGCATGTCCAACCGGGAAGAGACCCCGGGGTCGACCTAGAACACGCTGGAGGGACTATGTCTCTCGGCTTGTCTGGGACCGCCTCAGTGTCCCCCCGGGAGAGTTGGAGGAAGTAGCTCGGGAGAGGGACATCTGGACCTCTTTGCTGAGGTTGCTGCCCCCGCGACCCGACCCTGGACTAAGCGGAAGATGATGATAAAAAAAGTCAACCTTCAAATAATTATGTTCAGTTATGCACTCAATACTTGGTCGGAAATCCTTTTGCAGAAATGAGTACTTCAATACGGCGTGGCATGGAGGCAATCAGCCTGTGGCACTGCTGAGGTGTTATGGAGGCCCAGAATGCTTCGATAGCGGCCTTAAGCTCATCCACAGTGTTGGGTCTGGTGTCTCTCAACTTTCTCTTCACAATATCCCACAGATTCTCTATGGGCTTCAGGTCAGGAGAGTTGGCAGGCCAACTGAGTACAGTAATACCATGGTCAGTAACCCATTTACCAGTGGTTTTGGCACTGTGAGCAGGTGCCAGGTCGTGCTGAAAAATTTAAATCTTCATCTCCATATAGCTTTTCAGCAGATGGAAGCATGAAGTGCTCCAAAATCTCCTGATAGTTAGCTGCATTGACTCTGCCCTTGATAAAACAAGGTGGACCAACACCAGCAGTTGACATGGCACCCCAGACCATCACTGACTGTGGGTACTTGAGACTGGACTTCAGGAGTCGTGGCATTTCCTTCTCCCCAGTCTTCCTCCAGACTCTGGCACCTTGATTTCTGAGTGCCATGCAAAATTTGCTTTCATCCGAAAAAAGTACTTTGGACCACTGAGCAACAGTCCAGTTCTGCTTCTCTGTAGCCCAGGTCAGGCGCTTCTGCCGCTGTTTCTGGTTCAAAAGTGGCTTGACCTGGGGAATGTGGCACCTGTAGCCCAGTCCACTGCTTCCACAGGTCCCCCCAAGGTCTGGAATCGGCCCTTCTCCACAATCTTCCTCAGTGTCCCGTCATCTCTTCTGGTTGTGCAGCGTTTTCTGCCACACTTTTTCCTTCCCACAGACGTCCCACTGAGGTGCCTTGATACAGCACTCTGGGAAAAGGCCTATTCGCTCAGAGATTTCTTTCTGTGTCTTACCCTCTTGCTTGAGGGTGTCAATGATGTCCTTCTGGACAGCAGTCAGGTCGGCAGTCTTACCCATGATTGCAGTTTTGAGTAATGAACCAGACTGGGAGTTTTTAAAAGCCTCAGGAATCTTTTGCAGGTGATTAGGTTAATAGCTCGTTTAGAGTACCTTTTCATGATATGCAAATTTTTTGAGATAGGAATTTTGGGTTTTCAAGAGTTGTATGCCAAAATCATCAGTATTAAAACAATAAAAGAGCTGAAATATTTCAGTTGGTGTGCAATGAATCTAGAATATATGAAAGTTTAATTTTTATCAGTACATTAAAGAAAATAATGAACTTTATCACAATATGCTAATTTTTTGAGAAGGACTAGTGTGTATGCATATATATATATATATATATATATATATATATATATATATATCCTGTGCCTCTACTTATGAAAACTCTCGGTTCCGAAAAAGGCTCTGGAATGGATTAATTTCGTAAGTCGAGGGCCGACTATAGACAGTATATATATATATATATAAATATATATATATAATATACATATATATATATATATATATATATATATATAATATACACACACACACACACAGGGATCTCTCACGTTCTATGGTTAATTAGGACGAGATCCCCCTGCATCCGCTGAGTTCTGCGAAGTAGAATCGACCTCCCTAACTCACGTATACGTACATGTATGTGGATAATAAAAGCTTATAATTACAATTAAACACTCAAAAATAAGACATAGGATGTAAATACAACGAAATATAACGCTGCATGATCAATCTCAAAACAAGCCAACAGTCAACTCTCCTTCACGCGTGTGACAAACAGTGAGTATGGGTACAGGAAGTATGAGTAAAAGCTGCCTCCTGGCCAATGGGAGGCCAGCGGGGCGGGATGTTGGGAGGCAGCCAATGATAGAGCAACTCGTGTATCGTGTGAAATTTTGATTGGCACGTTTGAATTTTGAATGGCGCATTTGGCGCTTTTTCGTAAGAGGAGGTTGTTTTTGTATCCCGGGGACGAAAACTTAGGAAAATGTTTTTCGTAACCCGGAATTTTCGTACCCAGGGGTTTTTCGTAAGTAGGGGGCAGACTGTGTATATATATATATATATATATATATATACATACAGTAAAACCTCCGCTGACAAACGCTTAAGCTCACGAACTTTGCGCCTCAAGAACATTAAATTTGCGAGCATATTGTCTCTGCTGACGAACTAGTTTTAGTGGACGAATCAAACCACGCGGTCGAACAAGCGCCACGGTGGCGACCACGAGAAGCTGACGACGCTCACGGCGTCACAGTTCGTCACACCCCTTTCTTTGAATGCGGAAGTGGTTTGTGTTTGATAGACATTTTCGACCATATTGAGTGTACTTTTGCTATTATGGGACCGAAAAAGACCCCACCATAGGCGGAGATCATTGAAAAACACGAACGAGGTGTGCGTTTGTGTGACTCAGCGTCCCAGTACCAGTACGCTAAGTCTACCACCATCCTTAAGAACAAGGAAGCTATTAAGGGTGCGTGTGTGGCTATGCGTGTTTCCAAACAGTAGGCGTTTCCAAACTCTCCTTCCAAACAGTAACGCCCTCCCACTCCATTCCATCAAGCCATCAACTACCATCACAAAGGTAAATAAAACGACTTTATTATACAGTACAGTTTATTTCTTTAATTACAATACAATAGACATTTATTATACATAAAATAAGGTATATTGTTGTGTTGTTTTAAGGCTTATTTAGTAGAAAATTATGTTTTATGGGGACCTGAGAACGGATTATTCTTATTTTAATGGTTTCTTATGGGAAATAAATGTTCGGAAGACGAACTTTTCGCCTCACACACACTTTCTGGGAACCAATTATGTTCGTGAGCAGAGGTATCACTGTATATATATATATATATATATATATATATATATATATATATATATATATATATACACACACACACATACACACACACATATACATATATATATTATACACACACACATACACACACACACAGATACACTTTATATATATCCTGAAGCATCCCGTGAGCCTTGTCATGATCACTCACCACTCCTTGACGAGTTGCTTGTATGCCTTCCTGATCTCAAGCTGAGTGGCATGTCTAGACACTCCGAGCACCCTGTATGGATTGAATTCGGAAGCTGAGGCATTTACCAAAACAAGCAAGACCACAGCCAGACAGATTACACAGCTCAGGAAGAGCCTGGAGTGCATATCTATCTTCTTAGACTCAGAACAGGCCCGGCTGCAGAAAAAAAGCAAAAACAAACACCATCACATGAATGTTAGGCATGAGAGCTGAATGAGGAAAGAAACTGAGCGGTGAGAAACAGAAGTGAAAATATTTCTCCAACATCAACACTAAAACAGACACAACAAAGAAAATTTGTGAAACTTTTAAACCAGCACTACCCGCTGGGTGTTTTCTCATTGCTTTATACATGCTTGAAAGTATTTAGAAAACATTTCTTCACGTGTAGAGTTAAAAAAAATAATAAGAATAAAAAACAGGGGGAAAAAAAAACAGCAATCAAAGTTGGAGTACAGTTACCCAAAAAACTTACATAATTTGTGATGTGAGAGATTAAAACAAGTAAGTATGAAATGTTCTCAAATCATGATATAAACCTCTAATAAAAACCATGACTGTCTTGGAATTCCCCCAGTGTGGCTGCTAATTGGGTTATCAAAAGGCCGACCTTGTCTCTCACTGTCTCAAGACCATTGCTTACTTTTGACAAGAGGCGCTGCAAAGCTCTAAATATATACTAGTCTTAAAAAAATGAAAATGGGGCAGTGGTGGTGATATAGGGCGCTGGATCGCTGATCCAAAGGTTGGGGGTTCGAGTGCCACTTTCCACAAGGTTGTCACTGTCCCCCCTAGTGCAGCTAACTTGGTCACTGTCTATGGTGAGAGGCATGTAAAAGAACCATTGCTGACTTTCGTAAAGAGTAGCTGCAAAGTCGTCAGCGTGTTTCTGTCCCTTGCTACAAAGGGTTGTGACAGGAAGGACATCCGACGTAAAAACCTCTGCCAAATCAAACATGGGAATCAGATGATTCGCTGTGGCGACTCCCGAGTAAAAGCCGAAAGGAAGACAGACAGTCTAAAAATGAAAATGAAAGAAAAAGAGTGCTGTATATATATATATATATATATATATATATATATATATATATATATATATGTGTGTGTGTGTGTGTGTGTGTGTGTATACACACACACACACACAGTATATAAATATGGGTCTGATTACAAAACTGGTGCTGAAATGTGTGACACTGACCTTTTCCATTTTGTGCACATTTATACAAATAGATTTTCCCATGCTTTTAATGTATTGGGTGAATATGCAGTAAATCCTGGTAGATGGAGGATTATATTCCGTGGAGAAGCAGCATCATTAAATTATCACATACTCGCAGTCAGTCACTGACATGTACAGAATGAGCAGCTTCTATTCACTAATAGATAATAATTGTGTAATTAGTTGCACAGATTGCTAGAGTTTCACATGTTCAACTTTTCTTAATTATCTAAAGTCAATGAATGCCGATCCATCAGTGACAGGTGGGAGCACAAGATACACCGTGTAACGGACAGGAAAATTTCTCTTTATCATCGATCTTGTTTCAAGTCTGGTGCTTATTTACCAATCTTTGTCACACATGCAGATTCCGTGGTTCATTGTGCGATACCTGTGCTCCGATTCATGTGCTTACTGGACCTGTGGAGACCTCAGCAGAAGCTCGACGTGACGTAAAAATAATGAGGTCTTTCCTGGTCACAAAATTGAGCGTGAAAAGAATGCAAACTCGGAATGGACAAAGTTCAATAATAAAAAAAACTGTCCCACATATGCACATATTTTAATATATTTTTCCACTGCCTAAACTAAAGATTTTGCAAGTGGACATATTTATTCAAGTTTGAAGTTGGGTAGTTGGAAAATATGATCAGTCCCATATATATATATATATATATATATATATATATATATATATATATATAGAGAGAGAGAGAGAGAGAGAGAGAGAGAGAAGAGAAAACACTTGAAGTAACAAACCTGGAAAGCTCTCCTGGAAGCTAATTTATTCGGCTAATAATTTCAGAAAGTGATACCGGCATAACTGCGAAAAAAAATGTAATAAACTCACAAAGCGTCACCAGTCTCTGTTAACCCCAAAACAAAATTAAACAGTCTACTCTCACATTCTTAAACTAAATTATTTGCATAAAACATGCCCGGTGACAAGCTCCTCAGGCAGGTCCGGTTGCTAAGCTAACGTTTTCATACGAGCACTTCCGGTTCCGGTGAACAGGAGGAACAAAGACATCCATCCCACGACACTAGAGTTTTGTGACGGAACCACTTGAGGCGAGACTTATGACGCCATATTGTAAATTGAAATGTGCCGTGAACTGTCCAGTTCAGATCCGATTCGAGAATTGAGATGTATTTTTCTATCTTTCTGACATTAACCGGTTTCAACACACGTACAGCAGAATAATTGGCTATTCCAAAGTTACCCCAGGTGTAAGTGTGAGTGTGACTGGTTGTTTGTTTTTGTGTTACCCTGTGATAGACTGGCAAGCTGTTCAGGGTATGCTGTCTGTGTGTACACCCATCTGTTCTGATGAAGATAATATATAAACCGACAAACACAAAGACAACAACAAAAATATATGAATCTTGTTTTAACACGCTTCTGTTTTATTTTCGTTAATAAAACCTTAATTTATAATGTGCTTGTGAATTAAATAGATCTTCCATCTTTGGGAAGATTGAACAACATTCACCTTGCCTTCAGTGAATAAATTCGGAATAGTAAAAACATGAATAGTAACTGCTTAGTAATTCTGTAACTGCTTAATCCTAATTAGGGTTGCAGGGAGGCTGGCGCCCATCCCAGCCGTCTCCAGGCAGGGGTAGAGTACACCCTGGACAGCTCATCAGGCCATTGCAGGGTGGAAACATGCTGACGGCTATGCAGCATACTCTTGTGAAAAGTCAGCAATGGTTCTTTTACATGTCTCTCACCATAGACAGTGAGTGACACGGCCAGCCTTTGATAACCCAGTTAGCTGCACTGGGGGGACAGTGACAACCTTGTGGAGAGTGGGACTTGAACCCCCAACCTTAGGATCAGTGATCCAGTGCCCAATACCACTAGGCCACCACTGCCGCAGTACTATGCTGGACTGTATTTTTTATTTTTAATTCTGCCACATATAGTCTCCACCTCCAAGAATGTGGTTCTTTGCATGTGTCACACTTCCAAGATGGCAGATTTCGTTTTCGTTGTTCCTACCCAGATTGGCTTATGGCGTATCTAGTATGATGTAATCTCTCTGAATTCCTTTTCTTCTCTCAAGGTTTTATTAGGCAATAATGTGGCGTCACCCTGTGGTTAAAAAAAATATTACACATTAATACACTGCGTGTGTGTGTGTAGAAACTATATACGTATGCATCTTCCCTTTATCAGGATATTTTATATATATATATATAATATATATATATAGATAGATAGATAGATATAGGGCAGTGGTGGCCTAGTGGTATAGGGTGCTGGATTGCTGATCCTAAGGTTGGGGTTCAAGTCCCACTCTCCACAAGGTTGTCACTGCCCCCCCCACAGTGCAGCTAACTGGGTTATCAAAGGCCGTGTCTCTCACTGTCTATGGTGTAAGGTTCAAGTAAAATAACCATTGTATATATATATATATATATATATATATATATATATATATATATGCCAAATCAAACGTGGGAATCATTCATATATACATATATATATATATAAAAGGACATGACAAAGACTTTCTATTGAAATTCCATTTATCACTACAGATCTGTCTCTCTCCAGGTTATTATAGAAGTATATATATATATATATATATATATATATATATACTTCTTTTCCTTTCGGCTGTTCTCTTCAGGGGTCGCCACAGCAAACCATCCGCCTCCATCTCACCCTGTCCTCTGCATCTTCTTCTCTTACTCCAATGACCTTCATGTCCTCCTTTACCACATCCATAAATCTTTTTTGGTCTTTCTCTCGGCCTTCTGCCTGGTAGTTCCAACCTCAGCATCCTTCTGCCAATATACTCACTATCCCTCCTATGTACATGTCCAAACCATCTCAATCTAGCCTCTCTGACTTTGTCTCCAAAACATCTTACATGTGCTGTCCCTCTGATGTACTCATTTCTAATCCTATCCATCCTTGTTACTCCCAGAGACAACCTCAACATTTTCATCTCTGCTACCTTCAGCTCTGCCTCCTGCCTTTTCCTCAGCGCCACTGTTTCTAAGCCATACAACATCGCTGGCCTCACCACCGTCTTGTACACTTTTCCTTTCATTCTTGCTGACACTCTCCAATCGCACATCACACCGGACACTTTTCTCCAACCATTCCAGCCTGCCTGCACACGCTTCTTCACCTCTTTTCCACACTCTCCATTGCTTGGACGGTTGAGCCTAAGTACTTAAAATCCTCCACCTTCATTATCTCTGCTCCCTGTAACCTCACTGTTCCTCCTGGGTCCTTCTCATTCATACACATGTATTCTGATTTTCTGAGGCTAACCTTCATTCCTCTCCTTTCCAGGGCATACCACCACCTCTACATTTTCCTCCACTTGTTCTCTGCTCTCACTACAGATCACAATGTGATCTGCAAACATCATAGTCCATGGAGATTTTTGCCTAACCTCGTCTGTCAGCCTGTCCATCACCATCGCAAACAAGAAGGGGCTCAGAGCTGATCCTTTATGCAGTCCCACCTCCACCTTAAATTCGTCGGTCACGCCGACAGCACACCTCACCACTGTCTTACATCTCTCATACATGTCCTGCACCACTCCAACATACTTCTCTGCCACTCCAGACTTCCTCATGCAATACCACAGTTCTTCTCTCGGCACCCTGTCATATGCTTTTTCCAGATCCACAAAAGCACAGTGCAGTTCCCTAGGTAACAAGTTTATGTATATACACACACACACACACACACATATATATATATATAATAAATACAGAATAGCAAATAATAATAATAATAATAATAATAGTAATGGTTCACACGTCCACCTAAAAGCAAGGTTCTGGGTTTTATATACAGTAGGCCCTTGACTATTTGCGGCTCTGCATATTCGCGGATTGCCGAGCAACTGTCACGTGATTCAATTTCAGCCAATGGCTGTTCTCCCTCCTGCTGATTCGTTGAGTTGATGTAACGCCTCTTTTTCCTCATTCGCGCACACTTTGTGCCTGTGTTTTTTAGTGTGTGTGTTTTTAATTCCAGTTAAGCTCCATCATGCCACCCAAATGCTGTGCACCTTCTCAGGCTTCTGGTAAGGCGCCGAAGTGCCAGAAAAAGGTAATGACACTGCATGTAAAAGTATAACTGCTTGATATGATTCAGGAAGGAAAACATTTTGCTGCAAAAGTGCTAAGAAGGTGAATGTTGTATGAAACAAGGTCATCATCAGAATGGAACCTGCCTTAGTATTTTGGATACTTCTAGTTCAGGGGTTGGCACCCTTTGCCATTCAAAGAGCCATTTGGACCCATTTTCCACATTAAAGAAAACACTGGGGGCCACAAATCCTTTTTTGACATTTAAAATCAAATAAGACTGCATATAATGTTTCCCCCCTTTTTCCTTCATGTTGATATAAAATAACAATGTGTTGCATTGATTTAAATGACTGCAGAGACAATTAAATTACAATTCTGCTTGCAATAAAAACATTTAGATTAAAAAAAAATCCTCAGCCTCTCCGCGACCCTAATTAGGATTAAGTGGTTCAGAAAATGAATGAATGTGTTCGAGTACTTCTTGTATTTTTATAAAGAAAAAGCATATCTCCCACGAAGCGATTGACGGGCTGCAGCCAGATGTATACTAAACAAGTATTCAACCCGCACTTGCTCACTTGAAAGATCGGAAGTCTGGATAATCCGCGTTTCGTCTCACAAGCTCCGTGTGTCACTTGCGACAAGCACCTACTTTCAGTGGAGCGCGTCACAAATCTCATTCCCCGTCTCTTACTTCAGCTGTGAGTTTCGATCCTGGATTACAAACCCCGGCGGCGGAAAAATGTCTCTCACTCGCTGCTCTGCTGTTGGTTGATGGTGAGAGCACTCCTTTCCATGAGAACAAGAATTTGGAAATCCACCAACACAGCAGATCAAAACCACATACATAAAATCACCCCGCCCACACCTGTGACTGTTAATTTTTATCGATGTAATTTTCAAACGATAAAGCATTTTTGAAAGGGTACCCACTGGATACCTGTGGGTACCCAACTGTTACAGGACTCTGCCTTAGGCAGATTCTCCCATCATTCAGGTGAATGCTGGTTTAACTACCGATGGATGGAAGCCAGAAGTGCTTCCAATGTGAGTAAATAAGTGGCATTTTCTTTTTGCAGTTGAGCCACGGGTTGCCAACCCCTGATATGATGCAATGCAATTCCTCCCTCTAGTGGGCATTTTTTGAAAACTACAGGTGCTGTATGTTTCAAAGAACGGATCATACTCAGTGTTCTTTTTATATATATATATATATATATATATATATATATGCATGCTGTATAATGTTTATATTTTATTATCAATAAATATCACAGTAAAAAATTAAGTTTTTCTTAATCATTACTACATTTTACTACATTAAGACTGTATTAATGAGTAAGACTCTATAGAATGTGTTTAAGAAGCATATTTTAGCGTATGTAATACATACATAGTATTTTACTTCCGGTTGATCATTCACGCATGTAATATGATACATGGGGTTTTACTTCTGGGTACAGAACTCGCGGATTATCTTCATTAGCGGGAGGGGCCGGAAACCAAACCCCTGCGAATAATGATGGCCTACTATATATACAGTGGTTCCTCATTTTACGAAAGTCTCACCAAATGAAAAATGCACCTTGCATTTTCCGAAAATTTTTGTCTCCAGATAACAAACAAGTTCACGTTATGAAAGCGCCATCTTAAAAATTCAAATGCACCATTCAAACATTCAAACAATGCACGAGCTGCTCTCTCATCAATGATGTTCAAACATCCTGTCCCGCTGGCCTCCCATTGGCTAGGAGGTATGATGCAGCTCCCTCCCATTGGCTATTATGGAGCTGCATCTACCATGATGCCTTTTGTGTAAAGGATAGAGTTACTGTTGTGTCGTGCTTTATTTCTTGATTTAGGCTTTTAACCTTCCATAAATATTTGTAAGATTATAACTCTGCTAAGAAGACATGGTCAACACACGCACGCACACACGCGTGTGATTTCCGGTGTGAGTGAGAAGAAGAAGAAATGGGCTTGAGTGATATCGCAAAGGAATATGGCCAAACTCGTCTACCATCGGTACGATATTGAAGCATAAGGACGTCTTAAATGGTATACTTTTATAATTTTTAAAGAGTTTATGGGGAATATATATATATATATATATATATATATATATATATATTTTTTTTTTAAGATGGCGGCCGTGAGGCTCGCCCCGGCACAAGCTCTGCTGCTATGTCTTGCACTTTTGTCAATGTTTTATGTTAAAAAGTCAGAACGTCTTCTCACATACACTCGTTGGGAGTTACTATCCCTTAGAGCTAACTCAGCAGCGACTGTTTCATCCATGATCTCATCGCTACCTGCGGAAATTCTAGAAATGAACAACTCGTCTGGATATCCGGCCTCCTGGAGATGCAAGCGAGACAGGAGGAAGCGACGAGCCGGCGTCCTTTCCAGGTTCAGGAAGCGGCCGTACCGGCCACCTTTACCGGCTCTGCTGCTGACAAACGTGAGATCTATCAGAAATAAAATTGACGAACTCTTCCTTCTTCTCCAAAATAAGAAGGATTACAAAGACTGTTCTGCCATCTGCCTGACCGAGACCTGGCTCGACCACACCGTGCCAGACCAGGCGATAACCCCGCCCGGCTTCTCACTGTACCGTGCCGACAGGTCAGTCAAGCTATCTACAAAAACTAAAGTTGGTAGAATTTGTTTTTTGATCAATCAACGCTGGTGTAGCAACATGACTATATTAAACACTACTTGTTCACCATAATTGGAATACATCAGCGTCAAATGCAGACCCGCCTACCTCCTGAGAGAATTTGCTTCCATTATACTGATTGGCGTTAATATCCCGCCATCGGCTAACGCCAACTTCGCCATCACGGAGCTTGCAACCTACATATCAACCGTTGAAAACTCTCATCCCGACGCAGTAGTCACTGTGCTCGGTGACTTTAATCATACCAACTTATCCACCGAACTCCCCAACTATATTCAACAGGTCACATGTCCTAGCAGAGGCACTAACACACCGGACCATTGCTACGTTGCCATCAGCAATGCTTACTGAGCTTTCCCAGGGGCTCCGCTCGGAACGTCCGACCATGCCATGCTGCTCCTCATCCCGAAATACAAACAAAAACTTAAAGCCACAAACTCCACATCCAAAACAGTTAAGTCCTGGTCCAAGGCAGCCATTGAGACTTTGAGAGGCTACTTTGAATGCACTAATTGGGATGTATTCAGTGCAGGTGAGAACTGCCTCGACGTGCTCACGGACGTGGTGACGTCATACATCAACTTCTGCGTGGATCTGTGTATCCCAACGAAAACTGTGAAGGCATACAGTAATAACAAACCTTGGTTTACAAAAGATATCTTACTCATACGCAAGGAAAAGAACTCTGCTTTCCTTAGTGGAGACAAGGAGTCATACACCACTGCCAAATATCAATTGAGGTCTGCAATCAGGAAAGCTAAATCAAACTATGCAATAAAGCTGGAACATCAGATCACATCAAACAATACCCGATATTAATGGAAAAAACTAAAGGACATGACTGATTACAAAAAAAACCCTCCATTTCATCTGACATTAATATGGACCTTCCAAACAAACTCAATGAGTTCTATGGGAGGTTTGAACAGTCCCCAGTCCCCCCCTATCCCCTCCCTCACCCCCTCATTTCACATCCAGGAGGAAGAGGTCAGGAACGTCTTTAAGAAAAATAACAAGAGGAAAGCAGCTGGCCCAGACGGGATCACCCCTGCTGTTCTTAAGTTCTGCGCAGCTCAACTGGCCCCAATATTCACCACCATCTTTAATACATCCCTCCGCCACTGTACAGTTCCACTGTGTTTCAAGGTTTCATCCATAACAGCTATGCCCGTATCCTTTTCATTGACTTCAGTTCTGCTTTTAACACAATAAACCTGGTCAACCTCTTCAATAAACTGACGGACATGAACATTGACCCCTGTCTACGCCTTTGGTTATGGAGCTTCCTATGGAAAAGGCAACAAAGGGTTAAGATGGGTAACCTCTCATCTCGACCTCTGACCCTCAGCACAGGTGTCCCCCAGGGCTGCGTCCTCTCACCATGGCTTTTTTCTCTGTACACAAACCATATGACATCCCATCACAGTTTAGTTTCCATTTTTAAGTATGCAGACGACACTACTATCATTGGACTCTATGGATATGGAACTATGGATAATGAACATCAGTACCGCCAACAAGTAGCCCAAGCTGTCTCCTGGTGCCAAGAAATCAATCTCCAGCTAAACCCATCCAAAACACAGGAACAAATAATTGACTTCAGGCACACAGCCTCGCTCAAAACTCCCATTCACATCTCTAATGAACCCATAGCCATAACTGACTCTTTCAAATTTCTCGGCACTCACATTAACAATACACTAAAATGGAACACTAACACAGACTACATTCACAAAAAAGTTCACCAAAGACTGTTTTTCCTGAGACAGCTCAAGAAATTCAGAGTGAAAACAAATCTCCTCCTCCGTTTCTACTCCGCCATCATTGAGAGCACTCTCACTTCATCCATAACAGTTTGGTATGGCAGCCTAGACAGCAACTCACAGAAAAAACTACAGCAAATTGTCACTAAATCATCCAGGATCATTGGCACCCCCCTTCCATCAGTCCAATCAATATATCATAAACGCTCAATCTTAAGAGCACAAAAAATCATCTCTGATCCCTCTCACCCTGCCCATCATTTGTTTCAACCGCTGCCCTCTAGGAGGCGATATCGATCTCTACCCACCAGAACATCCCGTTTCAAGAACAGTTTTTCATGACTCTGAACTCTTTGCACTGAATGTATATTACAGCCTTGTCTGTCTTTTTGTTGTCTGTTATGACTGTAGTTGTTATGGATTATGTTTGTAATCATTTGTTTTCATGTGTGCTGTCTTTGTTGTATGATGTGTGTTGTTAATGTCCTCTGTAACTTTTGTCATAGCTGAGTGCTGTACCGACAGCAAATTCCACCAACTTGGTTGTGTGGTCATTAATAAATAAATGAATGAAATGAATGAATGAAGTGTTGGGAGCCTTGGAACGAATCATGCATTATAATCATACATACTGGAATTGTGTAGGAGAATTAAGTGTAATTGCACCTCCACTCCACTAATTGGCAGTGGCACTCTCATTGTCGCGTTGTGGTGTAGCGGTATTTCTCGCAAGAAAACGATATGAAGCGCAATAAACAACTCCTCAAGAAACAACACGGAAACATTTCTAATAGGAACAATGAAAAAGGTGGAGAGACGGAGATATTAATACACAAGTAAGTTGAACGAGTTTAAAAAAGGATGTTTTTTTTTTTTTTATTTCAGGCACATTGGTGCACTTTAAATCTTTTCTGTTACAGATTAAAAAACAATGTTAATGAAGTTTTTCTTTATTGTAAGTGGAACTATATTCCTTTCTTTTTTTGTTTTGAATGTTAATAAAGATACAATGTTATGCAGAAGTGTACGAATAATTTTATAGACAAATAATACTATTTATAGTCGGTTGTGGGGCGGTGGGGAGGGCATGAAATATTTTTTTTCTTCCTCGGGGGGCACCACAGAAAATAATTGAGAAGCATTGGTATGAAGAAATAATAACCAGTCATACACAGGAGAATTCACTTTTAAAACAGCCCGTTTATTCGTTTAATTTTAAAAAATAAAAACTCAAAAGGACTATTTCATTGGAGCTATAAGAAACAGTACGGAAGCACTGATAGTCTTTGAGCCTTTCTAAGCTCTTCAAGTATGTTCATTCTGTTTATGGGTCAGAGACAGTGCCTCTGTCAAAGCAGGCCTACAGGGGGCATGATGCACAGAGCCAGTGAAGCAAGGGCAGCCTGGGTCTTTTATAGGCCAAGAACCTTCTTATTCTGTGGCCCACTGGTTCAGTATCACCCTGCTAATCAAATGTAAAACTCACTTGCACAAGCTGAAGCCAATTCTTCCAGTGATGATTGTACAGAAGTCTGGCAGCAGGGTCATAAGCAAGAAGAAAGAGGAAGAGGAAAGCGCTGCGAGTGGTGGTGGTTGGGGGCAGGGGGGGGTCTGTTAAAGACAGATGTGCACAAAGGGAGAGGGAACAGTGATGAAGGAAGAGTAAAAGCAGACTGCATGGTTTAGAAAAGGAAACGCTGAATGATGATAGTGGTGACGGCTATGCTAATGAAGAGTCATCCTGTCTGCACTCTAAACACTCCAGTGTCAGTTCAGTGCCGCAAAACCAGATCCTGGTTATTTGCATAAATTTTATAAGCTTACTATAATTATACAAGGACACCAAGCAACACAACTTGCATCACTTTCAACACTAAAAAAAAAAGGAAAAAATACAACTGCATTACAATTTTTTTCAGTAGACAGAAAAAAGGTCTTCATCAAAATGTAAACAAATTCACTCCTTGGGCAAGGAACAAAGCATACAAATCATCTGTGAGATCGCTCTGGACATCCATCCCTGTCGAGCTCCGTCATCTGGAGCCTGTCGTGGCCGAGGCAGTGGCCTTGTCTGCAGGCCTTTGGTTAGACCCAGCATCTTCTTTCCCTTCATAAAGCCGATATAATCTTTCCATGCAGGTCATCTTGAGTGCAGCAAAAAACGATCTAGATACTGTGACATGGCTTCCCAGTTCCTCCATAGGAACGCCAGGAAGATGACGAGGAACAGTGTAGTCAGCATGCGGCTGCGGGTTTTCATTAGTGGGACCACACAGTTCGCCACCGTCGACACAAACACCAGCAGGACGGCCATAACAGCCAACAGGACGTTGATGAGCTTGCCGAGCAGGGTGCGCGCCGTGGCGTTCTCCAGCCCCTCCAACTGCACCACCTGTTGTTGCTGCTGCTGCAGCTCCATCTTCGAGATGCGTGTCTGACAAGCCTCCAACGCCTCCTATAGGACACAGAGTGCAACGCTGACATGAGTTTCCTTTCAACGCCAAAACATTAATTATTGGGTTTTTTCTGTAAATAAGATTATTTGAAGCGGATTTATTTTGACTTCGACAAATTATTTTTTCTTACTGACTTTAACAAGCTGAGCTATGAACTATGGATTGTTTTCTTTTATAAATGTTTACTGGGTCGGTTGCAGAACTTTATTATAATTTATTTTGCTCAGTTTATTGAAATGCCTTAATTCTTTCATTTTTGTTCAGCGTATTAAAAATGTTTATGCAAACTGTGTCTGGGTTCTTTGAAAATAATCTGCATATTTAATTAATTCCCTAAATGTCCAGTGTACGTGTAGTGAAATTAAATAACCTGTATGTCTCTGGCGCGTTCGTAAGACTGGTATGCAATTTTTTCCTCCATGCTGGCCAGCTCCTGCTTCAGGTTAAGAATTTCATTCTGATGGAGCTCTGTAAGATCATTCAACTGCTCTTCTAAACGTTCACATCTGTTCATGTTCATGCACATGCACACACGCACACACACACACACACACACACACACACTTATTAGCAGATATTAAGTATATAATTAATAAATAAAGTTCATGAATCCATTATCAGGTAGTACAGTGGTGTAGTGTGCAGCATGTCTGCCTAACAGTAAGAAGGTCCTGGATTCAAGTCCCTCCCACGTTTGTATTTTCTCCCAGTGCTCGTGTGAGTTTCCTCTAGGTACCCTGGTTTCCTCCCACGGTGCACAAAACATGCACATTAGCCTAAGTGGCTTGTTCCAGATTGCTCCTCACTGTTGATGCGTATGTGATTGGTTGTATGTATTGGCCCTGCAATAGACTGGCAAGCTGCACAGACTACCCCGACTTCAACCAGAGTAAGCTCCAGCCTTCTCCCAACCCCAATAGGGTTAGTGGTTTGACAAATGAATGAATGAATGAATAATCAAATAATAACTTAAAATAAAACTGTTTTTTCCCCACCAGAACCTAAACAAAAGCTCTTTATATCTACAAGGAAGCAGGTCCCCTCTCACGGAGGCCGTAATCTTGCACTGTATGTTTCAACAGTAGCCCAGAATCATACACTCGTACTGGTTGCAATCTGGATCCTCACCATTAGTTACACAATGTACCTTTAAATCAACACTATTGATATTATGCATAATTCCCATATCCCTAGTAATCATGGCTATATAAGGCTTTCGCCGTGTTGGAGTGAGTTGCTGTATACCTGTATCTCTCCTCCTGCAGAGCTTGCATGATAAGGGTGTAATCCCTCTGATAGTGGCTCTTCAGATTCTCAAATGACTCCTCCAGCCGGCCCTGGTTTTCCCGCAACTCCTGGATCTCGTGAAACAGAGCATCAAGGCCTGAGGACTGGCCTTGTTCCAGTGTGTTGCCCTTGGAGCTCGGGGGTCCTCCAGGGGCTCCGGTAGTACTGTTAGCGCCTGCAGATCCTGAAGTGGCGCTTGAGCAATCGTCCTCACTGCCATACTTGGGGCTGGACTGTAATTGTCCAGATACTAGGGCTCTAGTGGATGATGTCCCAGGCCCTAGTACAACGCCTGGCACAGCCTCGTCACCCTGTGTCTCATCCAAAGAGTCTTTTAGAGACGAGATGTTGTCCGCACTGCCGAATTTGTTGCGGATGAGCGAGGCGAACTCACGGGGCTTCGAAACAACAGCGCCTGCAGCTGAGTGAGTGGCTTGGGAGAAGCTGGAGAGACCTCCGGTCACCTTTTAAAGATATGTAAGCATTTCACTGAAGGCAATTAGATTCTATATAAATGTTTATAATATAATAGTAAAATGACAGCCATGAAAACAGAAACTCAGCACAACAGAAATACATTCCGGCTCTTTCTTACTAAAATATTTGTCACGTTGCACAAAGTGATACGAAATGTATGTAGGCTCTTTCCAACCAGATCGCAGAAACACTACCTTGCATAAATATTGGACTTTACTGACATTATGTGCCTTGATAAGCTATCCAAGGCTACAGTTTCACATCTGCTCCAGCCATCAGGCTTCACTGCAGGAATGGTGTTCTCAGGATCGTAAGCAATGTGCAAACTTAGCTTTCTTTATTATTTAAATTTGGTCTCTGCTGACCAGAGAACACACATTTACTGATTCATCAACACACCGTTTGGTAAACAGAACGTTGTAGAACAATTTATCACTTTTTCATAAAAAAGCTCTCGGGCTCTTATGAACAAGATTTTTCAATTAGAATTTTTTAAATTTTTTAAATTTAGTTCCTTCAGAGGCATTTTGGCAAGTTATAGCAAGTCACTGAATTCTGGTGGATGGTCTCCCCTCAGAATTGCTTTATGTCATTATCTTTCCACATTACTGTATAACTAGTTCCGGGGTATCTTTTTTTTTTTTACATAATTAAACTGTAATTCATACTATTCTGTTATCTTAACTTTATCCCACACCTGTTTTGAGAGCACCTGGGTTTTATGATGCTATATGTCTGGGCATGTTCTCTAATAAACTCTGGAGCCTTTCAACATCAGGTCTCAAAATTATAAGGGCTCAAGAATTATACTTAAAATGTGGCACTTAACATCAGGAGGATTCCATTTCATTAATTATGAGACCTCTGTGTCTGAATTGCACGAGAACCAATTTAGGGGATTCAAGGGGTTGAATGCACAATCAAACAGTAGAAGCTTGACAGGCCTTATCCACGACTTAACTAACATGTTTTGGCCCATTTAAACAAACCAGGTTTTATTTTCAAATCCATTATTAGTTTAAGATAGTAGTAATAAAAAAATACTCAGGAAGTTAAACATGCAATAAGCTGATCCAATAAGTTTCTTTTACAACCCTTTTTATGTGGTTCCTTTGGCATTTAAATTAACGTAATAATGATTAGATATACCGTAATTATACACATCATGGCTTTAGTTTTAAATATATTCAGATTTTTTTATATGAAAAGTGCTAGATTACTACAATTAGACAATTTCATTCTTTTATTCATATATAGAATACAACATAAATCCCGATTCATAACTAAAGACTGATGAAGTACCTTGGCACCAACGTCCTTCAGCCCCTGGTGCATGTCACGCAGCACATCTTTGGGCTGGCGTGGGATGCCGTTGTGCTCCACCTCCCGTAGTTTGCGATGGTAATGCTCCAGCTTCCTCTGCAGCTGCTGGATGGTCTGTGCTGACTTCTGGTTTTTCTTCTCAAATACCTGCTTGATGCGCGCGCTCTGCTGCTTGTCAGCATTGTTGGCCAGCTTCAGGTACTCAGCTACGTTGTCGTCACGTGCCGTCTGCTCGATCTTGATTTGCTCCGTGAGCTTAAGGATTTTCTGCTGCAGCTGCGAAATGGCTTGTTTGGTGCGCTGCGGGTCAGGTGCACCGTCCACCGAATCCACACTGTATGCGCCACCACCATCGGAACTGCTGGACAGAGCGTTAGGGGAGGCGGCCAAGCCAGACACCTCTAGACGATCGACCTGAAAGAACGTGTGAGAAAGTGAAATGAGAAAGCAATAAAGAACAAGCAGAAAAACAAAAAAGAAAGAACAGTTGACCACATCACATTCCTGTCCAACAACAACTCGATAAAAAAAAAAACAACTTTATAAAACCAACCACAACAATCAATAAAATCACCATGACTGTGAGCACATTTCCGACGCAGGCCATGACCAAACGCACACACTGCAATCAGACTTCCACATGGTGCAGAAAGGAATTTGCAACCATTGAAAAGACTCTGACTGCCTGGACCTCTGAACTATGACAACATCGGCAATTCTCAGAGATAACACCTGAAGCTTGGATCACTGATAAAGTGGTATACTGCTCCACGTTAAAAGGCACATTATTATGTTTATATATATCTATATATAGGTATAGTATCAACATATTGTCAAGCTATAGGTTCAAATAACATTTTCTGAGAAAATCAGCCATCTAAAACTGTTTGGATTATTCGCAAATGGCTAAAGTTTACACATAATGTCTTACATTTAGTTTCCATAAAGGGTTACAGTCAGTCAGAAAGGGGAAGTAAACATTTTACTGCCATCTATTAAAGTGTTTTTTCAGTGCCTGGTACAAGTGTTCATGTGGTTATCATTCGTTTTATTACACAGAAACTAATAAAATATAATTAATAACATAATCCTACTCTGCATAGAAACTATTTGTGAAGTGGAAAGACCCTGATCAGACCTTCCCTTAATATGAATCACCCTCCACAGCTGCTGGATCTACTCCGGCCCTCGGTTCTTTATCTCGAACCCCATGGTTCAGTTTGATTAGAAAAGTGGTAAAGCTTCTTGGAAGGCTGAGCAAGCATGTTGAGTGGGGTATGTAGCAGGTCATAATATAGATAGAATTGTGGAAAATACAAGTTCCTTCAGCAACTACTAAAAAAAAAAATGAATGAATGAATAAGCAAACTAAATACTTCCACTGACTACAGCCTGATGTGTGCTACCACTGTTTGAAATCAATCAAAAGTTCTGACATAAAATTTGTTAACTAGCCTTTCAAGAAAGGAAAATCTCCAGTGTGCTATAAAATCAAATGATTTACTCAACTAATAATGGGAATCAACATACCACAAGGTGAGAAAATTAAATGTATTATATGGAAACATCAGCATGTGCAGTCTGATTGGTTGATGAGGGGCCAGTGGATAATGGAAAAAAAAACAAAAACAAAAAAACACCTTGTTGAGACGTGGAAATAGTACCCCGACTGGAATGAAAAAAGTAACTGCAACTGAACTGAAATAAAGATGGCTGCCTTTTTAAATTGCCCCTGCAATAAATTACTTATAGCATTGTTTACTCTGTACGTACAGGGAAATATCAGCCCGTGGGCTTTTGTATGGAACTCATGCTTGGTTATTGTGCCGCAAAAAAAAGCAATTATTGTGATGCAATTATGTACACATTGGTTTGACCTTTGACAATGAAAGCCATCTGATGTTTTTGCCTTTACGCCATACTGTTGCCTCTTTACATCAAGCATAACAGTTACATGTATTTACAATTTCTCCAGCAACTTTGTCTTCAAATGATATAGTTGACATTATATTAAACCATCCCATTACTGGTAGAATAACCTGCACTCTTTTGAGAAGATTTTCCACTACATTTTTGAGCACGAGAGTTGGGAATTGTGCACATTCGGCCACAAGTGCATTAATGAGGTCAGACACTGATGTAGGATGAGGAGGCCTGGGACGCAGTTGGCATGCTAATTCATCTCAGAAGGGGTTTGCGGGGTTGACGTCAGGACTCTGAGGAAGTCGTGCAGTTTTCTCCACTTTAACCTTGGCAAACCATGTGTTCAGGGAGTTGGCTTTGTGCACAAGGGCATTTTCATGGTGGAACAGGTTTGGAATAGATCTCATCACCATGACACCCATTACATTTAACCTATATTCACTAGTTTGAATTAACCCTGGAATAGCCACAATAATACGCAATGCATAACAATCACTTACGGCTTCAGTTAAAGATGACACATGCACCATCAACTGTAGTTACTTGAAGTACTTTATTGTGCTTATTTCAGATTTATTTTAATTAAACAAATTCAGAAATTGTTTTAGCCATTCTAAGTTCATTTCATGGTAATCTATTGTATATGATTGAGTAATTCAAAACCATGACTCATTTTTCCAAAAATATATCTAAACAAATATGAAATAAGTCTTTTTAGTAGCAAGTTTGAATGCAAATATTCAGCTTTGTGGGTGAAGGAAGGTCTGAAGGACCTGCCAGGTCAGATGTAGCATACTGGAGGTCCTGGAGAATCTGCAGGGTCTTCTCTGAAATTGAAAAAAAAAAGAAAAAAAAGCCAAATATAACACATCTAACCCATCAAACATAATTTTTAAAATAATGATATTGTACTGTATTAATTCCACAAGGGAAATTACTGCCTCTTTATTTAACCCATCCAAAGTGACCACACACCCCAGGAGCAGGTTACCACACACTGGGGCACATACCCAGAGAGCAGGTGCAGGTTAGGTGCCTTGCTCAAAGACATGCAAAATCACATACAGATTCCTTAAAAAAAAAAAAAATTGCCAACGGAACCACACTCATACAGGAATGCATGAAACGGAGTGTGTGTGTGTGTGTGTGTGTGTGTGAGAGAGAGAGAGAGACACATTCCTACATTGTTAAGTTTATTCTAATTCTTCTTCTTTTCCTTTTGGCTTTTTCCCTTTTTCAGGGGTCGCCACAGCGAATCACCTGATTCACATACTGTATTAGATTTGGCATAGGTTTTTACATCGGACGCTCTTCCTGACACAACCCTTTAGCAAGGGACAGAAACAAGCTGACAGCCATGCAGCTCCTCTTTACAAAAGTCAGCAATGGTTCTTTTTTTCCTGAACCTCTCACCATAGACAGTAAGAGACATGGCCGGCCTTTGATAACCCAGTTAGCTGCACTGGGGAAAGTTTATTCTAATTATTTAATCAAAATTGCTGTATTTACATAGAAATATACAAAACAAAGCTAGAAGAAATGGGGTAAACCTTCATCTCAATGTACTGTACATGCACATCTTTAAGCATACACAGCTGGTCAACGATGACTATGATTGACACTCGAACACAATCAATACGCAGCCATTTTTACTTCGATAACTGTCTATACATTCAATCCACGCCATGCATGTTATATTATCAGTCCTTAAAGTGAGACTGAAAATCCTAAACTGAAAACCCTGAAAAATAAAATGCATGGAGCTCATTTTACCACAACCAATATTAACCAACACAAATACACATGCATGAAGATTCATGCTAATATTTTGCAGCGTGTGGTTCTACGATCAAAATTGTAGATATACTTACATGTCCAGTCCGTCCTAGAATAATTCCTCTTCAGAAGAATCCGGACTTGCGCCATCTGAATATGCTTCACTTAAAGCCTCCTCAATGCAATCAGAAAGCGTTACTGACCCATCTTCACAAATGTACTTGGCCATTATCCTTTTAATGAAAACAGATAAAACTTTCCAAGCAGGAAGAAAGAAGGGCGGTTAAATCACTAACTAAACCCAAAGCAGAGTTTACCTACCAATATGCTACAGGCATAATCACTGTCACATTACATAAAATTTGCGAACCGTGGTGCGTTTAGGGATTAATTACCCTCTGCAATATTCTGAGTTATTACATTAGGACTTGTTTTCAGCTTTCATTTTTTTGTAATGGTGGTGTACTTATTTAATTATGCTGAATGGGAAAGGACAGGATTAAACTGTTCTTTGTCTGCCTCTTACAACTCCTGTTTGAGTATTTGGTGTTAATGTTCAAAATAAATAAAACTTATAATCAACAACCGGTAGTGCTTAAAACCTTGCAAGTAGGATGTCCCAGAGTGGTGGTGGTCTTTGTGTGTGGGTCAAATAGTATCTGATAATTTCGCTTAAAGGGTGGATCAAACAGTAGGGTGCTAGTAATAATCTAAATTACGTCTAGAGATAGGTGGTGACGTACCAAAGAGACGATTCATGGATGTGGTGAAGGAGGACATGAAGGTAGTTGGTGTAAGAGTAGAAGATGCAAAGGATAGGGTGAGATGGAGGCAGATGATTCGCTGTGGTGACCCCTGAAGGGAAAAGCCGAAAGGAGAAGAAGATAGGTGGTGACGTATGGGTCATGTAACACTGGCAGGACATTGTGACAGAGAGAGACAGAGGGACACGGAGTCCACAAAGTGGTCCATTACATGGGGCATCACACAATGATGCACTGAAGGTGAGGTGGACAGTAAAGAGATAAATAAAAGTAAGGTACACTAAAGCATTTTCGATTATAGCCTGACTCCCAGAGTTTAGTACACCACACAGAAGGTAAAATATGACTGAATTACTACTGGCGATACGGTATAATTCTTGAATGCAAGTAAAAGCTGTTAAACTATGCATGAGTTTACCTTTGCTACTAGGACTGGGTTGATGTCCTTCCTTGGTCGAACTCCCTTAGGATATTTGGAAATAGACCTCAAAAATTTCCCATTTGAGATATTAAAGACATGACTGATTAATTTCACACCACAGAGAGCTACTATTATGGGATGTTTGCACTTTATGCACTTCTTACGTGCAGAACAAAACACTGATATAGGTGTGTAGTTCACAACTCTGTTTTTCCTAAACCTAGCCAATAGCCAAATTTGTCAAAAAGTCAGGATTCATTTCTACTGGATGAACAAGTTGTCAATCAGATGGCAGGCAGACTGATGAAAAATATGTGTCTTCTTACTGGCACAACTCATGAAACCATCGAACAAACAAGACTTGTATTGCATTTTGGCAGTAAATAAATACATAAAGAAATAATTACAGAATTCCATAAGGGACACTTGATGCTTTGATTATGATTTCATGCTTTTGGAAAAATAAAACTGTTGTGTTCATTACGAGTTTCAAGGATACAATGACTACAGTGGTACCTCACCTTACGATAGTCCCAGCAAAAATGAAAAATCCAGGTCATGAAAAACATTTTTCAAAATTTTTTCGTCTCTATATACGAAACAAGTTCTCCTTACGAAACACGCCAAACACGCCATTCAAACATTGCACGAGCTGCTCTCCCATTGACTATCTTCCAACATCTCGCCCCGCTGGCCTCCCATTGGCTAGGAGGGATGACGCAGCTCCCGTCCATTGGCTATTATGGAGCACCCATAATGCTTTTCATGTAAAGGGCAGAGTTACTGTTGTTTCATGAGTTTTTCGAGTGTGCTCGTTGCAACTTTAACTTTTGGCTCAGGCTTTTAACCTTGCATAAACATTTGTAAGATTATAACTCTGCTCAGAAGACATGGTCAACATGTGTTGATTCCCAGTGCGAGTGAAAAGAAGCGGGCTTGTGGCATGTGGCCGAGTGATATCGCAAAGGAATATCGCCAAACCCATCTCCCATCGGTACGATATTGAAGCAGAAGGAGGCCTTAAAAGGTATACTTTTATAATTTTTAAAGGGTTTAGGGGTAGTTTTGGGGGCCATGGAACGAATCACATGTTTTACATGTAAAATGCGGTTCAACTTACGAAAAATCCAGGTTCTGAAAAAGGCTCTGGAACGGATTAATTTCGTAAGGTGAGGTACCACTGTATATGGAATGGAAAATTATGGACTTTTTTTTTAAGCAAATCGACTAACTCATGTCAACAGATATGATATAAAGACAGAATATAATTAATTAATTCATTCTCTGAAACACTTAATCCTTATTAGGCTCATGGGGAGGCCAGCGTCCATCTCAACTGACTCTGGGCAAGGGTGGAGTACACCCTGGACAGCTGGCCAGGATATCGCAAGGCAGAGAAAATAATTTTTAATGAAAATCCACAAGCAATTCTGTCATCAATAACATGTACGTAAATAAATTATTTGGGGAAGCAGGATTATTTTTTTTTGTAAAGTGAACATTTTTAGTATTAAAAGTGAAATGGAAGTCATCTGCATCTAAAATCAGGTCTGTAGGTGTATTAGTGCTTATAAAGCTTGTCCACTGTTTTTGGTAGTGTGTGATGTCAATTATTAGATTAAAGGAATTGAAATATAAACTGTTTACGATTGCCAGTGATCCCACTAGAGGATGTTTGAACAAAAGAAACACTAAAAAAAACTCCGCAAAACAAGCTTGCTTTCTTTTTCTGATTGTTGAACCTAATTGTCCTAAAGGACTTGTGATTTGTCCCTGGCCTAATTTCTGTAACTACCTGCAAACCTGATTCATTTATTGTCTGAGTAAAATAACCCAAGACAAAATTAAATGGTACTCTTGTCGAAAGTCAGCAATGGTACTTTTACATGTCACACAGCATAAACAGTGAGAGACATGGCCAAATTTGATAACCCAGTTAGCTGCACCTTGGGGACAATGACAACCCATGCAAAGTGGGACTTGAAACCTTGGAATCAGTGATCCAGCACCTTTACCACCAGGCCACCACTGCCCAGAGAGAAAAACGAAGAAAGGAATCTCTAAGATGGAATAAAACAGCACCACCTGCTGGGAAAATGTAATCTTAGGACAAGTGCATCTGAATAGAAAGGAGAAAAACACCTTGGGCAAAAATAAAATAACAAAATAAAATAATTTATTGCTACCTAGATCCCATATCAGGAGTACTTCCTGAGTGAGTTAAATTTGCCTTTGCTTGGAGAACCTAGTAATAGAAGTTAAGGTCCCTAGTTGACTCAAAAAAGCCTGTAGATGACTACAAATACTTACACTGGAAGTAAACAAAGCATCTTTATCATGCAAGTTTTTGTCAAACATTATATAATCAGGTTATGGCAATGACGCAGAATACTATAAATAGTGTTCACACTTCAAATCTTGGTACACTGGTATAAAACAGAAACTAAATTAACACATACGAATAATTAAGCAATGATTGTTAATAATTCAGCAGAAGTGTTATTATTGTTATTTATTATTATTAGTCTTATTTCAGTGAATGACCTCTTGGATTAAGAGGCTCACCAGTTTAAAAAAAATAACTGCAGCTTCCATCCAGCAACTAAAAGGGAAGTCCTGATTGTCTTGAATCAATTCTCCTTGCATGTTTGAGGCTCTAGTTCCCCTCAGGTCCTCATCTTAAATATCTCATCTACATGAAACCTTTTATTTACTATAGAATTAAAATCCTCATTAGCTAAAGAAATGCGAATCAGCCAGATTGGTTTGAGTTGTCACCTCAGGAATAATGAGAGCATTCCAGAAGTTGTAGATTAAGATGGAAATTTCCTATCATAGGATGCCCCAAAAAGCATTAACTAGTTTTGTGATTTAAAAAAAAAAAGAAAGAAAAAAAAAAAAAAAAAAAAAAAAAGGGGGGGGGGGGGGGGGACCTGTCCTGGTCACAATGACTAAAGAAAGCAATTAAGTTATTACTACTTACTCGATCTGATTCCTCGGTGGAGTGATAGCCAGAAGTCAAGAGCATGTCGACCAAGGCAGGGCTGCTGGGGGTGTCCGTGGTAGAGGATGACCGGGGACGTCCAGCCTGCAGCAAAGCCTCCTGGGTACTGCGCCGATGGATCTGTGGGCTGCCTTTCTGGGGGGGCTCCCCACCACCCCCAGTCTTGCTGCGGCGACTCTGCAGGCTGGTCCCTCGCTTCATCATGGGAGGAGCACCTCGGATCTGCTGCAGCACACGGCTCAGAGCTGGAGGGGGGGTGGGAGTGGGGGTGAGGTCACAGTCAGTTGGTGTGATGTTAGGGCTGGAGGGTTCCCCAAACTCTGACCCTGCCTCTGCGGCCTCAGGTGCAAAGCTCGCAGAGGAAGAGAAAAGGTCTTGTGGCACAACAGATGAGCGCCGGCGCTGCGATTGGAAAAGCTGCTTCAGGCCATGGCCGAGCACGCCCATGTTCTCCAGGGCATTCTGAGTAATTCTGGACAAGCTGTGCTCGGGCTCAGAAGCCCTCCTGCTTGTCCCCAGCTCGGCTCTAGGCCAGGAGTCTCGCTCCTCCGTGGCAGGTTGCTCGCTGGCACCCTGATCCATCTCAAGGCTGCCAGGCTCAACTTAGAGGGTCGGCATAGGGGCAGGGTCTAACCTAGCCCTGTAACCGCTAATCCTCTGACGGGCAGATTCAAAAGCCAGGAAGCAGGGAGCTTGGCACACGGGTGAAATCTGTGAGCGTGCATGCATCTGCGGATTGGCTCAAAGTCATGCTCGTCTACCACAGAAGGAAAACAAGATGGATTGTGACATGCAGCATTGAGTGATTGCAAACAAGCAGCAAATACAATAAAGCTCAGGCTAAAAACAAAGCAGAAGCGCTTCGGTTGGCTTGGAGAGATCAGGGTGTGGCAATCTTTTCACCTAATCATACTTGGAGGTGTCAAGTTCTCAAAGTGATATCATTAGAAAATTACTCATTGCTTTGCTAATCCCGTAAGCGGTCACAGTCCAAACATGCCAAACCTGTATGTTTCTCAAAGCCAAGGTACTAGTGATGCAATTATTATACACTAACAATGAATCAGCCTATTAAACATTCTACAGTCATGGGTAGTGGCTTCACAAAACAGTGACTTATGAGTTATGAATTTCTGCAATGCTCGTGATAGAACCCACTGAGCCTGGAGTTTTAACTCGTGTGCATATGAACATAAACCCTCGTTTTATCAAAGTATAAATGAATAAGAATTGAACAGCATGAATCCAATCCCCCCAGCAAAGTTCACTGCAGAAATTCAAACTCAATCTACTGTTAATTACCCTTCAGGATGACATCAAGAGCACAAACACAAATTAAAGCGGCGTTTTGGTGCCTGTGAGCCATGTGGAGTTTGCGGCATGTGAATTGAGGTGGTAATGAGGGAGCGGGTGGCACTGGTGATCTTTCGCCAAAGCACCTTTCCTTTAAGTAAGTGCACTCTTAATCATTCATATATTAACACTGAAACATGTTTCATATATTGTAATAACATTCTGTAAACAATACTAAACATTTCAGAGAATAGATGGCAAAGGAAAACATCAACCCACACAGTGCATGTTTTTTTTTTTTTCACAAATAAAGGAAGAATACAAAGTAGAGAAGAGAGAGTGGCACTTACCATCAGATCAGCCCGGCCTCCTCTGGCTCTCAATTCAGGAATGGCTATGGAAGAAAATGGACGCTGTTTTCAGACTCACATCATTCAATAACCAGTCTATTCTACACCAGTGCATATCAGCCATCAGTAAATGAAACATTAGACAGGAAGATAATTCACAGTAGAGTAAAGAACCAGCCTGTGTGCAGCATTTTGAAGCTCCTGCTACTACAGACTACTTACTATAGCAGATTTATAAGACCACTGCAACCTGACTAGATGAACATTCTAGAAGTTCCTGGCTGAAATTCATGAAGCTTGGGAATGCTGAAGTGAGACCATGGTAAACAAGTCTCAAATACGATCCCGAGGCAAACCTTAACAGCCCTACCTTGTCTTGCCTTTAAAAGCTACATTTACATTTCGATTGCTTAAATTATTAATGAGTAATTGAATTCACTCAATTATTCACTATATACACTTGCTACAGTGGGAAGGCAACATTAACTGGAAGATAAAGGTCCAGAACAAAAACCCCCACTCAATCAAAAATCACTCTAGTGCAGGGATCGTCTAGCCGCATGCGACTCTTTAGCGCCAGCCTAGTAGCTCCCTGGAGCTTTTTCAAAAATGTATGAAAATGGAAAAATCTGGGTTTTTTTAATATGGTTTCTTTAGGAGGACAAGCCTGGCAAACATTAATTTTTTAAAAATTTGTATAAAAAAAATATTAGTCCTACATTTTAACATTTCTGTCAGCGAAGATTTGCGTGATAGCATGTGACACACGTTTCAGCACGATGCATTGCCAGGCAGGTGGTGGTTGTGTCATGGACCAAGGATCCCAAAGGAAAGGAAAAAAAAAAAAATAATAATAAAAAAAATAAAACTGATGAGAACACAGGATTCAAGGAAGAATGGACTCAATCATTTGCTTTCATTGCCAATGCGGAAGGATTGCCTGCATGTTTGCTTTGTAATGAGCTGTCAAATAACAAAACGAATAATTTGGAAAGACAATTCTAAAGGAAGGCATGCTAAATTTGCAGCCGAGCACTCACTTGGGATTGAGAGAAAAACTGCAAAAAACTGAGAGAAAAACTGCAGTATTACTGGAGAAATTAGAGGAGCGCAAAGATAGATTTAAGAAGTGGATTGCATCTCCAAACTCCACTACACCTGCTAGTTTTGGTGCAACCCTAGAGATAATAAAGCATGTAGATGGTGCACAGATGGTGATTACATGAAGGATTCATTCATTAAAATATCAGAGCACCTATTTTCAGGCTTCAAAAATATAGCTAATACCTCATAGACATGCCTCTCCGCAAAGACAGTGAAGGAAAAAAGGCATTAAAATGCAGGCAACATCACCAATCAACAACATTAATTCAGCTCCAGCATACAGTAGGCCCCCGTTTTTAATGATGGTTTGGTTCCGGCCCTTCTCATGGATCAAGAAAATCCCAGAGTTATTGACACTGTTTTAAAACCCTATGTATGATATTAAAGGTAAAGTCTGTTGGGTTTTTACACCCGAGCCTAGCGGCTCATCAGGCCGGTGCTCATCCCCTGTAACGTGAAGCAACTAGGATCTCAACTCCTCCTGGCTGGGACGCTAGTCCATAGCAGGTTACCTTCCCAGTATATTTTTACTGGTACCCATTTATACTGCTGGGTGAACAGAGGCACACTGTGGTTGAGACCTTGCCCAGGGGTCTTAGCACAGTAAGGGTCTCAGTGGGATTCGAACTCACAACCTCCCGATCATGAGCACAGCACCCTAACCACCGGCCCCACATGTGATATTACATGCACAAAAATATATGTTTCTTAAACACATTCTATAGACAGTCTTACTCATTACTACAGTAATAATGCAGTAAAGATTAAGTAAAAACTTTAATTTTGCACTGTGATAATATTTATTAATGAATAAAGCACATAAGCTGCTTACCAGAAGCTCGAGAAGATGCAGGGCATTTGAGTGGCATCATAGAGCTTAAATAATCATTAAAAGCACACTAAAAAATTTAATTCACAATTCAAGCAATCCCATAGATAACTTGTGCGTGAAGGAGGGGGGGAGGGAAAAAAAAAAAAAAAAAAAAATGCACATCTGCAACCAATCAGCAGGAGGGAGAAACAATGTTTGTAATCAATGGACAGTGTGATGTGATTGACATTGAACAGACAGCGCTATTGTGCAGGTATGTAAACTCTGATGGGCCGCTGATTTCTTTATTGAATTTCTATAATTTCATCAATGCAACAAAACATAATACACTAACATGGTAATAGAAGTTAAAATTAAAGCACAAAATATTGTACAACAGAGTAGTCACATAGTGTCCTTCTCTCCAGGATGCACTGCAGGGAAAATAAACATTTAATCATGAATGCTCATTATGTGTTTGTAGCCTACTTAGTCATTTTGATAGTAGGATAATATACACTTACAGCCTGTGTTGCCTTCATATAAAGCTTATATGAGGGTTTTATTTATTTGCATCTGCAGATAGATGTTTTTCGGTTTTTTTGGTCCAGTATGGCTATTTGAACATTTTGGGATGCCGACCCCTGCTCTAGTGCGCTCTCACATCAACATCGATTGGCCCCTAGATGACCATGATCGGCTGGGTCAGCTGTCGAATTTACTCGCTTCGCTCATCACACTGGTATCTTTGAGATGTGAACATGCGAGCTCTTAAAGACAGGGCAAACAATCTTTTGTTAAGACAGCAAAACAGAATTTTGAAGATGGACACCAATGACCGGATTTGTGCTCGCCTCTTCAAATTAGAATAGGCGCATCAGTCAGTCCAAAGCTTGAGTCAAAATGAGTACAGTAGGCCCTCGACATTCGTGGGGGTTTGGTTCTGAGCCCTCCCGTGAATCGAGATAATCCATGAGTTCTGTACCCGGAAATAAAACCCCATGTATCATGTCACATGCACAAATGAGCAGCCAGAAGGAAAATACTATGTATCTATTACATGGGTGAAAATATGCTTCTTAAACAAAAATATATGTTTCTTAAACACATTCTATAGACAGTCTTACTCATTAATACAGTATTAATGTAGTAAAATATAGTAATGATTAAGAAAAACAATTTTTACTCTTATTTTTATTGATGATAAAATATAAACATTATACAGCATATACTCTTGTAAAGCACTTGTTTTAAAGTCTTTTTCAATTTTTATTCCAGTACAGTACCCAAGTTAATGTTTGTGTGTGAGATTTTATGTTCTGTAGCATGTTTAACAAATGATACCAAAAGGATAAACTTTATTACGCTTCATGTGTTTTTACATTGAACTTGGAGTGACGTCTCCAAGATGGCGCTGCCTAGAGGGCAACATCGTGGAGTTCTCAGACTCAAATTGTTTCTTTGTTCATTTTAATTTGTTTGTTCATGTTTTGCACTATGCTCGTCTATGATCGGTCGACCCTACTACAGCTAAGAGCAGCTTCAGCTTCGGGCAACTAAGCACGCAACAACTTCTATCGTGAGCTAATATGCTCACATGGGAGCTCAATGCTAACCGCACTCCATTTAACAATATGCCCAGGCGGAGTTCTCAGTCTCCGGCACTTGGTTAGCACTTCCGGCCATACTGCTTGAAAATGTTCAGTCCCTGCGAAATAAGATGAACGAACTTCATGCTCAGATTGCAGCGCAGAGAGATCTACAGGACTGTGTTTCTGTGAAACATGGCTCGAGGTGATTGCACCAGCCGGCTACACGGCCTTCACCCCCTGATATCCCAAGTGCCGGAGTTGTCGTTCGGCCCCTTCCCACCTGGGCTTCTTGTCCGCTGTGGTGCGGCTCGCATTGAGCCGCCTACCATAGCATATTAGCTCTGCTAGCCGCAGCCCGGCTAACCAGCCCAGTTGAGCGTGCTTAGTTATACACGCCTGAAGATACTCTGATCTTATAACTGTAGTAGAGTCAACCGGTCATAGACTAGCATAGTGCAAAACATGAACAAACAAAACAACAAATAAAACAAAATTAAAACGAACAAAGAATCAATTTGACTCTGAAACCTATGCGACGTCGCCCTCTGGGCAGCATCATCTTGGAGACGTCACGCCAAGTTCAATGTAAAAAGACATGAAGAGTACTATAATAAAGGTTATCCTTTTGGTATCGTTTGTTAAACATGCTATAGAACAAAATCTCACGCATAAACATAGGTACGGTACTGGAATAATAATTGAAAAAAGATTTTAATACAACAGTTCAGAGAAAACCATCGTTTCTCAGGAGAAAGTCTTATTTCTTCAGAAGAGACATCCAGTGGATTCTATCACTTAGGCAGAGAAGACGCATAGCATTTCGGTGGCATCATAGGGCTTAACTGGTAATTAAAGCACACACAAAAAAAGAGGCTCATTGGCAACTTGTGCGCGAATGAGGAGAAAGGGGCAGGACATCAGCTCAACCAATCAGGAGAAAGGAGGACAGCCATTGGCTGAATCTGAATCATGTGCCAGTTGCTCGGCAGTCAGCGAATACTCAAACCGTGGGTGCAAAACCGTGATTAGTCAAGGGCATACTGTACATAGTTATTGCAGGTTTGCGGCTTGAGGTCATGCATATAGTCATTTGATACATGAGAACCGCAACTGGGATTACTACAGCCGTTTTGGTGGATTTTTCAGAGCCGTCACAGATGCAGGTGAAGGAAATATGCAAATGAAGACTGCAATTGATTTGACCCAAGGCCGTATTCAAGATGAGCAAACATTCTGTTAATGGAAACCACACCCTGTTGGTTCTCAAAATAGTTCCTTGGCTCGCAAATATTCAGAAAGAAAGTGCTCAAGACACTTGCGTTGACTGCTGGAAGGTTAAAGTCATGGAGTAATTCTGGCTATGAGAGACTGAGGCTTTATCCCGACACAGATACCACAAGGATACACCGAAGATGAGAAATTTTGTATAATCGGGTCTTTATGAATATTATTATTATGTAATGGTAATTGAATCAGTCAGTTAAGATATTTTAAATGCTTTAAAATCAAAACCCTGCAAAAAAACTGCTTCCTTTTCATTATTTAAACTTAATACACGAGTTCACCTCAAGGACATTACAGAACCAACATAACACACCACACCAGCAAATATCATCTCCATACATTATGAAACTCAGCTTCTCGTCACGAAATGTCACTCCCCCAAGGAAAACACACATCTTTGCAAAGAACAAGGTTGAAAATGGAAACCTTTTCAAGAGGCTCATCACTAAACACAGGCTCTTGCCACACTGCTGACCTATTTTTATTTACAGCATTTGGCAGACGTATCCAGAGTGACTTACAATTAGCATTATTATACAACTACACCATGCTCAATGGCCCAACAGTGGTGATAGTGGGGAATGAAATGCTGACCTTTGGCTCAGTAACCCATTGCCTTAGCCACTAAACCACCACTGCCCTATCAAATAGTACTGCATCCTTCTCAGCAGCCTTGAAAAAAATGCAAGCGATGCACAAAATGACTGCACGCGGCAGAATCTTTACCTGAAGAATAAAACACCACTCATCTCAAAGCTAACACCACAGATGACTCAGAATTGTTATTCAGTTCCACAATCTGGAGTGTTTGTTTGGGGGGGGAAAAAAAAAAAAAAAAAGTCTGCCCAAAGCCCTTTACGAGACTACACGATCGATTAGCCTTTCAAGCAAGCTGCTGACCACTGAGCCGCACAAAGACGTAGCCTTGATTAACATGAGAGACATGTTGAGCAGTATACATGAGCTGCCAGTGATGGTGCCAGCATGTTCAATAATTAATTAACCAGATAAACAGAGACATGTTACATCTGCACACTTAGTACAGCTATCAAATACCATACTTGAAACGCCCCAAGGGATTACAGCTGCAATTAAAGCTAAACAACTGGCTCGAAAAGGGAGTCATGGTCAGGTATAGTGCTGAAAAATACATGTACATAGTCATGAAGGGCAGCCCGTTATGTGCAGATGAAGTGGGTCAGTTCAAGATCTGTACCACTCTCTCCCTCAGTCTTAGTCAGAAAGCTCTTTCATCAAGGTCACAGCCGAGATCAGTAGCAGTGGCTGGTACAAACAAGCTCGCGGGGCTAAACACCGATGCGCGTCTTATTAATCTAGGCAATATAATGTTTACGATTATTTGATCTCGAATGGTGTTGGATAAAGACGCAAGGCTACGGCTGATTTCTTTCCAGCCCAGGCTGTAGATTTACACATTGACAATAATGACAAAAGAAAACACCCTGAATTCCTGTGCATTTATTGTTTAGCCTCCTTCAGTGATGCACCTAGCAGTGACAGAGAAGACTCATGAAATACAAATGGATTATTTAAAGCCCAATCATCCCTAAAAATACACAAAGCAGACATTATCAAACGAAGAGTAGACATTTCTTCTTGTTTACTATGCTCGGTAAGTTACTCGGGTTTGGAAAAACAGTTTAAACCCAATGGAGCACCATAGAAATCACAAACACAATGCTCTGTCTGTTTTTTTAAGTATGTAATAGTTTGGCTCACGTTATTCTCAGTTCATCTTCAATGAAACCTTGTGATACAATCCATCGCTTCATGGTAGTGCTACTGATGGGTATTAGCCAGATTTCAGCTCTCTAGTCTAACTTCACATTCAGTCACCATTAAAGATCAGTGTGTGCGTGTCCATGAGCACAGTTGCTCCCATACAGGAGAGGGGTAAACTGCATCCTATGAATATTATTAGAGAAAGACAGCTATTTTTATATATTATATATATATATATATATATATATATATATATATATATATATATATATATATATATGTTATCCTTTAAAAACAAGGCCTCGTTTCTCATCCAAACCTGGTATACATCAGTAATTAGTCCGAAAGAAGTCAGAAGCCACCTCTCCCCACAACATTGGGACCACTTTCTCTCTAAATGACTAGATTATGAATAACCAGCACTGTACCTAGTCCCATTCATCAGATTGCCCATGCTGTCACCTCCATTTAGAAAGATGGTGTGATTTAATCCTGGGGGTAATCCAAAATAATCTCTTCAGGTCATAGACAGGAACTGCAACTCAATCCAGACAGGAAGGTGTATTTCTTGTTCTATCCAGTGGTGATGATATTACATGCTGAAAAAAAACCCCAAAAACAACGATTACACAATATCACAGCACTAAAATCTTTAATCAGGTTTTTAATTAGAACAATTGCAGAGCTAATATTGATCACTGCAGGCTCGTGGCTGGCACTAGCTTCATGTCCAGAACTTGAATTAAATGTAACATCATGTGTGTATTAATTGTGTGTCAGAGTTGCTTTAATCATTATTTGTTGAATCTGATCAAGGAAATGAAGCTGATAAATGAAAAGCCCTGTACAAGACATTATAGATATAGATACTACCTGCCATAAGCCACAACCGCATCATATATCACTCACAATGGTTTTGAATAATCAATCATGTTTATTGTATCGGACCATCAATATCAAAGTATCAAGTCAATCATCTGATCAAAATCCCTTTCTAGGTTTGATCATGGAATCACTCTTTGCAGCCCTGATGGCCAGTTTACACCCTTTCGGCTAGTTTGGAGTTTACACAGAAAGACGTGATGAATGTGATAGGACCGCATACGATACATCTGAGACATAAGATCACATCTCATCACACCGGCATCAGCCCCATTTACAAGCCTGACACATGTCGGAATGCCATCACATCGAAGGAGCATTCCATCTGAATGGCCAGGACAGCAAAGGTTCAAAAGCGAGAGACCTGTCTCACGATTATCTGGCCGGCTCGAACACCACTCAGTGTGGAGATTCAGGGAGGATACTGAGCCAAGTTATGATATAGTAAATTATCTGACAACTGGTCAAAACCCATCCTGAGGCTAGTTAACTCGAGACACTGTCGACGTGCCACGGTTACGTTAGTGTCTCTCGTGTCGGGCTGATAAAAACATACACACCTTGCTTGCTTTCGGCTAGCCAGTCAGGCTCAGTGCAGTGTCTATTCTGGTTAAACATGCTAACTCGGCTAGCTTAGTTTAGCTAAACGTTCGAGAGATGCTAGGTCGAGTTAGCACGCTAAGGGCAGCACCAGGAGCAGCACACAGTTCGGTACATCAACTGAGCCAGCGAATGTAGATAATTATGCAACTCATAATGACAACCAGCTTGATATCAGATGCTATTTCGTATTTCGAGAAGAATACAAGGCGAGAGAAAACTTACCTGAGTCCTCAGAGGATTGCGCCGATGACCGTTCATTTCATTTCTGCCATCAGGACACTCCCACGATGACGTCAGCATGATGCACGGCGCGAGACACGTATAAAAGGACAAGCGCTCACCACGCATAACACACATTAAAGCTGTCCGCTGTCAGCACGTGTTTACATTGTTCACTTATTCTTTTTCACATTACTTAATGATTTCTTAAATCATTACGTAAATGTTCTGTAAACAGTTCTGACGTGACCTACCCCGCCTCCCCGACATCCAATAGGATTTGAGTCACTTAGTTTCTAAGCCTGAAAATTTTTACTCGACCAACCAAAACCAGATCAAAAAAGTGTGTGAATATCTAACCATGACCCCTGAATGATAATGGTCTCAAATCTGTTGCCACAAACTTGGAAGCGCAAATGTGCACTGAAGAATGGCTCCTGAAGATATGCTGGTCCTCCACAAGCCGAGGACTTGAAGCCTTCTGTGCGCTTTAGGGCTGGATCCGAATGCTGTGGCGTAGAATGAATTCGCTTTCTAAAGCGCTGAAACCTAAGGTTCCCATCTCAGCCAACTCGGGGCAAAGATACACCCTGGACAACTCACCAGGTCATCACAGGGCAGAAACACGTTGATGGCTATGCAGCTACTCTTGACAAAAGTCAGCAATGGTTCTTTTTACATGCCTCTCATCACAGATAGTTAGAGACAGGGCTGGCCTTTGATAACCCTTTGGGGCTGCTTTGGGGGTTGGTGAGGGAATTTCTATGGAAAGTTTGCATGTGCTCATTGTACTTCCATGGGTTAATTCCAGGTACTCTGGTTTCATCAAACAGTTCAAAGAAGTGCACATTTGTCTGTTCCAAAGTTCCAGTTGTGGGTGTGAATGGATATACACACACACAGGTCCTTCTCAAAAAAATTAGCATATTGTGATAAAGTTCATTATTTTCTGTAATGTACTGAAACATTAGATTTTCATATATTTTAGATTCATTACACACAACTGAAGTAGTTCAAGCCTTTTGTTTTAATATTGATCATTTGGGCAAAAAAAGAAAATCCAAAAATTCCTCTCAAAAAAAAATTAGCATATTTCATCCAACAATTTAAAAAAAAAAAAAAAGTCAACCTTCAAATACTGTAATTATGTTCAGTTATGCACTCAATACTTGGTCGGGAATCCTTTTTGCAGAAATGACTGCTTCAATGCGGCGTGGCATGGAGGCAATCAGCCTGTGGCACTGCTGAGGTGTTATGGAGGCCCAGGATGCTTCGATAGCGGCCTTAAGCTCATCCACAGTGTTGGGTCTGGTGTCTCTCAACTTTCTCTTCACAATATCCCACAGATTCTCTATGGGCTTCAGGTCAGGAGAGTTGGCAGGCCAATTGAGCACAGTAATACCATGGTCAGTAAACCATTTAGCAGTGGTTTTGGCACTGTGAGCAGGTGCCAGGTCGTGCTGAAAAATGAAAATCTTCATCTCCATAAAGCTTTTCAGCAGATGGAAGCATGAAGTGCTCCAAAATCTCCTGATAGCTAGCTGCATTGACCCTGCCCTTGATAAAACATAGTGGACCAACACCAGCAGCTGACATGGCACCCCAGACCATCACTGACTGTGGAAACTTGACACTGGACTTCAGGCATTTTGGCATTTCCTTCTCCCCAGTCTTCCTCCAGACTGTGGCACCATGATTTCCAAATGACATACAAGATTTGCTTTTATCCGAAAAAAGTACTTTCTTCTGCCGCCGTTTCTGGTTCAAAAGTGTCTTGACCTGGGGAAATGCGGCACCTGTCGCCCATTTCCTGCACATGCCTGTTTACAGCGGCTCTGGATGTTTCTACTCCAGACTCGGTCCACTGCTTCCACAGGTCCCCCTAGGTCTAGAATCATCCCTTTCACTTTTTCCTTCCCACAGACGTCCCACTGAGGTGCCTTGATACAGAACTCTGGGAACAGCCTATTCGATCAGAGATTTCTTTCTGTGTCTTACCCTCTTGCTTGAGGATGTCAATGATGGCCTTCTGGACAGCAGTCAGGTCAGCAGTCTTACCCATGATTGCAGTTTTGAGTAATGAACCAGGCTGGGAGTTTTTAAAAGCCTCAGGAATCTTTTGCAGGTGTTTAGAGTTAATTGGTTGATTCAGATGATTAGGTTAATAGCTCGTTTAGACTACCTGAACATGATATGCTAATTTTTTGAGATAGGAATTTTGGGTTTTCATGAGCTGTATGCCAAAATCATCAGTATTAAAACAATAAAAGAGCTGAAATATTTCAGTTGGTGTGCAATGGATCTAAAATATATGAAAGTTTCATTTTTAATCAGTACATTCCAAAAAATAATGAACTTTATCACAATATGCTAATTTTTTGAGAAGGACATATATATATATATATATATATATATATATATATATATATATATATATATATATATAGGTCATGTTATTGACAGGTGAGCTGTTCAGGGTATACCCTGCCTTCACCCAGAATCGACTGAGATAGGCTCCAGCCTCCCAGCAACCCTAACAGGATTAAGCAGTTTGGCATATTAATGAAAGTATTTCCACTTGTACAGTAGGTCTCTTCACTCAACATTGGTGCAACCTCACTAATACTCTTGTGATCTGCACTTGATCTGTCGTGCTTCAACATCTAAAAGCCTTTCCAAAAGAGTGGATGCTTTTGTAACAGCCAAAGTGAAGGAGTATGGGAAGCTCTGTGCTCCTGCCCATGATTTCGGAATGGTCACATTTGGGTGTGATTTACTGATTGTCAGATGTTCACATACTTTTGTATATTACTATCCAATACAATTAATCTGAGATAAACTATCACTTTTATGTAATCTATCATATGGTTCAGGTTTCATATAAACAGTACCATGTAAACAATAGGACAAAAATAATATTATCACCAATATATTATACTTGTGCATCAAAGACCACACAATAATCAAATGCAGCCATGTACAACACAACACTGAACAGGAAATGTATAAAAAGCCTCACACACTTCACACATTCAGCAAAAGGAACATTAACATTTTATTACACTTAAAGTATTAGTGAGTCATTTGCCTTGATACATTTACATAAGACAGCATAGCACCTCTGCAAACCATAGCCTATAACCCAGTATCATCTTCCCACTAGACTATTCTAGGTAATCATCACCATGGTAACAGCTTTATACTCAAGACAAATAGGACCATATTTTGAGATTTCTTCTCATTTTAACTGAACCACAAAACTTACAAGATAAAAAATGCCATAAAGAGTGTTACTTTAAGTTTATCTGGAAAATTTGTAAAGTCAATTTTAATTCTGCTGGCTTTGGAATATGGATGTGCTGTCCATATACTTTTGGGCATGTAAAAAGGAAGGTGCAGCAGGTGGAGGCATGATTTAATAGGGGAGCTGCAATAGAATGGTGGTGTTTGAGGTTTGTTCCACATGCATAAGACTAAATCAAAACCTGACACTGCTGCGTTTCTGAATATTACACTGCCACCTTTATTTCATTTGTGCTGCATAGGGAACACTGAAACACAAGTTATATGTTACATCATACACACAAAGAGATGAAATGCACTGCTTCAGTTTGAGTGACTAAGCGGTCTGCATCCATGCTCTTTTAACCAGAGCTCTTCTAACCAGGATGGTGACCCACTGTCTATCACCTGATGATAGTATATACGATATATATATGATATACTCAGTCCATATGAAAATGCAACACTCAAGAAATCTGGAATAGCTCCATGGATTGATATGTGAAGTATATACTTATGATGCATTTGACATAATGAATAATTTAAGAAGACATGTAAACATCATTCAATTTAATTCACAATAATGTTAATGCGATAATGTTAATTCGTCAATATGGGGCCAAAATAAGTACGTCATGCACGCAGGCCTGCAGCTCACATACGGTTCCGTACGGTGTTGGAGTGAATGAATCCACGTCGTCCTTGAACTTGAGCAGCCATTCTTGTCGCTGGTAGTGTTCGGTCTTGGACATGATCCCGTACGATCTGACGATCCTGACGTGCCGGTGTCACACATTGTTGACCCGGTCGAGGACGGTTCTGAGTGCTCCCCGTTTGCAGAAACCTTTGATGGAGTCTTGCGATCGTTGTATGCGCTCAGTGTAGTCGTCTGGCAATTTCCCTGGTGCTGGCACCATTTTGAAGCATGCCTATGGCACGTTCTCATTCAGGGGCTGTAAGTCGCGGCATCATGTCGGCTTTTCACAAGTGTCAGTGAAGAAGTGAAATTTTATTCAGATTCACATACTTTTAAAGGCAACGTGTGCACAAATTTAGAGTGAAATTCATTTTTCCCGTGGTGTACGTGCGAAATGTTGCGTTTTTGCAAAAAATTGCCTAGCGTTACAGTGAACATGAAATTCTCGCATTTCTTGCAGCTGGCATGTTGGGTGATGTCACTGTAGTGTTGTTGTATAAAAATGATCTTGAAGTTCATTTGAACTTAAATATCCACTTTTTTCAAAAGGTGCGTTTTCATGTGTACTCAGTATAGTACAGTACTCTGTAACTGCTGAGTCAGAGAGGATATTCAAGTTCTGTTGTTTTTATACCTCCAATCAAATCCAACTCTTGGCAACACCATTTTCACATAGTTTTCCAGTCAAATTTTTTTTACAGGTCGAGTTGTCAGGTCTTTTTCGAACCCTCCAGAACACATGGTATTTCCAGACGGTCTCTCATCCAGGTACTAAGCTTCTGACCCTATTCAGCTTCCAAGATCAGACAGTATCAGGCATTCACAGGGTAACCAGCGGGCTGATGTTGTATACAGGAGTTCAAATAATGTGCTTAAATGTTGTGATGGCTTAAGCTACATGATGCCAAATAAAACTGCACGGTATGCCGACAGTAATACTTCAGTTAAAGAGAAATGCTCGGCCCATTTTACATTACAAGGATACAGGGCACACTAAGTTTAAATGTGTCTTCAAGACAGATACAGGATTTTAATTCAGCATTTGAAAGTGCACTAGAACCAGGATGCTATAGTTTCATGCAAAAGTAGAGTTCAAAGGACAGGGTTTGTCTACCAAAGAGCACAGTATTTGAATAAAAAAGACTATTCTTTCAGTAATTCACCTTTGACAAAAGTGCTTCTCACACTGCAGAATGAATTGAATGTGGAGCTGATAGATTAGAAGTTTTGAACTTCTGTCATGATCTATACCACTTATCTTTTGTGGGTTACAGGTGACCTGGAGCCTGTCCTAGCTGATGTTGGGAAAAATGCAGGTAAGTCCTTAACAGGCCACTTTGTGTTACAATTCACGTTGATTCTCAGAAGATAGTCAACCAAACTTGTTTTTGGACTGTAAGAGAAAACTAGAGCAACCAGAAGAAACCCCTGAAAGACCAGTACATTATACTGTATTTACATTTGTGGCAACTGGCAGACATCCTCATCCAGAGCAACTTACATACTTTATCAATTTTACACAAGTGAGAAGGTGCCAGCCTCCCTGAACATGCCAGCTTGAGAAAGAAAGATGTGCTCATGGAGATGATACACAATATAAGAACGTTCATACTCAGACGATTACACAATAGATAAGGTTATGGAAAAATAAAAAGACATGAGACAGGGAAAAGATGCTGTCCAGTTCTGGCCAAAGCAACTGCAGTCCAAATCTATGTCGCTATGGTGACCTCAGCACTAACCTTTACACATTCAAGGATGAATTAGGAAGCTAATTAACTGTTGGTTTACAAAGGATGACATCATGAGAAAACTTGAACTATGGCCAAGATAAAAGAGCAATTAAACAGGAGAACTGAACTGAACCTTCTAGAAAAAAAAAAAAAAGTATAGAAAGCATAATCACCCCAAAATCCTGAACAAAATGGATAAGTTCCATGAAAGACATTAGGCATGCAGTTTATGAAGTGATGCCATCATCTAGAATTAACCATGGTTTTGTTATCTCAGAGTCATCATTCTTTCGCCCCTAAACCTGAACGCTTCACCCGAGTGAGGCAGCAAAGACAGAAACTGTCTTCACCTGCAGACTGGCTTCTGGCAGCATGTTTTGGTCTTTTGGGTATTAGTAACTACTTTTGATCTAGTAAAACATTCAGAAAAAATTAACAGTAGAGTCTAGAAAATATAAAATGTATTTAGTTGACCTATACAGTATTGTCTATGTTCAGAGTCAGTGTTGCCTGAGATAGGCTCCATCCTATCTGCAACCCTAATAGGATTGAGCAGTTTGGCAAATGAGTGAGATGAGATGATAATTTGTATGTGACAAAAAAGTTTCTTCTTCATTCTGACACAGGCTTCATTCTACTGCAGCGCCGTCTAGAATAAGCAGTCACTAAAATCCTGTGAAGGAGCTGAAACAGCCTTTCTGAGATGAGAAAAAGGATGTTCTAATAATGTTATGTACACATGCTTCAGCTGAGATAATCACACCAAGTACTTTCACTGCTACAGACATTTTGTCTGAAATAATATACAGAGCACTAGACCAGGGGAATGTTGAATATAAAATTTTCTTCCAAATTAACCAATTGATAGTGGGGCTTGAACAACTGACCATGGGGGCAGTAATCCAGCAGCATACTACCAGGCCACCACTGTCCCATGCTCTAAATGACTGCAATAAAAAATAAAAAATCTGATGGTTGGCAACTAGGTCTGAGATTGTCTGCAACCGAGTCCCCAGCTATCTCTGACTACTTCCGATTGACCAAAACGGTCTCAGCCTGTCAATTATCGCAGATAGTTGGCGACAGTCACTGATTAGTAGATTATTGTATGTAATAATCCAGCGTTTGGAATCTGGTTTCAAAAACAGGCCGATTGTCCACAACGGGTGGGTTCCTCCATGAGAGGCTCTGACAATGAAAGATATCGATTGCGGACCTCTCATGCTCACCTCTGACCTGAAAATTGATTGAATTATTGCTCAAATGAGATCGGGCTTAACGCTCATCCAGGTGGAATTTTAATGGTAGATTCACTCCATTCATTCATCACTTCTGAAACACTTAATCCTAATTAGGGTGAAAGAAGGCTGGTGCCCATCTCAGACAACTCTGGCCAAGGGCAGAGTACACCCTGGACAGCTTGCCAGGCCATCACAGAGCAGAAACACACTGATAGCCATATAGCTACTCTTGACGAAAGTCAGCAATTTTATTATTTTTTTTACACAAACCTCTCACTATAGACAGTGAGAGATATAGCCAGCTTTTGATAACAGTTAGCCACACTAGAGGGACAGCGGTGACAACCAGTGACAGTGGGGCTAGAACCCCCGACCTTGGGATCAGTAATATAGCACCTTAAGACCACTGCCCTTAAATGGTACAGAGAATAAAATTTTATTTTATGTTACTTCTGTTCATTGTTCAGAGATGCACTGTTTACTGCTCATAGCACCTCACTTGTATTTTCAGGTTTCCTCATCTATAAAAGGTCCAATCACAGCAGCTGTAGCAGCATCAGTACAGCTTTGGTACAATGCCAACAAACTAGTTTGTAGAGATTAGCATCCATGTTGAAAGAGTAAAAATGCCATCTGCAAAATGATACAAAACCAAGAAAGAATTGTGAGCAAAACCTGAGCCTTTAGGACCGAGTTGATTGAAAATTCATACTCCAGGCATGCACATAGCAAATTAGTTTAATTTGAAGTGAGATAGCACAGAAGTGCACGATTTAATCAGTTTATCTATGTGATGAAAAATGGACAGTGCTCATGGTAAGCCAATGGTTGTAAAAGCAGATTTGAAAAATGTCCACCAATCATAAAGATCTTGCTATTGGGATATGAAAATATACAGCAAGCATAACAGCTGTATGATTACCCATGCTAGGACATGGTCTCACTAAATGAAGTGGTATAAAGAACAGATGGGGACACAGCCCTGAACTCTGTGGGACATCAGTAGTTTGTTTTGCGCAAATGGAGCCCTTCTATGCCACCTGGTATGTCCCTCCAGGCCGCAAACAGCTGTGCTATGGATTTGAAGTCGAATAAGATTCCTCTGCTCAACTATCAAATGTTCGCCTTTACAGAGAATAAGCAGAGAAGACAATTTTGGGACAGAAGTAACATTTTGACAAACTACAAATTTGCTGGAACCATGTTACTTGGTTGGTGCAGTCATGCTTCACCTTCCATTGCCATTTCTTACCACTAATCCTAAACCCTACTTAGGGTTTGTGCATGCTCTCAGACTATAGCGTTCCCCTTTGTTCTCGAGTTTCTTCCTGTCTTTCAAAACTCAGTCAATAACTAAACGGGTTATGCAAAAATTTCCATGAGGTGAGTGCACGTTATCCTGTAACAGCCAACCAGGGTGTACCCATGGATGTTAGGATAAGCTCTAGATCCACTAAATTCAAGCAGATTTTCAGAATGAGAGAGATTTTTCTTTTTTGAAAACTAACATGGCAAGAGATTGTTTAGTTATTACAGCAGTCCAAGGAGCTGGACCATGCATTTTTTTTCTTGCAGGTAGTAATACACAGATTTATGCAACTTAGGATTGCATGAGGACATGTAGGGTCTGACACTGGTACCACCACCCCCACCCATTAAACACACTGGGTCCATGCTGCTCATTCCACATAAAAGTAAGGAGGTGACAGGAAGAGAACTGGTTCAACTAGAGCATAAATATGAATCAGAAGGCACCAGTGGCCCAACACATGAATTATCCCATTACTACAATACTACTCATGTACAAGGAGAGGGGGGTGGGGCAAGAACACTACCCCATTGATTTAAAAAACAAAAAAACAAAAAACACAACATTTGCAAATCTCACCCCAGAGCCACTCATTTTCCTGGACCTTTAACCTGTAGTGGAAAAAGGTGCCCAGGATGTGAAACAAGTTTGTAAAGGTTAGCGAATGGACAGCCTTGTTTATGTGGCGTTACGCTGTTAGGAGAAGCAGTCGTGTCAAGCACCTGGTATTTCTGTTTGACACCACTGCTGTAGCCAGACAATGGAAGACTAGATAACGTAATGGGTAGTTCAGGATACAAACGCACTTGACCAGAACTTCTTGGGGAAACCATGGTAGTAACTGGAGCATATACTGGCAGGCCATACTGACGTTTCCATGGCATACCATAACCATAAGAATAGTGTGTTCCATGTAACCAAGGCTTAATAGCTTGTTCATCACTGGGTGGTGCAGCTGTGATAGTTGGGGCTATGGTGGTTACTGGGTGAGATGCCGGCCGGCCATATCGATGATTCCATGGCATAACATAACCATAAATATGGTATGTTCCAGGTAACCAAGTGTTAACAGCTTGTTGATCACTGGCTGGTGCAGCTGTGCTAGTAACTGGGCGAGATGCCGGCCGGCCATGTTGAACATTCCATGGCATACCATAACCATAAGGATGGTATGTTCCAGGTAACCAAGGCTTAATTGCTTGTTGATCACTGGCTGGTGCATCTGTGGTAGTAACTGGGCGAGATGCCGGCCGGCCATATTGAACATTCCATGGCATACCATAACCATAAGGATGGTATGTTCCAGGTAACCAAGGTTTAATTGCTTGTTGACCACTGGCTGGTGCAGCTCTGTTATTTGGGGCTATCGTGGTAATTGGGCGAGAGCCCAGCAGTCCATATTGTAGATTCCCTGGCATACTATAACCATCAGGATGGTGCATGTCAGGTAACCTAGGCTTAATAGCTTGTTGATATCTGGCTGCTGCATCTGTGGGAGTAATCGGGTGCGATACTGGCAGGCCATATGGAAGATTCCATGATATACTATAACCGTAAGGATGGTATGCTGCAGGTAACCAGGGTCTAATAGCTTGTTGATATCTGGCTGGTACAGCTGTTGTAGTTGAAGTCTGAGGGGCATCTGTGGGACTTCCAGGCTGCCTACAGTGGAAACGCATTGGTCATAATGAAAATGGTTCATTAGCACATTTTGAAAAGTAGGAGTTAGGTAGAACTTACATGTTTGTAGATAAAGGACCAGTAGCTGTGTACAGAATAGCTGGACAAGACAGGGGGAACTCTCCATCCTTGTATTGCATTAACAAAAATATCTCAGAACCCTGAGAGAGGCAAAAGATTAACAAAGTAATTATAAAATGTTACAATAGACAATAAATATAGAATTACCTGAAATTGCCAACAGTTGCTTGTATACGGTATAATGAGTCTCAGTGCACCGTTCACAGCATTCCAGCTAAAGCTACAGTTTGAAGCCTGGTAAATGGATTGCCATTCACCGTTCACTAAAACAGAAGTGCTTTTAGTGCCAGACAACCCAGAACCCTTCCATACCAAAAATATTGAGGTGCAAGTTATTCAATGAAAATAAAGGCACTCCTGGAGTACAAGGATCTCACCGTTCAGCCTTACTGCATCTGGAGACAAACCAAGATTGGCGACCATAGCTGAAGGATTACAGGAGAGCGTAGCGACTGGACGAGACACAGGACAGACCATCTTGACAACAAGTCCCAAAATGCTCAATGGTAGGATGTAGGTACTCCCCTGCAATTACCGGTTTAATAAAGGGTCAACCCAATGCAAGTGTATTTAAAAAGCTAACCAAACTAATATTGGCAACATTTATTTAAAAAAAAAAAAAAAGGAAAACAGACTCTTGCCTGTTGCACAACATTACAGGCATTATACTTGGCAACAAAGGCAACATCTCTATGGGCCCGCTTCACAGAGTAGCCACAGTTGGATGGCATTTTTGAAAAGGGTACTGGGCCTGCATCATCTATGGAAAGGAAAGAAAGTTTTATTCTGTACCACCATTCTGCATACCAAATCAAACTGAGGCAAGTAGTCCTGTTTTGATTTTATCATGACAAAAATAATGTTTGTTTGGGGAAGTAATATTTCCATCTGTAGCAGGTTAGGCTCAAAACAGGGGACAAGTAAAACATTGACAATTAGAATAGCCTTTTTAAAAAGTGCCTAATCACCTACCCCAGCATATAAAAACAATATTTAGTTCGCCAAAACAAGGTAAATAAAGCAACCTGCTATGTTTCCTTTAGCTAAACCTGCAGCAGACATGAATCGGTAAATACTGCCCTTTCTTATTCATCTTGAAATGAGGGGAATCTTATGTCTCCTGTGTTTAACGCCGGACCCTTATGAAATCAGGGATGTGAAAAGTTCACATGGCACATAAAACCATGGAGCAAGATTGCCAGATTGTGAGCCAGGAAGCCTCACTGGAGAACCTAAAGACAAAACTATTCAATGTGGCACATTTAAGACCTGCCATGATCAGAGTATGAAAACACATCCTTCTAGACCTGATACACGGACGACTAAACATATTGAGGCAGCCGTGGTCTAATGGTTAGAAGCGGCTTTGGAACCGAAAGGTCACTGGTTCAATTCCCAAACCGGCTGGGAATACCGTACTTCATGACAGTGGAGGAGTGAGCAGCACCTTCCCGTTCTCCGAATGAAACAAAAAGCCCTGAAGTGCCCTTAATCTCCAACTGCTCGCCCGGCACCCCCAATGTGTGTTTCAGCCTACTTCTCCAAATGTGGATGCTCACTTTGGATGGGTTAAATGCAGAGGAAATAAATTCCCTTACAGAATTACAGTATTTTACAAAATTACCTGTCTCAATCAAGAAGTTGGGTATTTGGCTTCCCTGCATATGGAGGGTCATTGAATCCTTATCACACCACACTGAAGGACTCCAACATCTGAGCAATAACTTGGCAAATCCAGATCCTTCCAACAAGAAAGACAATTACGTTCACCAATATGGAGCACAAAGACACGCTACATATAAAATAATTGCACACGTTTGTTGTTGTTTTTTTAACCTGTAAAAGGTATCTGATCAGATTGGTAGCCTTTTGTATCTCCAACATGTTCATCATGCACTTTCTGGCTAATACCATCATTTGGAGCTCTTCTGGTACCAACAATAAGTCTACCAGACTGGACTGATGTAGTTTTCAGAACAGTTGCAAAACAAAATACTGAAAAGCTCAGCATCAGTACTGCCACTGGTATTAAATATTTTTGCTTTTTCCACAACATTTGTATACTTTATTTTTTTATCTATCTATCTATCTATATCTATCTATATATATATATATATAAATCTAAAAAGCTGTATTTGTGAGACAATATATACTACCCTTTAATTAGTTTATGAAGGAAATCATCAGTATAGCAATTTAAACCACCTGTAGCCAATTTGTATGTGTGTGTGTGTGTGGTATTTGTTTTTTGTTTTTTTTTACTAATAATCTACATACAAAACAGTTTGCACAGTTTAGATAAAGTTTATGCTCATTATTAAAAATAGCCATTAAACATCAGTTTTATTTTTAAAAATAGTCTAATCAAATTTTGTGTGCTGCTGTTCAGGTTCAAAATAAACTTGCATACTTATTAAGTTTCAACATTTTGAAATCGGGAGAATTTTCACCAGAGACACCGCACCCCCTGCGCGGCCGGGCTGCGGCCCCAAGAATTGATGCATATTTTTTTTATAAAGGAACATTGCTCAATAAACAAGTTTTTTTTTTATTTATTCATGGATGTATACAGTTTTATGAATCAGCTGATAAAAACAACTGTTTAAAAATATTGTTACATATACTAATGCTGCTTGCTTAATAATTACACCAGATGTTTAGGTATGTTCCTGCACAGACTTGTATGTTGCTTGCTTTCCAATTTTACAAAGTTCAGGACTTGGATGGCATTTGTAACAAACAAAGTCTGAGTTCAATTTTGTAGCCAAGAGGGCACAAAACAGTTTCATTGATCAATTCTGACCTGGCATCAGTGTGGATTTTCTTTACAATAGAAAATACCCTTTCACTGTCACAATTGCTGTTTGGTACAGTCAGCACTGCCTGCAACAGTTTTGTGAAAAGAGGAAATCTCTTCACTCTCATCACAGTTGACATTGTCATCACTTGATGCCACCACTCATCACACCTCATCTTTTCTCTCAACACTTCATTTCATTTTCACGCATTAATTGAAAATCCTGTAATTCCTCAACCAGCTTGTCTTCTTCCACACCCTTGTTTTTGAACTGCCCGGCACTGAATGATCACGTGACTTGAAGTCGCTAGCCTGTATCAGTGAACTGTCACCTCGTGTGTGCATAAACAAACAGAAGATAGAGACTGGCTGTAACATTTCTACGGTGTCTCCAAAGTGCAATATGCAGAAGATTAAGACTTAAAAATGCTACGGTGTGTTCAAAGTGTGACTTTTTTTTTCGGGAGGTTGTCTGGAAATCGGGAGAAATTAATCTCCTGGCGGGAGATTGGATTTATGCTTTTAAATCGGGAGACTCCCGATTGAATCGGGAGACTTAATAACTGTGAACTTGACCTTGCCGGTTACAGCCATATACAGTATTCCGGCGGCCCACCGGTCCTACAATCTTAACCCTTATCCGAACTAAACTGAACTGAGTAGGGTAATGGAGTTAGGTGCTCGTCATACATGAGTAAGGCTATTAGACCAGTGGGCTCTTGGAACATAGAGCCGTATTTGACCTTTTTGTGAATACAGTATTGTCTCATTCAAGAAATGTCTAAAGAGTCATTTGTTCAAAGGTGACTTCAAAACATCTGGACTCGACACATCACTCAGTCCTTATACAGTACAGTATCTGTATATCTCTGTTCTATTTTGTTTGAAGTTATCTTTATTCAGTGTGGTTACTTTGTAGTGTGGCATTATTATTTGTTATGGTTGTTATCACCAAGCAGCCCAACCACAAATCAGACAGGATAAGTGGAGAAGTTGTGTAGAGCAGACCTGTGATGATCGAAAATCAATAGTACAACAGTCATTTATTTTCTGAACCGCCTAATCCTAATTAGGGTCATGGGGAGACTGGTATTCATCTCAGCTGACTCTGGGAAAGGGTATAGTATACTCTGGACAGTTCACCAGGCCATCACAGGACTATGACAACAATATTTTCTGAAATCTGGTCCAGGACTACAATCACAACCACCTTGCACTTTTTGGCTTTTTCCCTTCTGGATTCAACTCATCCATTAATCAGTACACAAATTTTCACTGACTATGGAGTTGCCCTGAGACCACCGAGGGGCAACACACACACAAGCCTTCACACTCACATTTTCACCTGTGGGCAATTTAGAGCAGATCATTTAATACAGGAGCCAAATGCTGATATTTTTGTGAACCTGAAATTGCCTGGTAAATTCAGATATTCAGATATTAACCCTTTTAGGCCCAGGTATATTTTTTACTTGTTTCATATTTCATCTCTACTTTATGTACAAGCCTTTTTTGGAAAGTAAATCTATTGGAGACATTATTTTATCCCTTTGCTGTTTGGGACAACATTGAAGCATCCTGTCATACATGCTTTATGACTTGGAGAGTGAAACTTGCTGTGTATTTATGACATTCAAGGCATAAATGGTAAGTTGTAACGTGAATAAGGGCGATGAAAGGTGTTTCTTTTCAAAAGAATACAAAATTTAATCAAATTAACACTTTTCAACAAATAAGTTTTGAACATGATTTAAATAATAATAATAATAATAATAATTCTGTAGTTCCATACTAGTCCAGCAGATGGCTCCCTTGGGTCAACAAGGCCCATGAAGACTAATTCATGAAGATCACCATAGGTGGCCATCTAAGATATGAAAGCCAACTGTTTCAGAATTTGAAAACTTTTTCAATTTCAGCTGGAACAGAACCCAAATAGATCTAACTCGATAAAACCAAACAGGTTTAAATGTGAAGGTGAGTAGCACAGAAAGGTAAAATCAATCGAGCCTGATCATATATCAGTTAGAAATTAATCTGAGACATCTCCCAGGAAGAAGCCGCAGATCATGTGTAATCCATGTATGAACTGCAATGCTGTCACCTGTTAGTACAGAATTTAGCACTAAGCATATGCAGATCACTTATGCAGTATACATTCATTTTTCCAGCTCATGATCAAGGTGGGCTAGGTGGAAAGAGAGCGTCATGGGTAAAGGTTCCCTATTGAACATCTGTGATGAGAGAAAATGACGAGGTGGCCGCTCATGTTTGCCATTCCTGACTACATTTTGATCTTGATTTGTTGTGATTGCAAGGGTGAAAATCTATGCAGTTCCAAGAGGTGCAGCTATCAAACCCATGGCACACCATGGACCATATATTGTCCAGTTGGACAGATAAGTAGTTTGAAAAAAAAAAAAAAAAAGTGTTGATTCCAAAATTCTATGCCTTGATTCAACCAGCCAGGCCTCTTCATCTGATTTCATGTTAAAAAGACAGGGGTAAGATGTTATAAAAAATTATTCTAAAAGTGCATGTTCCACTTGTAAAGGCTCACTTAAGCTTGAAGAACATCACAATGTTTCAGCTCTTTCACCCATGCACTTTGCCCCTCAATTTTGTGTACTGCACTGTTCAAATTTAGAACGGAAAGGGTTAATATGCACTGAACACAGAAAAAAAAAAATTAAATCTTTGTGGGCAAATTAGGCCACTCACTGTAACTGTTTAAAAAGTAATACTACTACTACTAATAATAATAATGCTTCTGTATATTACATGTTAAACAATATTGCTTTACAATTTTGGGGGTATTCACTCCAAAAAAGGGTTAATACTGTATCTGAAATTGCCCAAGAGTGTGGACTGTCCACTCTCCCTGGCCATTGACTGGCAACTCTCAAACTACTATAATCAACAAGGAAAAACTTTGCCTGGAAATTCCGTGTCTAGCATATGAACACCATGAGTAATTTTGCCTACTGTGGATGTCCTAGGACTTTGGGAGGAAATTCAGCGTACCCAAAAGGAAACCTACCCAAGGAGAGTCTGGGAATTAAACACAGACTTCACACCACCTTGCTGTGAGTGGACCAGCAAACCATAACAGAAATTCTATTTACTGTGCTCTAAAATACTACTGAGGTGTTGAACATCAACATTATCAAGTTTCCACTGATTTACTTGTGTTACTGTAGAAGTAACATTCTTATTCATTCTAAATGTTTTCTCATTTCTTATCATTGGAAAGATATCAACGAATTATTGGTATACTTTTACAAACTGATTTATTGATTAATTTAAGTCGGTTGCATAAGCATCAGAGCATGATTGAGGTCATGTGCCATCTAGCAAGTTACTCAGTGCATTTCAAAACTCTAAAATTCAGCTTCATCCACCCTAAGTCCCTCCCATCAAGAAAAGTGATGCAAGGGAATTCAACAAGGAATGTAAACCAAAAAAAAAAAAGTGCTCAAAGAGAATTTTGATGGTCTTTTGGAGTGTACATAAGGCCACACCCATTGCTTCTTGCAGCAGGACAGCTGACCTGCTGCTGCTGCTGCTGCAAAAAAAATGTATCCAATGTCCTGTAAGGGGTAGGCTGTTTTTATGCTGGCAAGCAACTTTCCTGGCATGGCTGCTCTTGTATCACCTCAGTCATTGCTCTTTTACACACAAAAAAATTTGAGACGGCCAGCAAAGGTGGAAAACCAGAAGAACTTCTGTACCGGGGTGAGGTTGAGAGTCACCTAGTGGAAATGATCAAAAACGGAAAAGTTCTATATTCAAAGCACAAATCAAATATATATGTTCTGTTGACAGCTGAAAGATTTGGTGACGTTATAAGTTTCTCACAATTAGAGATGGAATTCGGAAATTAAACCTAGGAGTAAACTCCCTATAGAACATACACCACTGTTGAATAATCTACCCTTTAAAATGTTCTACCCAAATTATTTTAGTTCAGGCGGTACATACATTCCAACCAAGTAAACTTCTCATCGAAAGCGGTGCATGCAAAAGCTTCTGTGGTTGTCTAGAGTATACACCTGCTTGCAGGGGGGGGGGGGGGGGTGTACAAGTATTTCAAAATTAAACAAACACCAACTTTAAGCATTTGATTGTCAGGAGGGCAATTAAAGCTTAAGTCTCTGAACACCTTCATTGAACGGGAAGGCAAACACTGCACTATCCTGATGCCTTCTCCAGTAACTCCTACGATGTCCACGAAATAGAGTCTCTTGTACATGGGTACTAAAGTATCAGCCCAAGCTGGAACCTACTCAATGATTCAATTTATTGGGACCGGTAGAAGCTAGGATGAAATGCTAATACTGTATAGTATTGAACTTGGAAATGTTAATTTTAGTGAGACCTCTCAACCTAGTTAAACTTTAATTCCTTCCTGAAGTGTTACCCAACCCTGGGACTCACAATACCCTTGTTAAACTGGCCTGAATCCAGTGTGGCCCCAATCCTACTTCAGATTGGGAACCTAACCAGATAGGTTAACAAAAAGGGATGATAAGTTCAGAGAAACGCATTGCCTAAACTTGCAGAGCACATTAGCAAACTTGACATTCAGGGTCAAGTGATCATAAAGGAACTACATAAGTAGAACTGGCCCATACTGCATTACTCCTCAAATCAACTAAAGAACCACCATGTAATTTCAATTTGTTTATTTCAGCCAAAATCATTTGTAAACCATACAAGACTCATTGTCCTTTGATCAGAAGTGGAGTGAGAGGACCAGGATTTAAGACTGGTTTGAATGGGTGAAACTTTTTCTGTCGTGACCGGTTCCTTTGAACAGTCAGCCCAGGAATCTGGTACATCTGTTGAACACCATCAAGAGGGGCAGAAGGATTGTACATTTTAGCAAGCCCAGGATACAAAGCCAGTTGTTCAGAACGGGAGGCTCCTGTGGTAGTAGGTAGGGGAGATACATTTGGCCTGTGTGTATCCGACTGTGGACTATATCGAAAATACCATGGCTTACCATGACCATAAGGATGATATTTGCCTACTGACCAAGGATTTAATGCTTGTTGATCTCTGGCTGGTGCAGCAGTTGTTGGGGCTGTGGTGGTAACTGGGTCTGATACAGGCATGCCATATGGACGATACCACGGGTAACCATAAGGATGATATTTGCCTACTAACCAAGGATTGAGTATCCGTTGATCTCTGGCTGGCACAGCAGTGGTTGTCGGGGCTGTGGTGGTAACTAGGTCAGATACAGGCAGACCATATGGACGATACCATGGGTAACCATAAGGATGATATTTGCCTACTAACCAAGGATTTGGTGTCTGATCTCTGGCTGGTGCAGCAGTTGTTGGGGCTGTGGTGGTAACTGGGTCCGATACAGGCATGCCATATGGACGATACCATGGGTAACCATAAGGATGATATTTGCCTGCTAACCAAGGATTGAGTATCCGTTGATCTCTGGCTGGCACAGCAGTGGTTGTCGGGGCTCTTGTGGTAACTGTGTCAGATACAGGCAGGCCATAGGGATGATACCATGGGTAACCATAGCCATAAGGATAATATCTGCCAGGTAACCAAGGATTTGGTGTCTGATGATCACTGGCTGGCATAGCAGTGGTTGTCGGGGCTCTTGTGGTAACTGGGTCAGATACAGGCAGGCCATAGGGATGATACCATGGGTTACCATAGCCATAAGGATAATATCTGCCAGGTAACCAAGGATTTGGTGTCTGATGATCACTGGCTGGCATAGCAGTGGTTGTCGGGGCTCTTGTGGTAACTGGGTCAGATACAGGCAGGCCATAGGGATGATACCATGGGTTACCATAGCCATAAGGATAATATCTGCCAGGTAACCAAGGATTTGGTGTCTGATGATCACTGGCTGGCATAGCAGTGGTTGTCGGGGCTCTTGTGGTAACTGGGTCAGATACAGGCAGGCCATAGGGATGATACCATGGGTTACCATAGCCATAAGGATGATACGAGTCAGGTAACCAAGGATTAGCTTGATGAGCTCTGTAAAGGAAGAGGCAGTCATCAAAAAAATAAATAACTCTGGCACATGTTAAAGAGGTAGAGATGGGACATACACATAAGCCGAACCAGCAGGGGTATATTGAATAGCTGAGCAGGACAAGAGCAACTCCCCATCCATGTATTTGATGGACAAATGCATCGGAGAACCCTGGGAGAGAGAAAAAGATTAACAGTCAAGTAGTCATGAAGAAAGCACAGGTCATGAAGTGCAGAATTACCTGAAATTGCCAACAGTTGCTTTTATATGGTACAGTGAGCATCAGTCCATGGTCCACAACATTCCAGGTAAAGCCACAGGTTGAAGCCTGGTAAATGGACTTCCATTCACCATTCACTAAAAATTAAATATTTAGTGCCAATTGGCCTAGAAAACCTGAAAGCGGCAAGTTATTCAACAAAAATAAAGTCACCCCTATAGTGGCAACATCTCACCCTTCAGCTTGACTGCATTTGGAGACAGGCGAAGAATGAGCACCATAGCTGAAGGATTACAAAAGACTGAAGCAACAGGACAGACCATCTTCACAGAAAATCCCAAAATGCTCAGTGGTAGGATGTAGTTACTCCCCTGCAATTACCATTTTTAAGAAGGACTCAACTCAAGGCATATATTTAAGAAAGCAAGTCAAGCTAGCAAGGGCAACCTTCTCGGAACACAGTTCTCCATAGTGAACAAGCCAGCAACAGATTACCTGTTGTGCAACATTACAGCCATCATACTTGGCAACAAGGGAAACATCTCTGCGGGCCCTCTTCACAGAGTAGCCACAGTGGGATGGGATTTTTGATAAAGGCACTGGGCCCACTTCATCTAAGGAAAGAAACTTCAAAATGTAATTTCACATTGCAGTTCAACTGAACAGTACCATTCCAAAGGCAAGATTACATCACTACTAAAGTCAGGGGTGCAAGTAGTTATGCACCTGGAGCAGGTTAGGATCAAGTTAGGGGTCTCATCCACAAGAAAGCAACCAAGTCAGACCAATTAAAATGGTCTGAGGGACAAGGAGTTAAACACTAGCAATCGTTAAAACCTGCCAGGATAAAGTGAGTGAGTGTTCCATTCATCTGCAGAAGTTACACCACAAATAGCTACTTCCACCCAACTTGGACAGGCCAAGGGATTTTTACAAAGCAGGTATTTCCTTATACAAGACTACGGTGTTTTCAAACGGTCTCGTCTGACTGGTGGGGACACATGGAGGGCAGAGTTCCACAACTCTAGGGCAGGGCCATGAACTTGAAAGCAATTCAGAATCCATAACTAATCTGACATTAGTACCCAGACTGCTAGAGTGTGCTGGAAAAAAAACAACTCTAGCATTGGGAGAACTACTTGCACCCCCCAGACTCAAATCCAGGACTCGACTATGAGGCAGGCATATCACTCACTTCATGAACAGTTACAAGCAAGCACACACCTGTCTCAACCAAGAAGTTGGGTACTTGATTTCCTTGCATACGCAGGGACATTGAATCCTTGTTACACCACACTGAGGGATTCCAACGACTGAGCATGAGCTTACCAAGTCCAGACCCTTCCAATAAGACAGACAGTTACATACACCAATATTTATGTAGAAACAATCTAGCGAAAAAAATGCTTGCATGCACACTTACCTGTGAAGTCTGGCTGGTCAGATTGGTATCCCTTTGTGTCTCCAGCATGTTCACTATGCTTCTGATTAGTACCATCATTTGGAGCATTTCTGGAACCAATGATAAGTCGACCTGACTGGCCTGATGCAGCATCATGAATTGCCGCAAGACGGAGAACTGAGAAGCTCAGTATCAGCAGTACCACTGGCATCAAACATCTTTTACTTTTTCTCAACATTTGCCTATCCCCACTTTAGCCTCAACAACACAAATTAAAACAAGACATGGCAAGCAATGTTCTTGGTGAGTCAATATATAGTTTACCCTTTAATTAGTTCTGCAAGGAAATCAGTGGTATGGCAATTTAAATCACCTGGAACCAATAAGTGTGCCGGCTGTTCCGATCCATCAATAATCAACATATAAAACAGTTTTTTTTACTTTGGAAATGCTTCTAATTATATATATATATATATATATATATATACACACACAGCAGGATGAATACAGAATAAAGAAACATTGAAGTGCCTGTCATGCCAAGGTAATGAATGGTGTGTATACAATGAGTGTGCAAAATGTTGCGTGCAAAATATCTGGTATATCAGTAGTGAAGTAGCCTGATGGGTTGTGTGTCGAAACTGTCCCTGAATTTGATGGTGTGAGTTCGGAGTTTGTCTGTTCGATGGCAGGAGAGTAAAGAGTGTGTGTATCTGGGGTGGCTGGGATCAGAGAGGCTCTGCATAAACTTGAAGAAATGTTTCAAGACTCAACAGTTCCAAGTCAAGTCCAACTCCAACACATCTGGAGCTGTCACACAAACCCTTTCCACCACGGATGTCAAAGTCAAGGCTCGCCGGCCAAATCCAGCCTACCAACTAATTTTATATGGCCCACAAGAGCTTTCAAAGAATATGATGAATGGAGAATCTTTTTATTGACATTACCATTCATTCATTTTTGGAGTCATTCAAACCTATTTAGGGTTGTGAGGAAGATGGCGGCCAAATGAGTTGACTCTGTGTCATCATATTGCAGAAACATGCTGACGGCTATGCAGCTCCTCTTGAAGAAAGTCAGCAATGATTCTTTTCCTTGAACCTCTCAACATTGACAATAAGAGGCATGGCCGGCCTTTGATAACCCAGTTAGCTGCACTGAGGGGACAGCAGTGACAAACCATCGATAGTGGGGCTTGAACCCCAAGCATTGGGATCAGTAATCCAGTGCCCTTCCATCAGCCCTCTGACATTACCATTCTGTCTGTCTTCCTTTCGGCTTTTC
>CM045732.1:26612974-26795474 GCA_024760905.1 Plotosus lineatus | reverse complement strand
TTTCAGCACGACCTGGCACCTGCTCACAGTGCCAAAACCACTGCTAAATGGTTTACTGACCATGGTATTACTGTGCTCAATTGGCCTGCCAACTCTCCTGACCTGAACCCCATAAAGAATCTGTGGGATATTGTGAAGAGAAAGTTGAGAGACACCAGACCCACCACTGTGGATGAGCTTAAGGCCGCTATCGAAGCATCCTGGGCCTCCGTAACATCTCAGCAGTGCCACAGGCTGGTTGCCTCCATGCCACGCCGCATTGAAGCAGTCATTTCTGCAAAAGGATTCCAGACCAAGTATTGAGTGCATAACTGAACATAATTATCTGAAGGTTGACTTTTTTTGTATTAAAAACACTTTTTTAATTGGTCGGATGAAATATGCTAATTTTTTGAGATAGGTATTTTTGGGTTTTCTTTACTTTTTTGCCATTATCAATATTAAAACAATAAAAGGCTTGAATTACTTCAGTTGTGTGTAATGAATCTAAAATATATGAAAGTTTAATTTTTATCAGTACATTACAGAAAATAATGAACTTTATCACAATATGCTAATTTTGGGAGGACAAGTGTATATATAAAATTTTCCTCTTCACAATGCAGGCAGTGATGTTTTTTAAATTAAACTGAAACCAGATTTTCTGGAACAATGACAAACATAATCCAAAAACAAACAAGAAAGAAGGCTGTAAAGTGCAAGAAAGGATGTTGGTCTATTCTTGCAAATATGTTTGCCTTTAAAGATTAGAAATGCAGCATTGAAGCTTGCTTTACTCGTTTACTCTGTTATATTGATGATATTATTAGCCAGTGCTCTGGCAGAAAGTACAAAAATTACATGGTTATCATACGACTGTTCAGTGTATCCCACAATATATGATGTGTCATGGTTAGACATTTAAACGATTTTCATTAATTATATTAAGAGCACATTTCCAGAACACTGACTGGAATGTATTGTGCGTCTCGTGCATCAGGGCTCACATTTCCATGAACTGTTCCTTACATCTTTCAGGCTTCAGTCAGTTCAGGGTGCATTGACCTGTCATGAATGAGCCGATCGAAGGCGGTGCGATCTCGTTTGACGAGTATGTGCGGCAGAAGGCTCGCACCATACCCCAGCACCGCATGAAGGAGTTCTTGGAGTCACTGGCCACCAAAGGCCCTGAAATCCTGCAAGAGTTCAGTCAGCAGACCAGTGGCACTACTACGACAATGGTGTACCAACAGGGCGCTAACTGCATCTACACTGACAGCACAGAGGTGGCAGGGTCGCTTCTTGAGCTGGCATGCCCAGTAAGGAAAATAAACATGTTTTAAAACCTGCGTAGGATATAATAGTTGTATGTACATGTATGCACTAATGGTGAACAAGGATAAGAGCCTTGTATGTACATAAACCTTAAATAATGTTTGTGATCAAAGTTAGTTTAGTGGTTTAAAAAAAGAAATGGGTCACAAATCAGTCAGTGTATATATTGTGGTTTTGTGGCAAACCAGTTTTCTTTTGATGATGGTCATCTTTTTGTAGGTGCAGGTGACATCAACGCAGATCTCACCACAGCTGGCTGCAGCTGTGCAGCAGGCGTCCGAACAGCAGATCCAAGTTCAGGTTTGAATCCTCTTCTATAGCTGCAGATATAAGCATTACCAGTGCAGTGGTGGTCTAGTGGTTAGGGTGCAGGATCGCTTATCCTAAGGTTGGGGGTTCGAGTCCCCACAGGGTTGTCACTGTCCCCCCAGTGCAGCTAACTGGGTTATCAAAGGTAGGCCATGTCTCTCACTGTCTATAGTGAGAGGCATGTAAAAGAACCATTGCTGACTTTCGTAAAGAGTCGGCTGCAAAGTCGTCAGCGTGTTTCTACGACCTGGAGAGGGATGGGCTCCGCCAGGCCAAATCAGCCCAAGTTTCGCCATGAAGGCGCCCCAACAACATCCCTGGATGTTAAGGGATAAGTGAAGCGAAGATAAGCATTACCAATGCTTTTTCTTCGACAGATCGTGTAGCCAGCTATCATTTCCAAACATGCAGAAGTCCTCATAGTGACTGCATGTAATGTAGAAATGTTTGAAGAATTTGTTTGCCAAGACAAATGTATTGCTGGCATGATCGCACAGACTGTTTGTGTTGATTACAAATATTCACCCTATTTTTTTCATCTATGGGCTGCTGGCATTGTTCTGCTTTACATTCTTTCTTATGCAGGTGCAGATTCAAGGTGAACAGGGTCAGACAGTTGGTCAGGTGTTACAGGTAGCTTCTCCTACCCATCAGCAGCTGTCAGGAGTCACATCAACACAACTTGTGCAGCAGGGGGAGCTCACAGAGGAACAACAACAACAGGTACACATACAAAACACATAACATGATACTAGATGTAAAGTGCATTATCATAGGCAGAACATCTAAATTAATATTATTAGCTTATTTATTATTTTCCTATAATCATAAGAAATGGGGTGTATTCACTCCTTGTGTGTGCTTACAGATCCAGGCGCAACTAGTGGCAGCCGTGGCTGGGGGTCAGCAGATTCAGATCCAGACAGTGGAGGCTCTGTCTCCACCTCAGATCCAGCAGCAGGGTTCGGAACGTGAAGCTGAGCGCCGTGCTGGAGCATCACCAGGTGTCCTGCAGCCAGCCAAAAAACGCAAGGTAGACGTGCCTACCGTAGTGTCTTACCAACTGGCACAGGGCCAGCAGCTAGCCACCGTGCTCACCATTCCCCAGGGCCAGCAACAGGGTTACGTGTCCCTGAGGCCAGAGCTCCTGACTGTAGACAGCGCACACTTGTATGGTACTACAACCGCCGGGACCATCACTGGTGCATCAGGAGAGACCTGGACTATCCCAGTGTACCAACAGCAGCAGGGTGTAGCACACATCGCCATCCCACAAGAGGCCTACAGCACCGTGCAGGTGCAGGATAAAGACAAAGACAAGATGACGACGGTTGGTGCAGCCCAGGTCGCGGGTGCGGTGGCCGTGCCAGTGTCGGGCTCACAGGAGGAAGTGGTGCATTCTCTCTTCCCGGCACAGTTTATGAATGGAAACATCCACATTCCAGTGGCAGTCCAAGCTGTCGGGGGAGGCTACGCAGGCACCACTCAAGCGCTACACATCTGGGACCCGCAGCAACAGCAGCAGCATGGCCAGGAGGTGGAAACCCAGGAGCAACAGCTCCATCTGCAGGTCAGGAGGTAGAAGTGTAATGTGGTGTGCATTTATGATTAATTTTGATACAATTAAATCAAAGCTCCAGCAAGTACTGTATTATTAAGAACTTTTTCCAAATTTGTCAAGTGCAAATGTTGTGTAATGTATAATTTTTTGCCGTATTCTCATCAAATTATTAACGTTTACTGCTATGTGCCTTTGGGTGTTCACTTTGCATCATGTTGCGTTTGCTGTGCATTGAGCGTGCGCGATATTCAAGGGAGCGATCGTATTTTTATCTGTGCAGACAGCACTCACTTGACCCGATGACTGATGACTTGAGTGAACTGCTATATAAATATATAAAGCACTGTTATGTTGGATAACGTTTTTTGTTTTGTTTTGTTTTTTTGCAAGAACAACAACAAAATACAACTGATGCCAGGACCCATTATTTAACATTTATGTGATCCTTCTCAGGCCGAGACAGAGCCCCAAGCAGAAGCTCCTCCTGAACTCCTCCTTCCTACCGTGCTAAAGCCAGAAGAAGGCCTGGAAACCTGGAAGCTGTGGGTGCAGCGTAAAAATGCAGAGCTCGATAAGAACGAGAAAAACAAATTGGCGCCTATTGGACGTGAGGATTTATTATTCTCATCTGTTTCACCTGTTTTGATTATTTTAATATGCTTTCTTCTGTCTGCCTAGGGTTGTGTTGTCCGCCCTTTGTTCCTCTGGAAATAGATAATTTGAAACTGGTTCTTTATGCACTGTTGGTGTGTTTATTTTTTTTCCCTTGCAGGCCGTCAGCCTCTGCGTTTCCGAGAGGACCTGATCTCCAGCTCAGTGGGCGAGCTCAACGTGGCACTCTCTCTCATGACCCAGGAGGCTCGTGGTATAGAAGGCGAGCCGTTTGAACCTGATGCACTATACTACATCTTCTTGTGCATACAGAAAGTATGTTTTGTGTGTGTGTGTGTGTGTGTGTGCATATGTATGTATACAGGGATCCCTCACTTTCCACGGTTAACTGGGACCGAGATTCCCCCCGACTGACGTATATGTGTACAGGGATCCTTTGCTACTTGGCGCTTCAATTTATGTGGCTTCAGTGCATTGCGGTTTTTTTTTTTTTTTTTTTTTTTTAAACTATTCATCGAAATAAAAAATAAGGAAATTAAGGAGGGAATGGGTTCAGAAAAATGCCACAAAAACAAGGCCAATTATGGAACAAAAAAAAAAAAAACCATAAACAAACAAAAAGCAACCCAAAATCTCCCATCAGAACTACTTACATTTTGTGTGGTGCATGTCTTTGTGTGTGTATTTATATTTTATTTACATCTTATGCATTATTTTTGAATGTTTGTTATTATAAGCATTTATAGCATTGAATATGTATTTATTGATCTTATATACACACATACATAGGGCAGTGGTGGTCTAGTGGATAGGGTGCAGGATCGCTGATCCTAAGGTTGGGGTTTCGAGTCCCCACAGGGCTGTCACTGTCCCCCCCAGTGCAGCTAACTGGGTTATCAAAGGCGGGCCATGTCTCTCACTGTCTATAGTGAGAGGCATGTAAAAGAACCATTGCTGACTTTCATAAAGAGTAGGCTGCAAAGCCGTCAGCGTGTTTCTGGGGACAAGTAGCAAGCATTCCCGCGTCCCGGTTAATCTTCTCCGGAAGAGACCAACTGCTACACTACCCTATGGTGATGATGATGACACATGTACATGTACGTATATGTCAGTCGGGGGGGTTGGGAGGGTTGATCCTACTTACTTTCAGTTATCGCAGGGAGATCTCAGTCCCAATTAACAGCGGAAAGTGAGGGATCCCTGTATATATCAATAAACACATATTCAATGCTATAAATGCTTATAATAACAAATAAACATTAAAAAATAATGCATAAGATGTAAATAAAATCTAATTACACACATACAGATGCACGTGCACACACTGAGATGCACACCTCACATAAAAATGTAAGTAGTTTTGATGGGGGGTTTTTGTTTTTTTGCATAATTGGCCTTGTTTTGCGGCATTTTCCTTAACTTTCCCTCTATTCTTCCTTAATTTCCATATTTTTAATTCAATTAATGTTTTTTTTTTTTTTTTTTAAAAAAACAAAACGCGATACACTGAAGCCGCATGAATTGAAGCGTGAAGTAGCAAGGGATCCCTGTGTGTGTGTGTGTGTGTGTGTGTGTGTGTGTGTATGTATGTATGTATGTGTATATACTCCTTGAATTGCCACCTTATTGTAATGGAGATGTTTGCTTGTCCGAATGATCCAAGGAGCTTGTTGTCAGTGATATTACACACCTGGTAGAGTCACCCAAGGCAAACAGGTCTGAGGTAAAGGTCCAGACAAAGCATGGTTCAAAAGATCCCTGTGAATAAAAACTCAATGAAACGGTTTCCTTTTCCTGGACACAGGTCACCGGGTCCCCCCTGGAGCCAGGCCTGGGGGAGGGGCTCGAAGGCGAGCACCTGGTGGTTGGGCTTCTGCTCATGAAGCCCGGCCCAAAGAGGAGACTTTGGTCTGCCCTCCCGTGGACCCATCACTTGTGGGAGGGGCTAAAGGGGTCGGGTGCGGTGTGAGCTGGGTGGCAGCCGAAGGCATGGGTTCCGTCAGCCCAATCCTCAGCTACTGACTCTGACTCTTGGGACATGGAATGCCACCTCGCTGGTGGGAAAGGAGCCTGAGCTGATGTGTGAGATGGTGAGATACCGACTAGATTTAGTCGGATTCACCTCAATGCATAGCTTGGGCTCTGGAACCACCCATCTCAAGAGGGGCTGGACCTTATTCCATTTTGGAGTTGCTCATGGGGAGAGATGGTGAGCCAGTGTGGGCATCCTTGTCCCCCCTCTCCCGTTTGTCTTGAAGCCCACACGTTGGGGTTCTCCTTGGTTGATGAAAGGAAATATTCCTTCGGGTGGGTCGACAAGTCCTGACTGTTGTTTGTGCTTATGCACAAAATGAGAGTTCAGAGTACCCACCCTCCTAGGAGTCTTTAGGGGGTGTGTTGGAGAAGTCTTGGGAGACTTCAGTGCCCAATTGGGCAAAGCTCTCTCTGTCTACATGTAATCATGAGGAATGGATGTCGATCCCTGAAGCATGAATGATGCTCATACAGGGGTTTTCATGGCTATGATAACAATAATCTACCGTATGGTTTGCCAGGCCACATATGGACTCACTCACACCTACGGGCAATTTGGAGCAGCCAATTAACCCACTGTGCATGTTTTTGGACTGTGGGAGGAAACCCATACAAGCACGGGGAGAACATGCAAACTCCACACAGAAATGCCCAGGCCGGGAATCAAACCCAGGCCTTCTTGCTGTGAGGCGGACATGCTAACCACTACGCCACCGTGCCACCCTGGGCAAAGATAGTGTAACCTGGAAGGGTGTGATTGGTAGGTATGGCCTCTCCAGTCTGAACCAAAATGGTGTTCCGTTGTTGGATTTTTGTGCTCGTCATGGCTTGTCCATCACAAACACCATACTCGAACATAAGGATGTCCATAAGTACATTTGACACCAGGACCTGCTCAGCCACAGTTCAATGATCACTTTGTAGTCGTGTCACCGGACTTGCAGCCGCATGCTCTGGACACTGGTGAAGAGAGGAGCTGAATTGTCAAACGATCACCACCTGGTGGTAAGCTGGCTTTAATGGTGGGATGGGGGGGCACTCACCAGACCTGGCAGGTACAATCATGTAGTTGGGGTCTTCGGGGAACTTTTGGCGGAGTCTCCTGTCAGAGGGGCCTTTATCTCCCACCTCCGGCAGAGCTACAACCACGTCACAAATGAGGCGGGTGACATGGAATCCTAATGGGCCATGTTTTGTGCCTCCGTTGCTGAGGCAGCAGCCCATAGTTGTGTCTGGAAGGTCATCGGTGCCTGTTGTGGTGATAATACCCAAACCCAGGGTGGTGGACACCTGCGGTGAAGGGGGCTGTCCACCTGAAAAAGGAGGCCTATCGGGCTCTATTGGCCTGTGGAACTCCCGAGGCAGCAGACAGGTACCAAGAGGCCAAATGTTCTGCAGCCGAGCTATCACCAATGCAAAATCTTGGGCGTGGGAGGAGTTCGGTGAGGACCTGGAAAGTGATTGGGGCTCAGGTAGTAAAAAAGCTCCTTGGTGGTTGGGCTCCAGGGGTGGGTAAGATCACCTTGAATATCTCAAGACTCTGGATATTGTAGGAGAGTCTTGGCTGACGTGTTTCTGCAACATCACGTTGTCATCGGAGAAAAGACAAACCGGGGTGGTAGTCCCTCTTTTTAAAAAGGGGGACCAGAGGGTGTGTTCCAATTATTGGGGAATTACACACCTCAGCCTACCCAGGAAAGTCTGTGTAGGGGTACTGAGAGGAGGATCCGACCGATAGTTGAACCTTGGATTCGTGAATAATGTGGCTTTCGTCCTGGTTGCGGCACTCGACCAACTCTATACGCTTCACAGGATCCTTGAGGGGGCATGGGAGTTTCCCCAAACTGTCATGTGTTTTGTGGATTTGAAAGGGCTTTCGACAGTGTCCCTCAGGCTATCTTATGGGACATGCTCCTGGAGTATGGACTTATTGATTAGGGCTATTTGGTCCCTGTATTACCGGAGCCAGAGCTTGTTCCACATTAGTAACAGGTCGAATTCGTTTCCATTGAGAGTTGAAGTCTGCCGAGGCTGCCCTTTGTCCTTGATTCTGTTCATAATTTTTATGGAGAGAATTTCTAGGCGCATTTGAGATGTCTGGGTTCTGGTTTGGTGGCCATCGGATCTCATTTCTGCGTTTTGCGGGTGATTTCCTTTGGGCTTCATCAGTCCGTGACTTCTAGCTCTCATTGGAGCGATTCGCAGTCGAGTGCGAAGCAGCTGGGATGACAATCAGCACGTCCAAGTTCAAGGCCATAGTTCTCAGCCGGAAAAGGATGGAATGCACCCTCCGGGTCTGTAATGAGGTCCTGGGTTGAGTGAGGGAAGGATGGAGTTTTATTAACGTTTATTAATTAAACCATTATTAAACATTTTTTATTAACACACACACACCTCTCTCACTCTATCTCTCTCTCTCTCTGCGTGTGCTGCAGGCCACAGCCACAAGACGTGGAATTCAAAGCGCATTCCCTGCTTGACAAACTGGACTTTAATTTGATTCCTTGAGGGATCGGAATTCCAGATGAGCTAAAATGCACCCTTATTTATTAAACATTTACTGAATTAAACAACTTAAACTTAAAGCGTTATTCCTTCTCTCTGTCTCTCTCTCCCTCTCTGTCTCTCGCACACTGCGGGCCACGCCCACAAGATGTGAATTCAAAGCGCATTCCCTGCTTGACCATTTACTGAATTAAAAAAGCTTAAAAAACCTAAACCAAAAACTAGTGTTATTCGTTCTCTCTCTCTCACTCTCACGTGCACAAGACGTGAATTCAAAGCGCATTCCCTGCTTGACAAACTCAACTTTAATTTGATTCCTTGAGGGATCAGAATTCCAGATGAGCTCAAATGCACCCACATTTATTAAACATTTACTGAATTAAAACAACTTAAACTAAATGAAAAACTAAAGTGTGAAGCTTCCTTCTGTCTCTATCTGGGAGGCCAGCGGGGCGGGATGGTGAGAGACAGCCAATGAGAGAGCAACTCGCACGTCGATTGGCGTGTTTGAATTTCTTTTCGTAAGAGGGGAGTTGTTTAGTATCTAGGGGACGGAAACTCAGGAAAATGTTTTCGTAACATTTGGATTTCGTACACCAGGGTCTTCGTAAGTTGGGGACCAACTGTATATATGTGTGTGTGTGTGTGTATGTATGTGTGTGTGTATATATATATATATATATATATATATAATATTATATTATACAGGGATCCCTCACTTTCCGCAGTTAATTGGAACCGAGATTCCCACGCAACCACCGAATTCCGCGATGCACCCCCCCCCCCCCTCCCCGACTGGCACATACGTACATGTATACGTGTATATAATATCAATAAATACATATTCAATGCTATAAATGCTTATAACAACAATTAAACAGTAAAAATAATGCATAAGATGTAAATAAAATATAAATACACGCAGATGCGTGTGCACGCACTCAGATGCATACTTTACAAAACTGTAACTAGTTTTGATGGGAGGTTTTGGGTTGTTTTTTGTTTGTTTAGGGTTTTTTTTTTTTTTTTTTGCATAATCGGCCTTGTTTTTGTTGCATTTTCCTTAACTTTTCCCCTTAGTCTTCCTTAATTTCCTTATTATTTAATCTGATGAATATTTATAAAAAAAAAAAAAAAAAAGCGAGGCACTGAAGTCACATGAATTGAAGCGCGAAGTAGCAAGGGATTCCTACATATACAGTAATCCCCCGCCACTTCGCGTTTCCTACTTCGCGTCCCTGCAATAATCGTGGGATTTCCCATTGGTAAATTAAAAAAAATAAAGATTACAGTAAAGTAGGCCCTCGACATTCGTGGGGGTTCGGTTCCGAGCCCTCCCGCGAATCGAGATAATCCGCGAGTTCTGTACCCGGAAGTAAAACCCCACGTATCATGTCACATGCCTAAATGAACAGCCAGAAGTAAAATACTATGTATCTATTACATGCGTTATAATATGCTTCTTAAACACATTCTATAGACAGTCTTACTCTTTAATACAGTATTAATGTAGTAAAATATAGTAATGATTCAGAAAAACTTTTCAATTTTTACTCTTTTATTGATAAAATATAACCATACAGCATATACTGTTGTAAAACACTCGTTTTAAAGTCTTTTTCAATTATTATTCCAGTACAATACCTCAGTTAATTCTGAGAATGTTTGTGTGTGAGATTTTATGTTCTGTAGCATGTTTAACAAATGATACCAAAAGGATAAACTTTATTATGCTTCATGTCCTTTTACATTGAACTTGGAGTGATGTCTCCAAGATGGCGCTGCCTAGAGGGCAACGTCGTCAAATTGTTTCTTTGTTCATTTTAATTTGTTTTATTTGTTTGTTCATGTTTTGCACTATGCTCGTCTATGACTGGTCGACCCTACTACAGCTATGACCAGCTTCAGCTTCGGGCAACCAAGCACACAACAACTTCTATCGTGAGCTTATATGCTATGGGAACTCAATGCTAATCGCCCAGGCGGAGTTCTCAGAGGCTTCGTTAGCACTTCCGGCCATACTACTTGAAAATGTTCGGTCGCTGCGAAACAAGATGGATGAGCTTCATGCTCGGATTGCAGCACAGAGGGATCTACATGACTGTTTCTGTGAAACATGGTTTGAGGAGAGTACACCCTCATAAGGCGATTAGACCAATCGGCTACACGGCCTTCATCCCCTGCAATCCTGGAGTCGTCTTTCGGCCCCTTCCCGCCTGGGTTTATTGACAGCTGGGGTGTGGCTCGCATTGAGCTGCCTACCATAGCATATTAGCTCTGCTTAGTTATACACGCCCAAATATACTCTGATCTTATAGCTGTAGTAGAGTTGACCGGGCCTCAAAACGCCCAGGAAGTGTTATGGTCTGTGCTAGTTGGTGGCGTTTAACTTTCTCTCTCTGCATACACTGTTACCCGCAGGCGAAATCCAGAGAGTGCACCTGAATTCACTCAGCCATCAGCGTGCTAGAGGAGCTCCGTGCTCGACACTGTTTTTCCCTCACCACTACGGTGAACACGATTTTTCCCACACCCTTTGTTTCATTGTACTTGGTCTCCTGCATTTTTGGGTCCAACTGATATGCTCCCAGCGTCACAGGAAGATCATCTCTTGAACCAAAAAAGAAAAGGAAAATGATGACAGTCAGTAAGTTAAGCTTCTCGATTTATTAAAAGAAGAGTGAAATTTTGCGTCTGTGGCTCGCCATGACGGCATTAATGAGTCGACTGTGCGCTACATTAAGAAGTTGGAAGAGAAAATACGCATATCAGTTGGACCCAAAGATGCAGGAGATCAGGTACGATGTAACAAAGACTTATTGAGCTCAGGGGAAGCACTGGAGTGTGGGAAAATAGTGTTCACCGTAGTGGTGAGGGGAAAAACACAAAAACCAAATCACTGGGAGAGTGTCGAGCAGGGAGCTCCTCAAATGCGCTGATGGCTGAGTGAATTCAGGTGCGCTCTCCGGATTTCGCCTGCGGGTAACAGCCACGCCCCTCACCAGCGCATGTGGGGGGGGGGGGGTAACCACCGCCAACTAGCACAGACCATAACAGTAACAGCGCAATAAGGCCGATGTGAAAATGGAAAATGCTTTATCGTTGTGGATTACGGACTGCCATAAAAAATAATGTGAGTTTGAACACTAACATGATACGTACTACTGTAAAGCAAAGGCTCTGGAGGTGCTAACGAGTCCAAAACAAGCACCAGTGCCACCAGTGATTCTCCTTGAGGTGGCTGTGGATTTGTTATTTATAAGGTTTGTTATACTGTGTATGTGTGTGTGTATGTATGTATGTATGTATGTGTATATATATATATATATATATATATATATATATATATATATGTGTATTGTCATTCTAAGGTGTATCATTTGTTTATTTATTAATACCTGTTGCCTGTATGACATTAACATGCATAGAACACTTTAACTTCTATATAAATTTTATATAATATATAGGTGGGTGGGTGTCCTTAAGAGGTGGCAGAAGTCATTTCGCGGTTTTTCACATATTGTGGGGGGGGGCTGGTCCCCTTTAACCTCGAAATAAGGGGATTACTGTATCTGTGTGTGTGTATTTTTTATATATATATATATATATATATATATATATATATATAAAATTATACAGTATACAGATGCATACATTTCTGCACCTTATGATGCATTTTGTTTTTAATGCTTTTGTTCCGTATGTTTTTTTTGTTGATGTTTAGTATATGTTCGAGAATGGCAGGGTGGATGACATCTTCTCAGACCAGTACTATGCTCGCTTCTCCCAGTGCCTACACAAAATCCTGGAGGAATGGAGGCCTAGTGTCCATCCACTCGGTAAAGAAAGCGCTACTTTTACTGTCATGGGTGTGTTTGTGTACATAGTGAATTTTATGATGGGATACTTTGTTCCTGTTCAGAGTTGTGAGTTGGCATTTGTGTGTTAATGGACTGGTAGATATTTGTCCCAGTGGTGCTAAAGGTGCTGAGTGTGATGCCACGGCATAATGACCCTCCCCCTTTTCATTTATTTATTATTTTAAATGTTGTGTGAGTGCTCATTATCTGTTTTTTTTTTTTCAGGTTATATTATCCCCAGTCATGTGACCGAGGAGATGTTATGGGAGTGTAAACAGCTGGGAGCTCATTCTCCTTCCACTTTACTCACTACACTAATGTACTTCAACACCAAGTGAGTTCGTGGAATGATATATATTCCCTCACGCCTTCTTTAGGGGTCGTAAGCATGTGTAACCCATGAGAAAATGAAATCAGATCCACATTCTACTTTAATCAACTGTATGAGCGGCATTTAAATTGAAAACAAAAACAGACGGCTCCACTGGGTGGCAATCTAGAGACGTGAACAGGGTTCCTGGCAAAAAGTTCTAATGAAGCACATACAGTTCAAAATATTCCTTTTTCATAAACACATCTAGCGAAGACATTTAAAAGCACGAGGTGTGTTTAACCCAGTAAATATCGGACTAAGGCCGCCTCCAAACACTCACACTTCCATACTATTAGTAAGCCAACCCTCAGTACCTGTATCCTTTTTAATTGATGTCGAAAGTTACCTCAATGTTATTAAATCCAGAGTATGTGAAGGCTTTAATGAAATAACACGGTCTCCCATAACTCCATGGGAGCCTCTGGATAAACAAATAAGAATCTGCAGTGGGCACTTGTGGCCTTGTGGTACAGGGCACTGGATCGCTGATCCTAAGGTTGGGGGTTCGAGTCCCACTCTACACAAGGTTATCAATGTCCCTCCCAGTGCGGTTAACTTGGTCATCAAAGGCCGGCCATGTCTCTCACTGTCTATGGTGTGAGATTCATGTAAAAGAACCATTGCTGACTTTCGACAAGGGTAGGCTGCAAAGCCGTCAGCATGTTTCCGCCCTGTGATGGCCTGGCGAGCTGTCCAGAGTGTACTCTGCTTTCACCTAGAGTCGGCTGGGATGGGCGCCAGCCTCCCCGCAACCCTAATTGGGATTAAGTGGTTACAGAAAATGAACTGATAAGAATTAGCCCGGGTTGAAATGGCAGCTGGAAGTATAGATGAACGATATACTTCTGTCATTGCAAACTATAGATTACATGTCGTTTTCATATTTTAGTACAAGGATTTTGTTTTGCAAAGTACTCACTGAACTAAATTCAAAGGAAGACAAGACTATTGGGGTTCTTATCCCGGGCCTAGTGGTTTATCAGCCCGGTGTTTATTCTCAGTTTCTGGGGAGTGGAGAGCAGGTGTTCAACTCTTCCTGGATGGGACACTAGTCCACCAGTGTTTTTTTTTTTTGTTTTTTTTTTACCCATTCATACTGCTGGGTATGATGGGACAGATTTGTGGTTAAGAACTTGAATAGGGGTCTTAGCATGGTAGGGTGTCTAACAGTGATTCGAACCCACAACCTATAAATTTATAGCACCCTAACCATTACGCCATCGGCCCTACTCAAAGGAAGCTCGGCTATTAATAGAACGTACAGGAGGTCGGACAGTATGTACTAAACCAACATTACTGTGTGTGTGTGTGTGTATGTGTGTGTGATATATGTATATTAAATGAATATTGAGAGTGCATAGTTTCAGATTGTTTAACAATACACCAAGGTTTAAATCAGGTCTGATTTTATTTCTCAGGTACTTCCACCTAACCACGGTGGAGCAGCACATGAAAGTAGCCTTCTCTAAAGTGCTCAGGCACACCAAGAAGAACCCAACCAACCCAAAAGACAAGAGCACCAGCATCCGCTACCTGAAAGGAGTCGGCTCTCACCACGTGGGTCAGAAAGGTGAATTGGTTGATTACGGTTGTGATTTATTATAGAGTAGAATTGTACTTTCTTATTTCGTGAAGCATGAACCTTATTCCTCCTTGAAGAAAAATGTAAATGTGTTCATTCACCTGTTTCTTCTTGATTTAGTGACCGACGATATGTATGCAGAGCAAGCTGAGGATCCTGAGAATCCACTTCGCTGCCCCATCAAACTCTATGACTTTTACCTCTTCAAATGGTGAGCACATGTTGAATGACGTAGCTTCCATTATGTTAAAATAAACCGTATATCTGGACTGATGAAGCACATCACTGCTGATGTTGGGACAGCTGTAGCTTAATGGTTAGAGAAGTGGGCGTGGGGCCAAAACGACACTTTCCCTTTCTCGAACCTTGAGCGAGGCAGCTAACCTCCAACTGCTCTCCGGATGCTGCAGTGTGCCAGCTTCCTGCTTTGAGTGTGCGCGCTCACTTTGGATGGGTTAAATCCATGTTTAAAAATAACCATTTTGTGTATAATTTTATTGGCTCAAAACGCCACCTAGTGGCTGAAGTTTATATTTAACTCGCAATACCGCCGCCTGCACAGTAGGCCCTTGACTATTCGTGGTTTTGCACTCATGGTTTGAGTATTCGCTGATTGCCAAGCAACTGACACGTCACTCAAATTCAGCCAATGGCTATCCTCCTTCCTGCTGATTGGTTGAGATGATGTAACGCCCCTTTTCCCTCATTCACGCACAAGTTGTCAATGAGCCTTTTTTGGTGTGTGTTTTAATTATCAGTTAAGTTCTATGATGCCACTCAAACGCTGTGTGTCTTCTCTGGCTAAGCGATAGAAAATGCTGGATGTCTCTTATAAAGAATTTTTTCTTTAGACTTTCTCCTGAAGAAATGACAGTTTCCTCTGAACTGTTGTATTGAAGTCTTTTTCAATTATTATTCCAGTACAGTATCGAAGTTTAATGTTTAAAATGTTTGTGCATGAGATTTTATGTTCTGTAGCATGTTCAAAAAAACGATACCAAAAGGATAAACTTTGTTAAGCTTCATGCCCTTTTACATTGAATAGGCATGTGATTCTTCCGTGAAATACCGGAATTCCGATTTTTTTTTTTTCCATTGGCCCAGTTTACAAAAAAAAAAAAAAAAAACGAACCGAACACAGTATGTCAAAATAACCTTTTTCCACTTTTATTCCGTTCCGAGTTTTGCATAAAATGACCTCTCTTGAGACCTTACTTAAGACCATGACGTTATGACCTCTCTTGAAACTTTACTGCTGATTGGCTGATGTTGAAACATGTACGTAGACATACGCGTTGTGTCACGTGGTATAAAAACACTTTCGACTACGGTGGAAGGGCTTTTAAGGCGTTTGACAGCCACGCGAAAAGCAAGAAACATGTCAAAAAATGATTCAATTGCCGGAAGATTCCAGAACCCGACGGACTTAACCTTTGGTTTGCCGTTCGGCCAGTAACTTCTGTGCAAAGAAAAGACCCAGTGAAACAACCAGTACCTGTCGCCGATCGTGTAGTTAATTTTGAGGTATGTTTGAGAGTTTTATTGTCTAGTTTCCGATTATATTTTTCAAATTATTGTGAATGCATGCATGTTTTAGGCGTAGGACGTTCACTTGTTTACTCCGTGAACTGAATCAAATGAGCCGACTCTATGGTCACTAAACCATTTTTCTGCTGTTTATTATATTCATTTTCTGTAACCGCTTCATCCTAATTAGGGTCGCGGGGAGGCTGGTGCCCATCCCAGCCAACTCAGGGCAAGGGCAGAGTACACCCTGGACAGCTCGCCAGGCCATTGCAGGGTGGAAACACGCCGACGACTTTGCAGCCTACTCTTGTCGAAAGTCAGCAATGGTTCTTTTACATGCCTCACACCAGAGACCGTCAGAGACATGGCCGGCCTTTGATAACCCAAGTTAGCTGCACTGGGGGGGGGACAGTGACAACCTTGTGGAAAGTGGGACTCGAACCCCCAACCTTTGGATTAGCGATCCAGTGCCTTATACCACTAGACCACCACTGCCCTTTTCTGCTGTTTAGAATAAATAAATTATTGCCGCAATAACTCACCAGTTTTTCATGATTAACTTATGTAAATAGACATTGTTATTTAGTGTTTCTAAACCGCAGCGGGAGTGTGTGCTCGTGTAATTAGCCCATTAATATTGGAAATGTAAAACTATGAATCTGAGCCTCAACCGAAATGCCTCAGCATCCTAAAGGACAACAAACTTTCTAAGGCAGCCTCCAGAAGGACAGTTCAGGCTGCACAAAAGGAAACAAGAAGGTGCCATACTAAAGCACTAAATACAAAGAAACATTAACTCAAAAACATGTCATGTATAGCATGTCATGTGTATAGTTTGTTTCCAGATTGTGTTTAAAGACAATGACTGTTGATAATAGTGTTGTGAGGCAGGACATATCTATGAGAGTGACTATTTGATTTGTGACTGTGACACTTTGATTAGTGTTGGAATCCCACATGATAAACCCACAAGTTGAGGTACAGTATGCATATGGAGATTAGAAATTAACCTTTCTAGAGCTCTTTCAGTGTCATGAAATAGCCTTTTTCTCCTTCTGAAATGCTTAAAACCTAGGCACTTCGGGGGGGGGGGTGCTTCGCCAGACCCTGGCTGATTTTCAGATATTTTGGTGATGGTCAAATCACATGCCTGATTGAACTTGGAGTGACGTCTCCAAGATGGCGCTGCCTAGAGGGAGACGTCGCGGAGTTCTCGGAGTCAAATTGTTTCTTTGTTTGTTTTAATTTGTTTTATTTGTTCATGTTTTGCACTATGCTCGTCTATGACCGGTCGCCTCTACTACAGCTATGACATCGGAGTCTTCTGAAGTTTAGCACCTTCCTATCCTGAGCTAATATGCTATGGTAGCTCAATGATAGCCGCACCCTGGCTAACAATAAGCCCTGGCTGAGTTCTCGGAGTCTCTGGCGCTTGGTTAGAAGTGGAAGGTTAGCACTTCCGGTCATACTGCTTGAAAATGTTCAGTCCCTGTGAAACAAGATGGACGAGCTTCATGCTCAGATTGCAGCGCAGAGGAATCAACAGGACGGCTCCATGCTGTGTTTCTGTGAAACATGGCTCGAGGAGAGTATGCCCGACGAGGCGATTGCACCAGCTGACTACACGGCCTTCATCCCCTGCGATCCCAAGCGCCGGAATCGTCATTCTGCCCCTTCCCGCCTGGGCTTATTGTTAGCCGGGATGCAGCTAGCATTGAACTACCATAGCATATTAGCTCAGGATAGGAAGGTGCTAAACTTCAGAAGACTCCGATTTTGATAGCTGTAATAGGGTCGACCAGTCATAGATGAGCATAGTGCAAAACACAAACAAACAAAACAACAAATTAAAATAAACAAAGAAACAATTTGACTCTGAGAACTCCGCAACGTCGCCCTCTAGGCAGTGCCATCTTGGAGACGTCACGTTCAATGTAAAAGGACATGAAGCGTAATAAAGTTTATCCTTTTGGTATTGTTTGTTAAACATGCTGCAGAACATAAAATCTCACACACAATCATTCTAAACATTAACTTAGGTACTGTACTGGAATAATAATTGAAAAATACTTTTTAAGACTAGTGCTTTACAACAATATATGCTGAATAGTGTTTATATTTTATCATCAATAAATATAACAGTAAAAATTGAAAAGTTTTTCTTAATCATTACTACATTTTACTACATTAATACTGTATTAATAAGTAAGACTGTATGTAGAATGTGTTTAAGAAGCATATTTTAGCACATGTAATAGATACACAGTATTTTACTTCCAGTTGATCATTCGCGCATGTAGGATGATACATGGGGTTTTACTTCCGGGTACAGAAATTCACGGATTATCTTCATTCGCGGGAGGGGCTAGAACCGAACCCCTGCGAATATCGAGGGCCTACTGTATTCAGTAGCGTCCTCTATTTGGCATTCTAATACATTTGATAACTTTCTTTTAGAATATTTTTCAGCCATTTCATCAGCTGTGCCTTATTGGTTTTTAATTATATATAAATTAGAATAATTTGTTTTTATTGCCTAATGTCTGTTTAAATCTTTCCAGCCCTCAGACTGCCAAAGGCCGGAATGACACGTATTACCTGACGCCAGAGCCTGTTGTAGCCCCGAACAGCCCTATATGGTATTCAACCCAGCCAATCACAAGCGAGCAGTTGGAGCAGATGCTCACACGCATCATGGTGGTGCGGGAAATCCAAGAAATAATATCCATCACACAGGTCAGCATTCAGTAAGATGGCATCATGGAGAACAGGAGAGAGATGATGAAAGTAAGGGTTTCCATCTCCGAGCTCCTCCGTCCTCACAGCCTGACCACGGACTCGGTCACCCACAAACTCAAAAGGAGGGAATGTAGCCATTGTAGTGTCTCCTTGTGCTCCGTATTTACACACCCGCCAATGGAAGCATGCACCAGAAGTGGCATATGGGCAGAGGAGGTAACAACAATATTTACAACAGCGATAGTACTTGTGCCCTGTAAGTTAATTTTGAGTAGGATTCAAAACTCTTACTGACAAGTCTGAGAAATTCGTCATTCAGGCATCAATCGATTACTAACCTTAAACAAAATGAAAAACTCAGTTACTGTTGAACAGAAATGTAAAATAGTTCGGTATGCCTCTTCTACTTTGAGCTGCTTTCTGATTTCTGTGTTTAAATCCGAAGCGGTTCAGAGCTCAAGGAACATTCGCATGATCATTGTATTGTCGCTTAATTGGATTCCTTTGGTGGTTTGCTAATAAAAAAACGCACTACATTGCATCATAGCCTTGATGCGTTCTAAAATTATAGAAATTACACACAATATATATGGAATTATATATCAATAACCCAACTCCTGTAAACTGAGTAAGGATTCATTTCTACCCACCACCTCCATAAACCTCTAATTTCAGGGTGGTGCCTCCTCTGACCAACCACTATCGGTGGACTGGACTGGCCCTGAACCTGCCCACCCTCTCTTTTTTTTTTTTTTCTTTTCTTTTTTTTTTAAAAATAAAACTATTAATCTGTTCATGTGATGCCAGTTGGCGCTACACATCATTAACGTACGGTTTCTCTTCGCTAGCTGTTGCTCTGTCAGGTATGTACCCCCCTTGTTTCACACTCATTCTTTTGCCATTGTAACTGTGAGAAGCGAGGAGCATGTTTGTTCACCTGGAGTCATCTCTGCAAAGGATTACAACACAGGGGGACCCACGTACACCCCTTTGACTTGGCAGGAGCACGGTCAAGACACTTTGAGGCGTGTACTTTACACAGAAAGACGTTTTGCTCTTTTTTTTTTTTCCTTCATGTTTTCGATTTTATTTTTTATATATGCATCTATGGTTATCTGATTATGTATTGATATTCTAGTGGTGCTGGAGACTGAGGAATTGAAGCCTGTGTTTTCAAACATGCCTTTTGTACAGTGAGGTCCCTGTAACAGTGTGTAGTGTCTTTATTTATTTATTTGGATAAATGTTGTATTGAATATGGAACTATATTGCAAAGGGAAAGGGGAAAAATACTCAAGAGTAACGAATAGTACTGACAGATCAGTTTATTTAAGGTTTGATTAAATTATCTTTAAAATGGTTGTAGAAAATAAGGTCCCTTCATCTCAAACTCAACATCACCTTGGTGCAAAGCAATTTGATCTCTGTGGTAGCATCCAGTCAGTGTATCCTGTTCTCACTTTATATGATGCCAGCGTTCGGACACCTCGATGCCGTGGTCTCCGGTTAAACCCGAGTTTCTGTTCATTTCCGTGGCCTCTCAGGAAGCTCAATTTGCAGGTTTTTCAAAGCAGTTGTGAAGAACTTGGGTAGCGGGCAGGATACAGTGAGGTCACCATGACCCCTCACCCCTGGTAGGGTGATCTGTCGGACATGGAGGTGGAGAGGAAGGTGTCGGGTTTTGCTCTGCTCCAGTCCAAGCCGCCTCAGCACACCTTCCGGTAATTTCTGCAGGTAGAAACGTGATATATGCGTCAAGTGAAGTGTGACCAGTGAAAAAGTCATCGCTCTAGATCATCTCTTTAGATGGGGGGTTTATTATTTTTAGCATCACTTTACTGTTCAGTACGGTCATCTGTTCATTTATTACGAGTAGTGTAAGGTTCCCCTCATTGCCTCATGATGTCGTCTTAAACTTCAAAACAAGTTCTGAAAGTGATACTCGCACAGCCAGCTCATGAAACTTCAGCTATTCCCTGACTAAACATAGTGTTTGCTTCCACCACCACTCCACACTTTAGCTCGAGTATTGCCTATTTAAACACATGTAGTGCAGGGGTGTGTGGGAAAAAAAAAGTTTCCAAGAACACAAGCAGACAGTCTTAAACAATGACCTGCAAACTCTACAAAACTGATCATGCACATCTGTGTTTTTAGACAGTATAATGAAAAACATTGATCTTGATTTTTCTGAGGAATAATAAAGTCTTAATAAAATTACAAGCTAGTCAGCAGAGGTAGCAGAAAAACATTTAACAGTAACCATAGGGGTGCCTGCAGTGCAGCATGGGTAATGCAGCGAATGGGCCCTATAAGGGATTTTAGTCACCCATCTCATCTTCTGTGTCATAAAATGTGGACGTGACAAAATTGGTGCACAGAACTCTCGCGTTGGAAGGACTTCATTGATGACTGAGGTTTGACCTTTCAGGTCACTTGAGGTCAAAGGTCTGATTTGAAAGTCTATACTGTATATGGTTTCCTATCAAATGTTCCATAGCAACAGCATGTCAATCACTGCTCCTTTAACAGTTATAAGTTAAATCTCCAAAATCTCCATGGCCTTGCTGTGACCTCTGCTGACTTAGACGTCCAAAATGAAATCATCTCGAGAACTTATGAAGAAAAAACCTAGACTGAACTTCCTAGAAGAAACAAATAAGTTTAAGGTAGGCAAAGGTAAAATGGGATTTTTTTCATGCCCGAGCACTTGCTCATCAGCCAGGTTTCATGGTGTGAGGTGACAAGTTCAACCTTTCCTGGATAGCGTATACCAGTCTAGGTACAGATAAACACTCGTTGAGACTTTTTCCCATGGCTTTTAACACCTAGGGAGTCCATGGGATTCGAAGTCAGGTCCTCTCCTTCTTCATCCCAGCACACTGAACTAAACAAATAAACGTTGGCAAAACTCACTTTTGGGCAGAGATGATAAATGATACTTTGTTTTGTAACAAATTCAAAAGGTAAGTGAAATTTTGGGGTTGTCACAGCCAAACAAAAAAATGATCAGAACCAGTGAAATATGATGTGGTTGACCACCAGTGAGGCACTGACTCTTTTAGAGTCAGATTTATAAATACAAATGAACAAGAGTCTAATATTCATCATTTATTTGACAGACAGTGTGTTGTGTTTTATAGTTCACATCAGCATTCTGTAAACAAACGTGATGGATACTTCATTTGAGTTTAAATTTATTCCAACTCCATTGGTCGTCCTTTAGTTATTACCTCGTTTTTATTAAAATCCAGATTTGCACATTTTATCAGTTTGGAAATATAATCTTCCATTTTGATAAGGCGGCCTGTAAAGGAAATATAAAGTACAAACGAAGATTGTAGGTCGTACAAGAGTCTAGGCTCACAAGCGCCCTCTGCCATGAGTCTGTGGTACTGTTTGCCTCACCAAGGAACTTTTTGACATGGTTGTATGATGTGCATCCTGAACACGTTACAGAAATATATTTTATACGTTATCCAAATTTTGAAAAGGCAAAGCATATAATCTGAGCGTTTGAAAGCATTTCAATTGCTATATATATATAAAATAATAATAATTGACGCGCGAGTTGCTCTCTCAGTGGCTGTCTCTCAACATCCTGCCCCACTGGCCTCCCAGATAGAGACAGAAGGAAGCTTCACTCTTTCGTTTTTAGTTTAGTATTTAAGTTGTTTTAATTCAGTAAATGTTTAATAAATGTGGGTGCATTTGAGCTCATCTGGAATTCCGATCCCTCAAAGAATCAAATTAAAGTTGAGTTTGTCAAGCAGGGAGTGCTTTGAATTCACGTGTTGTGGGCGTGACCTGCTGCATGCGTGCGAGAGAGAGAGAGAGAAGGAATAACACTTTAGTGTTTAGTTTTTTAAGTTGTTTAATTTAGTAAATGTGGGCAAATTTCAGCTCATCTGGAATTCCAATCCCTCAAGGAATCAAATTAAAGTTGAGTTTGTCAAGCAGGGAATGCGCTTTGAATTCCAAGTCTTGCGGGCGTGGCCGGTGCAAGAGAGAGAGAGGTGTGTGTGTGTGTTAATAAAAAATGTTAATGTTTAAATGGTTTAATAAATACATTTTTTTTTACTTTAACTCATATTTCATACAAAATAGGTGTATTTTTTTTTTGTCATTTTTAAAGGGTTTATCCAATCCAAAGACTGGAGCCTTGGAACGAATTAGGCGTTCAACATGTAAGATTCGACCCCTACTTACGAAATCCCCGTAATACCAAAGGGGCTCTGGAACGGATTAATTTTGTAAGTTGGGGGCCGAGTGTATGTGTGTGTGTGTGTGTATGTATGTATATGTGTATATGTATGTGTGTATATACATATATATATATATATATATATATATATATATATATACACACACATATATATATATATATAAAATCCGTTCCAGTGCCTTTTTCGTAACAGGAGTTTTCAGTAGGGGTCGCATTTTGTTAAACGCCTGATTTGTTCCAAGGCTCCCAAGACTACCCCATAAACCCTTTAAAAATTATAAAAGTACACCAATTTTGTATGAAATGTGTTAAAAGTAAAAGAAAATTTATTAAACCATTTAAACATTTATTAACACACACACCCCTGTCTCTCTCTCTCTCACACACAGACACACAATACAGTACTCATTAAATGTGTATTGTATACACATTAAATGTTTATTTTGCACTGCGGGCCAGGCCCACAAGACGTGGAATTTAAAGCGCATTCCCTGCTTGACAGATCGGAGGTCCAAACTCAACTTTAACTTGATTCCTTGAGGGATCGGAATTCCAGATGAGCTCACATGCGCCACATTTATTAAACATTTACTGAATCAAACAACTTAAAAAACTAAACTAAAAACTAAAGAGTTAAGCCTCCTTCTCTCTCACGCACGCGTGCGCATACACTTTCTCCCTCACACACACACACACATGGACGGGATGTTTTATTTAAAGCGGAATTACAGTACCTGTTTGAAAGATCAGAGGTCCTCGCTGTATTTCCGCTTTAAGGTCGCCTTCTGGTTCAATATCGTCCCGATTGTAGAGGGGTTTCGGTGATAACGAAATACTGTATAACGCTGCATGATCAATGTCAAAACAAGCCAATAGTCAACTCTCCTTCACGTGTGTGACAAACAGGAAATTTGGGTAAGGTTCAGCTGTGTCATCCCTCCTAGCCAATGGGAGGCCAGCGGGGCGGGATGTTGGGAGACAGTCAATGAGAGAGCAACTAGTGCATTGTGTGAAATTTTGATTGGTGCGTTTGAATTTTGAATTGCGCTTTTCGTAAGAGGAGGTTGTTTTCATATCCCGGGTATGAAAACTTAGGAAAATGTTTTTCGTAACCCGGGATTTTCGTACCCTGGGGGGCTTCATAAGTTGGGGGCCGACTGTACGCGTATGTATGTGTGTGTGTGTGTGTGTGTGTGTGTGTGTATATATATATATATATATATATAGAGAGAGAGAGAGAATGACACACAATTTGCATTGCGTACCAGCGCAGTTTGTGAGGGATTCTACCATCAGCTAAGCAGCACAGCAAAGCACTGCCTCACTGTGCATTTCCGTCCTATATTTTAATGTGGCATATGGAAATTATTCTTTATGGAAAAAGCTTAATATTTGATTTAAATGGTAAAAAGGTTTGTAATGCATACCAGCTGACAAATTTTTATGTTTATTAAATTTTATTAGCTTTTTTTTTTTCCCCCTCCCCTGCATGCACCTCACTGAACAGAACCAACACAGTAATCAACTTAATAATGTTAATAAATACTATAGGAAATGACATGGGGCGGAGATGTGTCCCGTTACTAAACCCAACAAAGAAGCTGTGAGACCAAACTAACCCTAGTATATGAAGTATGTCATGTTCCAGGGTGCATGAAGCTGAATGTCAATGAATCTCTCGGCCACTTTAACGACTCTATCAGAACATCCGGCCTTAATGCAGTCGAAAACCTGGTAAAATCTGAGATTTTACTTTAATGCTTGAGCTGAACTTTGTATCCGGTTAGTGGAGTGGACTAAAACTCCGAGAAACTCAAGTGTCTCAAAACATCTGAGACCTTACAAGACAAGATTGGTTTAATAATTAAGGCGGTGTGATGGTTCTTTGTCTGGGGAACTCAATGCTGACGGTTCGTTGATGCACTAAGTTTATGGATGCATTAGTACAGATATTGTTCTCCATCTGATTTAACCCGTTTACTTTTTGGGCTCAAAATTTTTAACTCATCAATGGTGGGGATACATCGTCCACTACACTAATTTGTACGGCTGAATTATGCTTCACATGAATCTCCTAAACACTTGTTCTTCAGCTACAACAGAAGGAAGGTGCCTGTATCAATGGGTCTCCCGAGTTCTTGATTAACATGAAGGGCGAAGTGCCAAACAGGTTGATTGACAAACAGGAGTTTAATACATGGAACTCTTTGGTTTAACCTTGGACTGCATGGTACTTCAGGTGAGACCTGTTGCCAGTAAGTCAATCTTGGTAATTAATCCACCCATCCACGATCCTGATATGTCACGGCTGTGGATTCAATATTGAGCATTTCATTCAGCACTGGTGTGTTTACAGTTCCATACCTGAGGAGCCAGCTTGTTCCACTGGGCATACTTGTGATCTCCCAGTATAGGGCAAGCCAACGCCAATGCCATGTGAACCCGCAGCTGATGTTTCACTCCTGAACACACACACACAGTCATTTCATCATTTTATTAATGTTGCCAACAGTCTCAGCACGCCAGTCACTCAACACTCGCTCATTTGCCAAACCGCTTAATCCCATTGGGTCTTAGGTGACACCAGGCAAAGCCAAGGTACAGCCCGAACAGCACACGAGTCCATCACAGGGACAACACACACAACCACTCACACCTTGGGGCAATTGATAATAGCCAGTTAATCTAAGGTGCATGTGTTTTGACTGTGGGAGGAAATCACTCGGTGAAAACAGACACAGAAACACCCACTCTGAGCCCAGGATCTTTTTGCTGTGATGCAAATGTGTTCATCATGATGCCACCATACCACCCAAAATGGAATTCGTACAATATGTTACCATGATTGAAGGAACAATTTTATCAAATGGTAGCACGACCGGGTGCTCCAGTTTGCCTCAGAGTCCAACAGAATGGGCATTCGGCTGACTGGCCATTCCAAACTGCCTCTAGGTGTGACTTATGTGTATGTTCGCCCTGCAATGGTCTGGTGAGCCGCACAGGGTATACCCCACCATTGTCCAATGCCGGCTGAGACTGGCTCCAGCTGAAAAAATTAATGAATGGTCAGCGGTTCTTTCACCTGTAGTTTGGCTTTGCTTATCAATGCTGTTTGATGACCCGTACCGTGTTCGTTTTCGGCTCTAACAAGGAAACCAGACCATTGTCTCTGATATGTTTCAGATTGTAACTGCCCTAGTAATGTCACCCTTTAGTACGAGTGTCGCAAAAAACAATTCACAAGTACCACCAAATTAACCACCAAATCATAACTTGGTACCAGAGCGTTGAACGCATCACCAGTAGAGTTTTCCTTTGATCCTATGTGAACTACGTTATGGGAATATTTCAGTGCCTGTGATTGGCTTGAGCTCCACCAAGCTGCACCCTGAGCTGCTATCCAGGACTTTGTAGCATGTGACGGCGCTGTGTGCTTGCCGGTTCGCCCTCACTCGGACCAGCCCATCGCCATCCTCAGTCGGTCTGTACAGCGGACTCAGCCCCATCTGGAGGATACCACATTGTCAGTTTTTTAAAGCACTACATAGCACAGTATAGAGGAAGCATTTTAGTCAATGAGGTAACAGTGCACAGAAAACGTATACACAGTCCAGGATGAGGTAGGACATGATTTCTAGAATCAACAGAACTTAAACTTTTGCTCACCTTGAAGTGATGCTGGTTCCCCATGATCTCCTTCTCAATGATTGGGATATCAATCATGCCTTCAGAAGGAACGGGGACACCAACAGTGATGACCCTGTGGGAGAAAAGGTTGCACATTTTTATCATTACAGTTCCTTGCAAAAGCCACAACCCACCCCACCCCTCCCTTCCAAGCGTTTCCTCTGTCTGTAGTTCATAGCAAAACATACACGCGGAAGAGAGAGCGAAAGAGAGAGACTCAAGTTAAAAAAGTTCTCCCAAGATAGTGAACCAATCACAGTGAGCCATTCCTGATTAGTATAAAACAAATACAGTGTGTGTTCCTCTGGGTACCCCGGTTTCCTCCCACAGTCCACGCACATGCAAACTAGGCTAACTAGCTGTTCCAAATTGCCCCTACATGCGAGTGTGTATAGATGGGTGTTTGTCTGTGTTTGCCCAGCGATGATCTGACCCAGCTGTTCAGGGTGAACCTGTGTCGGTTGAGATGCACTCCAGCCTCCCTGAGACGTGAGAAGGATTAAGCGGTTTGGTAATAAGTGAGTGAGAGCTTTTAGATCCTTATTAACATTCCTCTTTAATCTCAACATCATCTAGAGACTATCAGCCTGGTCCCAGGAGAATCATCGTCCAAAATCACTCACATGTATCTCTTCTCTGTTTGATGCGATCTGATTAGATTGCGTATTCGTTCAGCAGTCTCTGGCGTCCTGGCCAGGAATAAGATGCCTGTGGTGTCCTTCTCAAGGTTGTAACAGACATGAAGCCCAGATCCACCTTTTACGCCATCAGTAAGTTTGGCCAGGACTGGCAGACTCTCTTCAATGTTGTTCCTGATGCCTCCAGCACCTACGGAAATGAATAACCAGGATTCAAGAAAGAAATTCACGCACAATTCACTGCTCCGAAAATATCTCTCAGGAGTACTTCTCCAACCTTGGCTAAAAACAAAGTCTGATAAATAAACAATCAGGGAAGTGGTGGCCTAGTGGTGTAGGTGCTGGATCACTGATCCTAATGTTGGCGGTTCAAGCCCCACTCACCACAGGTTGTCACTGTTTCCCCCCCCCCAAAGTGCAGCTAACTGGGTTATCAAAGGTCGGCCATGTCTCTCACTGTCTATGGTGTGCGGTTCATGTAAAAGAACCATTGCTGACTTTTGACAAGACTGGCCGGGCGAGTTGTCCAGGGTGTACTCTGCCCTTGCCCGGAGTTGGCTGGGATGGGCGCCAGCCTCCTCGCAACCCGAATTAGGATTAATAATTGGTCAACCCTACTAAAGCTATGAACTGTAGGCTAATATGCTATCCTGAGCTAATATGGTATGGTAGCTCAATGCTAGCCGCACCCCGGCTAACAATAAGCCCAGGCGGCGTTCTCAGAGTCTCCGGCGCTTGGTTAGCACTTCTGGTCATACTGCTTGAAAATGTTCAGTCCCTGCGAAACCAGATGGACAAGCTTCATGCTCAGATTGCAGCGCAGAGGGATCTACAGGACTGCTCCATGCTGTGTTTCTGTGAAACATAATATATATATATGAAATTTCCTTTTGGCTTTTTCCCTTTTTCAGGGGTCACCACAGCGAATGATTTGCACATTTGATTTGTCATAGGTTTTTATGTCGGATGCCCTTCCTGATACAACCCTTTAGCAAGGGACAGAAACACGCCGACAGCTTTGCAGCCACTCTTCAAACTCAGCAATGGTTCTTTTACATGAACCTCTCACCATAGACAGTGAGAGACATGGCTGGCCTTTGACAACCCAGTTAGCTGTACTGGGGGACAGTGCCAACCTTTTGAGAGTGGGACTCGAACCCCCAGCCTTAGGATCAGCAATCCAGCACCCTTTACCACCAGGCCACCACTGCCGTGTGTGTGTGTGTGTGTGTGTGTGTGTGTGTGTGTGTGTATATATATATCAGTTATATAGCGTTTTTCCCTTGTGTTAAGACGTCGTCTCTGTGATCTTTGTGTTTACGCTGTTTTTCGGACTTTTGTAACCCTAAGCAAATCTGGTTGGTCAGAAGTGTAAGCCTACTAGCATGAGTGCAAGTCTCATACACAGAGATGAATTAACTATCTGCTTGGATCGGCGCAATCTAATGCATACTCAATTAAGCAAAGAGTTGTAAAATGAATGAAGATCTGAATCCACAAATTACAGAACAATTACAGATATTTATTATCTTTTAGCAGATTAATTAATATTCATTAGGATTTGTACTTGTTCTTTGTATGCATCTCTTGAATAAAGTTTACTTACTTATTTACAAAAAAGAAAAGAGTTCTCCACTTTGCTGGGATTCACATCCCAGGCTGAGTACTAAACGAGTTCAACGGCACCTTTGTTCACTTGAAAGACCAGAAGTCTGTATAACCCACAGCAAGTACACTACTTTTGCAAGTACAGTCGGCCCCCAATTTACGAAGACCCCTTTGTACGAAATCCCCGGATTACGAAAAACATTTTCCCGAATTTCTGTCCCTGAAATACGAAACAACCCCCTTTTACAAAAAAAAATTCAAACGCACCAATGAAAATTTCACAAGACGTGCGAGTTGCTCTCTCATTGACTGTCTCTCAACATCCCACCCCGCTGGCCTCCCAGATAGAATCAGAAGGAAGCTTCACTCTTTAGTTTTTTAAGTTGTTTTAATTCAGTAAATGTTTAATAAATGTGGGCGCATTTGAGCTCATCTGGAATTCCGATCCCTCAAGGAATCAAATTAAAGTTGAGTTTGTCAAGCAGGGAAGGCGCTTCTTGTGGGCGCGGTGAGAGAGAGACAGACAGAGAGAAAACTGTAACGCTTTAGTCTTTAGTTTAGTTTTTTAAGTTGTTTTAATTCAGTAAATGTTTAATAAATGTGGGCGCATTTGAGCTCATCTGGCATCCCGATTCTTCAAGGAATCAAATGAAAGTTGAGTTTGTCAAGCAGGGAATGCGCTTTGAATTCACATCTTGTGGGTGTGGCCCACAGTGCGCGAACGAGAGAGCGATAGAGAGAGAGAAAGAGAGAGGGAATAGCACTTTAGTTTAGTTTTTTTAAGTTGTTTTAATTCCGTAAATGGTCAAGCAGAGAATGTGCTTTGAATTCATGCCCTGTGGGTGTATGTGTGTGTATATATATATATATATACACACACACACACACACACGCAGATCACTCACTTTCTGCGGTTAATTGGGACCGAGATCCCCACACAACCATCGAAATCCGTGAAGTAGGATCACCCCCCACCCCCACATACGTACATGTATATTTGTATATAATATCAATAACTACATATTCAATGCTATAAATGCTTACAATAACAATTAAACATAAAAAAACCCACAAGATGTAAATAAAATATAAATACAGATGCTCCCCAACTTACCAACATTCTTTTTGCAAACATCCGGAGAGAGGAACAGGTCTGTCCGAGGTCGAAAGCGAAAGTGAAATGAAATTGAAGAACAAGTAGTAATAGAAATGTAATAAAATCTACAGAAAGATATATCAGAAATATAAGTATGAATTATTAAACATTATCCTGAGGTACACTTTATCCTGTGGGGCCGGTGGCGTAGTGGTTATGGTGCTTTGCTCATGATCAGAAGGTCGTGAGTCCAAATCCCACCGAGACCCTGACTGTGCTAAGACCCCTGGGCAAGGTCTGAACCACAAGTGTGCCTCTGTTCACCCAGCAGTATAAATGGGTACCAGCGAAAAATATACTGGGAAGGTAACCTGCGATGGACTAGGGTCCCATCCAGGAGGAGTTGAACTCCTAGTCGCTTCACGCTACAAAAAAACGGAGATAAGCACCAGCCTGATGAGCCACTATGGCTTGGGTATAATAAGCCCACGGACTTTGCCTTACATTTAATACTAGGCTCCAGCAGAGGGGGGGCGTGGCTGATCCGTGCTTTACATTGGTTCTAGAAGAGAAGCAGAACAATACTTTTCGGAACTCCTGCCAAAACTTTCAAAGAAACAAATCGACTCTAGTATTATCATGAACTAGATAAGAGTGAAACTCTATAAATTTGTTCAGATCCGCTGTGCTGTGCTTGAGAGGAAATAGGAGTTTAAACATGATATTGATAACGTACAGATGATTATGGAGAGGGAGAGGGAGAGAGAGAGCGAGCGAGAGAGAGAAAGTATACAGTACAAACTCATGTAGGTTACTTATACAAGGTTTAAACATACGTTGCCCTCTAAAGAATGCCCTGTAATGACTTCACAAACAAATTCATCTAAGAACGGCCGTCCAGAACCGAACTCATTCGTAAGCTGGGACGCATCTGTACACACACATACAGATGGTATTGCATGACACACATACGCGGGCGCACAAGCGTAGATGCTCCAGATGCAACAACGTATCCAGTTTTGATGGGAGATTTTGGGTTGTTTTTTGTTTGTTTAGGGTTTTTTTTCATAATTGGCCTTGTTTTTGTGACATTTTCCATAACTTTCCCCCTATTCTTCCTTAATTTCCTTATTTTTTTAATTCGATGAACATTTATTCATTTTTTAAAACCGCGATGCACTGAAGCCGCATTACTTGAAGCGCGAAGTATCGAGGGATCCCTATATGTGTATATATATATATATATATATATATATATATATATATATACATACACACACACACACACACACACACACACACACACACACACACACACACACACAGACGCTCCCCGGCTTACAAACGAGTTAGGTTCCAGATGGCCATTCATTAGATGAATTTGTTCGTAAGTCATTACAGGGCATTCTTCAGAGGGGAGCGCATGTTTAAACCTTGTATAAGTAACCTATACAAGTTTCTACTGTATACAATCTCTCTCTCGGAGTTATTACATAACTGACAGCGTGGTGTAATGATGCTTTTGAGCTCAGTCTAATTGAAAGCATATTCTCTCTCTCTCTCTCTATCTCACACACACACACACACACACACACACACACACACACACACACACACACGAGACTACAACTGGACAATTGAACTGATCAGCTTCCGCTTGCCCTTGGAAGGAGCACCGGAGAACTATAATCAAACTTCAACATGAAGATAATCTGATTTATTTATTTACCCAAAGTGTGTGTAATGCTTCCTAAAGAATTCTGTTTGATTGGTGGATTATTTGTGAATCATTTCCCAATATGATTCATAGTTTGTGTCTCACTCAGCCCCACGTTGACCCAACTCAACTCAACCTGCTGCCGCGCGCCTGAAGCTAAGTTTTTATGGTGTTAAATCATGACCCTCACAAATCATTGTTTATGACACCATTCCTCCCATGACACCACAGTAAACATCAAAAACCACTCAGTCTCGCCAAGGCACACCATTTAACCCACCGGTCCTGGTCCCCGGTCCCAGATAATTAAGTTATCTGTGTAGGATCTGGAGGTGCACGGCGACTGTGCGTGCGCTTCAGGCTGCGCGTTGCTGGAACGGTGCAAAAGTGCTGACCTCTAAGAGCAGCGCACGCACATTACCGGCTCACAGGTGGAAAGTTCATACTCGTGGGGTACATGAAATTAAACACTTAGAAAACTTTCAACCTCTCTCTCTCTGTCTCCATAATCATCACATTATCAATATCATTATGTCCCGTGTTTAAACTCCTGGTTCCTCTCAAGCACAGCACAGCGGATCTGATCAGATTTACAAAGAGTTTCACTCTTATCCAGTTCATTATAATACTGGAGTCAATTTGTTTCTTCTTTGAAACTTTCGGCCAGAGTTCAGAAATGTATCTTCTGCTTCTCTCTGGTGTAAGCCACGCCCCTCAGCCGGAGCCTAGTATTAAGTGTACCTCAAGATGTTTAATCATATTTCATACTTATATTTATGATATAGCTTTCTATAGATTTTTATTCAATTTCTATCACTACTTGTTCTTCAATTTCATTTCACTTTCCTTGGCCCTGGTGTTCGTAAAACGAATGTTTGTAAGTCGGGGAGCGTCTGTATATATAAAATGTTGTCTAGACTCAAACCCACCTGATGCAAAGACACAACAGCAACCAAAAAAGCTCTTATTGTTATTAATGGGGTTATTTTCATTCATTCCTTAGACCGCTTAGTCCTAATGGGGTTGCGGGGAGGCTGGGGCCTATCCCAGTCGACTCTGGGCTAAGGAAGGATACACTATGAACAGCCTCCCAGTCTACTGCAGGGTCAACACACACAACCATTCACACTTCAGGGCAATGTGGAACAGCCCAATACTGGCAAAGTATATATAGGAGGAAACTGGAGTACCCGAAAGAAATCCTTGCAACTCCACACAGAAACTCCCTTCCTGGACCCAGGACTTTCTTGCTATGAGGTGTCTGTCCAAACCACTAAACCACCTTCACTCCCTACTGGGGGTCTATTTATGTAGCGCCCCCCCCCCAAAAAAAACACCCCAAAAAATTAACGGTTTATATTAGGACAAACATTTTCTACAGTAAGGATCTTTAATCTCTTAAAAATCACTATTATTAAACACTTACTGTAAACTGGGACTCCATATGGTTTATTTATAGCGATGAGGTTTTCATCTCGGTAGAGAATACTTTTAGAAAGTGCTTTTGCGAACACATTTGGATGGATGGATTGGAGTTGCTGAGTGATCCGCTTCAGTTCGACCACATTTCGTTGTACAGGAGATAACGGAACCTTTAGAAGGAGGGAAACGGAGATGAACGGAATATTTAAGATGTCGTACCAGATGTAACTGAGATACGAACGATTAATTAATTCATAAGTAAATATAAATTTAAAATGAATAATAAAAGTTTTAACCCACTGTGTTTGTTGTATTTTCCTTTTTATCTTTTTCACGCCGAATCTTTTCGGCTATATCCACAGCCCTCAGTCCTCTTTTCCTCTCAGGAGACGCGTCTGTCTCTCTTTCCGAAACTGAACTGTAATCGCTCTTAGGACACAGTAAATATCGTGGCGCTACATTATTTATCCACGTGCTTCTTACAACACAGCGACTATCCGCGCTTCGACTTAGCAACACACTCAATAACTTTACTGTACACATATCACATATCTGACCTTACAGGCTCTTTAAAAAAATATGTATATTCCCCGAAAAAAAAACCTAGAAGCACACAGCATTGTCAAACACAAGGATATAAAGCATTTTCAAAATAAAAGTCTTCGATACTTTGGTTTGTGTGTTTTGTCCGAACCCAGGAAACATCTGAAAAAACAAAAAAGGAAGTGAATTATGGCAAGCTGAAAAATTCAATACAATTATAAGATCTGTATTTCAGTTATTAGAGCTCACTTGCTGCTCCACGGTTGAGAGAGGAATCTGTATCTAAGTTATGTTTAATAATGAATAGTGCCAGGTCTACAGTAGTGTGAATTATGCATGAAGCCACTAAGAGTAAAGGTACAGCAGACTTGACATGGTCGCACAGACTTTTTTGCCTGGACCTGGGACAAATTGTAAGACTGCTCATCTCGACCCTCTTGTGTCTTTTATATGTTTTATTGCCATTAAACAACATGAAGGAGAGTATCTAATGGCCTTAACCTTCCACATCAGAAAATATCAATAACTGTAATGAAATCCACCACAAAAATGTAGCAGAACGAACCATTTTCCAAGAAATAAAGTCTCTTTTGCAGAGGACTCATAGCCCAGACTATGAGTTTCTCCCCTGGTTGACCACTGGCGAGCTCACACCACAGCCACCAACCAAGAAGGATGAAAATTAACCTGCTTTACCTGACAAAGCTGAAGCCGGCCAACCACATCTTTTAAATTTCTACTCATGCTGCAACACAGAATCATGTAACACACCGAGTAAAGCCTCATCTACTCTCTTTTTAAATAAGTAACACCAACATTAGTATGGATATAACTTGCATTACAATGCAATATACTGTACATCCTTATGCAAATTTAACACTGTACTTTTCTTTTGGTTGTGGGTAGTGTATTACATTAATTTTACTAGAGAAATATCACAAGTGCAACACCTTTAATAATGAAATATAATGCAATTACAGTATGTGAAACTGTAAAGGATATGTGTGCAATTTTATGATGAGCATCTTTGACTTAGTCAATCAAATTTCATTGTATTGCAAGTATAATGAAAATAAAAAGGTTTCCATTTGTAGTTTTTCTATTTCTTTTACAGACATGAGTTGATAGCACCCAGAGTTGGCTAGCTTCATTATAAAATGTTTAAAGTGGGCATCTTACCATTTGTGTGTGCACTCAATATAAGAACTTTGAAAATGTATCAAAATGTATGATCTCTGATAGAGCTGTTGCACATGTGTGAAAATTATTCTATAATCAACATACTGTTTTTATACATATAATATATATATATATAGGCATCATAAATAAACTGATCTTTTAGCTATATATAGGTGTTACATTACATTAATACTATAAGGTAAAGCTTGATGAATAATAATTAGGATTTTTCACTGTTGCAGTATGAGGTGCTATTGGCTGTTTGTAATTTGATTATGTGCAAATTAAAAATCAGATGGGACCAAGAATACATTTTAGAAGAGCACCTCCAAATAACCAACAGGAGCTGAACTACTGCCAACTTAAAGCAAGCAGTGTGGTGTCCAGTGATGTTCCAGAGTAATTTCTCTAATAAATATATTACAGACATGCCAATCAAATAAGATCGGATCAGAAGACTGAACTGAACTGTTCTGTAAGGCTCAGCGGATCAACCACACGCTGAGTGTCGCGTGTCAGTGACCACAGCCTGCTGGAATCTGAGCTGCAGTGATGGGGGGGGGGGGGGGTGTTCACTGTGCTCAGATCAAGTCCTCCACATTTTCTACTGATAGCATGTCATTACTGTTCACACAAGAAGCTCCAGAGTCGGCAGGTCCAAGATGCTCCAGAGAGGCACACTGTAGGCCCCAACTGCACATCTAATGTGCGTAATGACAGCTCTGGTATGCTTCAAAGTTTAGCAGCAAGTGTTTAAACAGAGCTTGTGTATATATATATATATATATATATATATATATATATGCATATATACACAGCTACAATTCCCAAGTAATGGCCATTGACACATAAAGGATTCCAGATCTACTGACACTGGCAATATTAAGGATTCCCATCTTCCTCAGGTTCTACGGATCAAATTTCAACCAGGATTCCCCTCAGGTGAGATAGGTTAGGGTCTTGGTATCAGTGCCATTGGATCAGTGTGCACTGGAGACCAAAGGAAGACTTGGGATATTCAGGAGATATCTGCACTGAGCTGGAGAGTTTGAGAATCTGGGAACAATGTCTCATCAGACGGGCATTCATGGTGAGTACTCTCAATATCCTGTCCAGTCAGGTACAGTTGGTTAACATTGGTGAATTGTTTTGACATAGGCTGTTGAAAGGTGTCACATTAGTCTGATTACTTTCCTTTGGAATAGGCAACGCACTGTATATAGATTTAAAGTCAATGGTAAACCTAAGTTAATTATTCAGTCTCATCCTGTACCGTGTTTAAAGTCATACTCCATTTCTTTCTCATATCTACAATGGCTGATGAGTCAATAATATTATATTAAAATATATCATTTCCTTCTTCTTACATTTACTCGTGTGTCTGAAGTGAGATGAGATCATTTTTGTGTGAGAATATGAATTTAGTGAGAAAAAAAATGCCTGAGTACATCATAAAAAAACAATCTGAAATCAAAGCTTTTAGCTCATCCTTGTACATAACTGGGGGTATACATTACACGAGTATAAAGATAACTCGAATGTTTCAATACATTTATGTGAATGGTAAGACAGTGTAACTGGAGCTGAAGGGCGGAAGCCATACACTTCATGCCTCTCACCTGAACCTACATCATTTATGAACCCTCGCCAAGTGGTTACCATGGTAAACCCATGGCTCCTGCTGTCTTGACTTAAAGAAACCTTTGTTAGTATTGTTTCCTTTACTGCTCGAGTTATTTCTCATTAAGTCAAATCTTATAACTAAGCAGATTGAATGATGACCAAAGAACTATTAATGGCCAGGCACTCCAGCAGCATCATTGACTTATCAGACGAGGGTCTCAAGCATTTGTTTCTCTCTCTCTCTCTCTCTCTCTCTCTCTCTCTCTCTCTCTCTCTATCTATCTATCTAATACAAACATTACATTACTTTGTTTCAGTCCCTGAATCATGGTTTACAAAAATTTGACAGGAATTTTCATGTTAATCACTCGTCATCTCTACTGCATCTGAGCATATATGCCAATACCACATGGGGAATTTCAAGACTCTCACATGAACTGGAAGTAAAACAGAAAATGGAAGTTGTGGCATTCTATCAACAAAGATGATTTACACAGTGATTTTAGAGTGTGAAAAAAGGATGGCAGGAATACACCCCGAATGAGATAGTAGTCCATAACAGAGCACCACATACTCTCACACCTAGAAGGAGTTTTAAATACATCCAATCCAGATAGCAGCTTCTCTTTTATTTTTTTGATGGAAACCAGAGAACCCAGACGAAACCCATACAGACATGAGTAGAATATGTAAAACACCACACAGACAGTAATCCAAGATCAGGATAGAACCAGGGTTCGTGAGGCAGCAACACTACCCAGTGTGCCACCTGGCTGCTTATAATAACCATTTAAAAAGGTATTACTACAAATTATGTGCTTCATTACCTCCACCGAGGTATTTATGTGAAATTGTTACTAGAGGTAGGCTTTTGGACAAGAATGATATGGTTAGATTTTTGTCACAATCCGCATCAAATTCTGGATGCAGGAATTTTAAAAAATGTTTCTTGAACATTTTGAGATAGAACAATTATTTTCTAATTGTGATATTACAGAAGTCCCAGCAAGCTTGAGAGAGGTTTACCATCTCAGACTGCTCCTGGTCTTTTGTTTGTTTGTTTGTTTGTTCGTGTATATAAAGGTCGAGTGATCACTTTTACACCAGAATATAGACATCCATTATACTTGAATTTGGCTTTACCAGCTAGAAGCAAGACTCACAAGTAAGTGGTTCTGATGGCAGTTCAACACAGTTCCAAACTGTCTTGGACCACAGTGACATTGTCTTGACACAATGATGGTGCTCAGCATCGACCGAGCGTGACTACCATAAACCGTCAGATTTTCAAAATGTTTGAAATTTTACGGTCATCGTCAAAACCGTGTATTACTACCCAGTATTATGCTTAATGCAAGCTATTCACTCCAAGGTTTTTACCTTCTGCTCAGAAATGTTTTGTCACAACATTGTCACATTAAACCACCTCTATCTGGGACTGTTTGGCCACACTGCCATCATATTGTTTTGAAGCTATAAATGAGATTACAAAATGTTGGAGTACTTTGCTAAGCTTTGTGTTTAGTTCTGTAGATTAAGTACATATGGAGGAGAGCAAAAAGTAGAAAAGCCAATCCGTAACTGGTTCTTTTATATTTACAATATTTCTAGCCACTGCGGATCTCAGGCAGTTCCTGGTCAACGCAAGGCAAGGAGCCATCAGGGTCATGAAAATTGTTATAAGGACTGGTGAGTTAGAGACTATAAGGTGTAGATGTACTGGTCCTTCTCAAAAAATTAGCATATTGTGATAAAGTTCATTATTTTCTGTAATGTACTGATAAAAATTAAACTTTCATATATTTTAGATTCATTGCACACCAACTGAAATATTTCAGGTCTTTTATTGTTTTAATACTGATGATTTTGGTGTACATGAAAACCCAAAATTCCTATCTCAAAAAATGAGCATATCATGTTCAGGTAGTCTAAACGAGCTATTAATCTAATCATCTGAATCAACCAATTAACTCTAAACACCTGCAAAAGATTCCTGAGGCTTTTAAAAACTCCCAGCCTGGTTCATTACTCAAAACCGCAATCTTGGGTAAGACTGCCGACCTGACTGCTGTCCAGAAGGCCATCATTGACACCCTCAAGCAAGAGGGGAAGAGACAGAAAGAAATCTCTGAGCGAATAGTCTGTTCCCAGAGTGCTGTACCAAGGCACCTCAGTGGGACGTCTGTGGGAAGAAAAAAGTGTGGCAGAAAACACTGCACAACCAGAAGAGGTGACCGGACCCTGAGGAAGATTGTGAAGAAGGGCCGATTCCAGACCTTGGGGGACCTGTAGAAGCAGTGGACTGAGTCTGGAGTAGAAACATCCAGAGCCACCGTGCACAGGCATGTGCAGGAAATGGGCGACACGTGCCGCATTCCCCAGGTCAAGACACTTTTGAACCAGAAACAGCGGCAGAAGAAAGTACTTTTTTCGGATGAAAGCAAATTTTGCATGTAATTTGGAAATCAAGGTGCCAGAGTCTGGAGGAAGACTGGGGAGAAGGAAATGCCAAAATGTCTGAAGTCTAGTGTGAAGTACCCACAGTCAGTGATGGTCTGGGGTGCCATGTCAGCTGCTGGTGTTGGTCCACTGTGTCTTATCAAGGGCAGGGTCAATGCAGCTAGCTATCAGGAGATTTTGGAGCACTTCATGCTTCCATCTGCTGAAAAGCTTTATGGAAATGAAGATTTTCATTTTTCAGCAAAATCTGGCACCTGCTCACAGTGCCAAAACCACTGCTAAATGGTTTACTGACCATGGTATTACTGTGCTCAATTGGCCTGCCAACTCTCCTGACCTGAAGCCCATAGAGAATCTGTAGGACATTGTGAAGCGAAAGTTGAGAGACACCAGACCCAACACTGTGGATGAGCTTAAGGCCGCTATCGAAGCATCCTGGGCCTCCATAACACCTCAGCAGTGCCACAGGCTGATTGCCTCCATGCCACGCCGCATTGAAGCAGTCATTTCTGCAAAATGATTCCCGACCAAGTATTGAATGCATAACTAAACATAATTATTTGAAGGTTGAGTTTTTTGTATTAAAAACACTTTTTTTATTTGTCGGATGAAATATGCTAATTTTTTGAGATAGGAATTTTTGGTTTTTCTTGACTTTTTTTGCCAAAATTATCAATATTAAAACAATAAAAGGCTTGAACTACTTCAGTTGTGTGTAATAAATCTAAAATATATGAAAGTCTAATGTTTATCAGTACATTACAGAAAATAATGAACTTTATCACAATATGTTAATTTTTTGAAAAGGACCAGTATATCGTCATCTGGATCATTGCTGACTGCAGTGTGTGATAAAGCATTTTTCATACAATTCTATTCTGAGACATAGAATGATAAGCTTCCTAAAGTGTGTGTGTGTGTGTGTGTGTGTATTATTAGAGCAATTGGTATTGGGGTCCTACAGAGAGCCCTCTCAAAGTTGGGATCGAGACTTTGACCCATGTGTTCTGCCTCTGTTGGACTCATCTGAGCCGTGCTACATCCTGTTCCGTCTGGACACACAGAACCAGCAGGGTTACGAGTGGCTCTTCATCTCCTGGTCTCCAGATCAGTCGCCTGTAAGGGCAAACCCAGCTATACACTCAAATATAGTTATAGAAATATGTACTATATGGCAATTTGGTACTGAAATCACATTCCTGTCTGTGTGCTGAATTGCTGATTTGCTGCAGGTGCGATTGAAGATGGTATACGCTGCCACTCGTGCCACACTGAAAAAGGAGTTTGGTGGAAGTCACATTAAAGATGAACTGTTTGGAACCACACAAGTAGGTAGCTGTGTGACGCCTGTTGCACACAGTCGTGTGTTCTGTTACATACATTATGTCATCAGTGTTACCCTTCACTGCTGATGTCCTTATTGTCAATATTTTGATTTTCAATCCTATTTTCCACTGATATTGTTTACAAATATAGTGTATCCATCCAATCCATCCGATCTGTACATCAAGTACACTATATAGAAATATCAATCCGTCCATTTATTTATACAGTGTAGAAATATCCATCTGTCCATTAATCTATCCATCCACCCATCCATCTATTCCATTACACAGTGTGGGTAATCCATCATCCAGCCATCCAGAGTATATCCATTTACACAGTAAAGAAATATACATTCCTTTAAACTCAAGAACACCTATCATCTATTTATATCAATATAATAATATTTACTCAATCGGGGAAAATCCTTATGCACAGTATAAAAATAGCCATCATCCATTTACACAGTACAGTATAGAAATATCCGTCCAACCATTTACACAGTATAGAAATTTACATCTTCCATTCATTCATCCATTTTCAGAGTATAGAAATATTCATCCATCCATTTATTTACACAATATATGAATATGTATCCATCCATCCATTTACACAGAATAGAAATATCTATCCATCCATCCATCCAGTAATCAATTTACGCAATACAGAAATGTCCGTCCATCAATTTACAGTACAGAGATCCCTCGCTACTTCACACTTCAATTCATGCGGTTTCAGTGCATCGCGGTTTTTTTTTTAATATTCTTCACATTAAAAAAATAAGGAAATTAAGGAAGAATAGGGGGAAAGTTAAGGGAAATGCCGCAAAACAAGGCCAATTATGCAACAAAAAACCCTAAACAAACAAACAAAACCCCCCCAAAAAACCCCCAATGAAACACATGTCTGTATGTGTGTGTATTTATATTTTATTTACATCTTATGCATTATTTCTGAATGTTGAATTGTTATTCTTATTATAAGCATTTATAGCATTGAATATGTATTTATTGATATTATATACACATATACATATACATATACATCAGTCAGGGGGGGTTGATTATATTTCGCAGAATTCAGCAATCGTGCAGGGATCTCGGTCCCAATTAACTGCGGAAAGCGAGGGATCCCTGTATATAAATATCCGTTCCTCTGTCCATCCATTCAACCATCCATCTTTTTACACAGTAAATAAATATTCATCTATTCATTTTCACAGTATAGAAATATCCATCAAGTTATTTACAAAGTAAGGAAATATCCATCTATCAATCCATCCATTTCCAGAGTACAGAAATATCCATCCATCCATTTACACAATAAAGAAATATCCGCCTATCATTCCATCGATTTACATAGTATAGAAATATCCATCCATCTATTATTGTACAGTCTGAAAAATACATCACCCATCTATCTACACATTGTTGAAATATTTAGTTTTTAATTAATCCATCCATACATTCATACCATCAATATAATAATATTTACACAATGTGGCAAATCCTATTTACCCATTTAAACAGAGTGTAAATATTTCATTCATCTATCCATCCATGTATTTACGATGTGGGAATATCTATTGTTCCCTCCATCCATCCATCTATTTACACTGAGTGAAAAATATCCATCATCCATCCATGCATTCTAAAGAATAATAAATAATGCTTCAACCCCTAATCCAAACCTTTTCATAAAATATTTTATGAGCTCCTGTGAATTTCTTTGAAACTACAATTGTGAAACAATTGAGGAATATTTTTAAGTATTAACTGCTGGGAGCAGCTCTAACAACTCATCACAAACTCCTGGGTTGAGAGAAAACACTCATTCATTCATTTATTTTCTGTAACCGCTTAATCCTAACTAGGGTCGCGAGGAGGCTCGTGCCCATCTCAGCCGTCTCCTTATGAGGGTAGAGTCCACCCCCGGATGGCTCGCCAAGCCATCGCAGGGCAGAAACTCGCTGATGGCTATGTAGCCTACTCTTGTTGAAAGTCAGCAATGGTTCTTTTGCATGAACCTCACACCGGAGACAGTGGGAGACATGGCCAGCATTTGATAACCCAGTTAGCTGCACTGAGGGAGGAGACACACAACTTTAACTATTTTCCTCTTCTTTATAGGAAGATGTGTGTTTTCAGGGTTACCTTCGCCACATGTCCTCCTGCACCAGCCCTGGTCCACTCACAGCAGCTGAGCAGGAGCTCCATCAGATCAAAGCCACCGAGGTGAGCAAGCTAGCACATATTCATGATACTGAAGTTCTAATATGGCCTTCATCTCAGACTGCACTGTAGCTAGATTATGAATCCAGAGTTTCCTCCCCAAACATAATTAATGACAGTTTATTGCTTGAAATGCACCTAAAAGGACAGGGTCGTATGGGTAAGTTCTTACTAATGTGGTCTTTTAGTGTGACGTGATGGTGTGTGTGTGTGTGTGTGTGTGTGTGTGTGTGTGTGTGTGCCAAAATAGAGTACATACATATTAAAAGCAATACTATATATATTATATACTTTTTTCTTAGGAGGAAAGAAGACGAGTTACTACTTCGGCTGGTAGAGGAAAGGTAAATTCCACCCAATAATCCAGGAAAACATAAAATTCCAAGCTCCGCCACCAATTTCTTTCTTTCTTCCTTTCGGCTTTTTCCCTTTCTCGGGAGTCGCCACAGCGAATCATCTGATTCGCACATTTGATTTGGCATAGGTTTTTACGTCAGATGCCCGTCCTGTCACAACCCTTTTAGCAAGGGTCAGAAACACCACTAAACTCCTCCACCAATAAAAACTCGTATATTCCACAGCACGACTGATCTTACTTTTGTGCAGTTCAAAAAAACCAATCTTGATTGGTAAAGAGAGCTCTTAATGTGATTTTAGTTTTTCTAACACAGTGGACACTTTGTACTGAAAACCTTCACTTTTTCTTGTTCACCTAATGGACTTATACTTTATGATTGCTTTGTTGCCACTCATCTCCTCTCATCTCATTTGGTGAACCACTTAATCCTACTAGGGTCACTGAGACGGTAGGGCCTATCTCAGCCAACACCAGACAAAGCTGGGGTACACCCTGAACAACTCGCCAAGCCAGTGCAGGCGCACGCCCACACCTAGGGGCAAATTGAAACAACCAATTATCCTAACGTGCATGTCTCTGGAATGTGGAAGAAACCAGAAAACCTGGATGACACCCCCACAAATATAAGCGGAACATTCAAACTCTACACAGAAATGCCTGAGACCCAGGACTCACAGGATAACCCAGGCTTTCACGCTGTACAGCAGATGTGCGAACCACTACTGTCCTGTGTAACCCATTTTGTTGCCACCTCAAAATGATATAAGTGAACATCAGGGGGAGAAATCTGTAAAAGTGATACTAGTTTAATTGAGTTAACTGAAGTTTATTGGACTATGAAAAACAGCTTGCTTACAAAACACAGCTTGCTTTCTTTAGCTTTTTATTGTTCATGGCTTTGTTGAATACTTCATTCTGATTGGACAACTATACCTTCCAGGATCTATTATTTCTATAGAACAGACCATTACTATGAATAACAGGCTGTTTGTATGGACCATGGCATTAAAGTTAATTAATACAGTATTTGAATTATTAGAATCATTTTTAAATCAGGGCAGTGGTGATCTAGTGGTATAAGGCGCCGGATTGCTGATCCAAAGGTTGGGGGTTCGAGTCCCACTCTCCACAAGGTTGTCACTGTCCCCCCCAGTGCAGCTAACTGGGTTATCAAAGGCCGGCCATGTCTCTCACTGTCTAGGGTGTGAGGCATGTAAAAGAACCATTGCTGACTTTCGACAAGAGTAGGCTGCAAAGTCGTTGGCGTGTTTCCGCCCTGCGATGGCCTGGCAAGCTGTCCAGGGTGTACTCTGCCCTCGCCGTGAGTTGGCTGGGATGGGCACCAGCCTCCCCGTGACCCTAATTAGGATGAAGCGGTTACAGAAAATGATGATGATTTTTAAATCAATATTTCATTTCAAAGTTTTTAATTCTTTAGAAAGTTACTGTGTAATAATACAAATTAGGCTGGTTTATAGTAAGCTGGGTTATTGAATTGCTTATTTCAATACTTGATTCTGATTGGTCAAATATAGTATTCATACATCTGTTATTGGGTGGTATGGTGGGGTACTGATTGGAATATCTGCCTAACAGCAAGAAGGTACTGAGTTTGATTCCCGTGCTCGGGCGATTCTGTGTCGAGACTGTATGGTCACCTTCTTTGCATGGGTTTCCTCTGGGTGCTCCAGTTTCCTCCCACAGTCCAAAGACATGTACATTAACCTCATTCTAAAATTTCCTTATCTAAATTTCTCCTGGGTGTGAGTGTGACTTGTTGTGTGTGGGTTGGCCTGTGATGTTCTGGCAAGCTCTTTGGGGTGTACCACACCTTCACCCAGTGTTGGCTGAGATAAACTCCAGCTTCCCTGTGACCCTAATTAGAGTAAGCAGTTTAGCTAATGAGTGAGCAAGTGACAAGGGGTATGACATTAGCAGAAGCAGTAAAATCATTTTTAATCAATATATATGTGTAGTTGTATAATATGTAAGATAAGATATACCTAGCAGGTCATAATTATTACGAAATAAATCTCTTCCGGGTATTTGAAGATCCCCCCACACACACACACACACACACACACTTCACATAATGGTCCACCATTACCATCACCATGATGAAGTTAATTTAATAATAATTACAGATTCACTGTCAATTATTTGTCACAAATCTTTTGTTTCATTTTTTTTTTTTTTGTCTGCAAAACTCATACCCTAATAAAACCCTCAATCTGATAAAAAAAAGGGAAAAATAATATTTGTCCCACAGTTAAGACTTACAAAAAATAAACTAAGTTCTCTTGTCACATTTATCAAGTGATAGCATAAACCAGATTCTCTTAAAATGACAGTAATATTTTAAAAATTTTGACTAAACATAGAAACTATAAGGCCCTGTATTGGCATGTTGAGCATCGTGCGTGAAGAGTGGCCCTGCTTTCCGGGGGCCGAGATTGCAACCCGCCTGTTGGATGGCAAGTGGGTAGTGGTGGCCTGGTGGTAGGATGCTGGATTACTGATCCCAATGCCAGGGGTTCAAGTTGTGTTAATGTGAAAGGCATGTAAAAGAACCATTAGTGACTTCATCCCTGTCAGCGTGTTTCTGCCCTACGATGGTCTGGTGAGCGGTCCAGGTTATGACCCTTGCAAAGAATAGGCTGAGCTGGGTGCCAGCCTCTCTGTGACCCTAATTTGGATTAAGCGGTTCAAAAATGAATGAATTTATGAATATCATGTTGAGCTGTTTATTTTTAATTTTTTTTTTACAGATGATATTAAATTTTATTGCTAGGGCAGTGGTGGCCTGGTGGTAAAAGGTGCTGGATCACTGATCCTAAGGTTGGGGGTTCGAGTTCCACTTTCCACAAGGTTGTCACTGTCCCCCAGTGCAGCTAACTGGGTTATCAAAGGCTGGCCATGTCTCTCACTGTCTATGGTGAGAGGTTCATTTAAAAGAACCATTGCTGACTTTCCACAAGAGGCACTTCATAGCTGTCAACGTGATCCCGCCCCTTGCTCAGGGTTGTGTCAGGAAGGGCATCCGACGTAAAAAACCTACGCCAAATCAAACATGTGAATCATTAATATGACTTCCATCAAGATGGAGGCAGATGATTTGCTGTGGCGACCCTGGAAGGGAACAGCCGAAAGGAATAAAAGAAGATTAAATATTATTCCTATGCCACCCGCCCACAGTACCATTATTTCGTGCGAAGGGCACACAGTTTTAAGAAACACATTTAAAGGTGTTTAAAGCTCTGTCACTGAGAAACAATGAGTCTCGGATCAAACTACACAACACTCTTCCAACCACTCTGCAACAAGGGGTGTTTGTGCAGCTGTGTGTATTTGATTTTTCATATTGATATACAGCACTGTGATTTGCATGATAAGGTTAGGCAGGTTAGGCAGGTTAGGCAAGAATCTCCATGGACGATGGTGTTTGCAGATGACATTGTGATCTGTAGTGAGAGCAGGGAACAAGTGCAGGAAAATCTAGAAAGGTGGAGGTATGCCCTGGAAAGGAGAGGAATGAAGGTTCGCCTCAGAAAATCAGAATACATGTGTGTGAATGAGAAGGACCCAGGAGGAACGGTGATGTTACAGGGAGCAGAGATAACGAGGGTGGAGGATTTTAAGTACAGTCGGCCCCCAATTTACGAAGACCCCTTTGTACGAAATCCCCAGATTACAAAAAACATTTTCTTGAGTTTCCGTCCCCGAAATACGACACAACCCCCTCTTACGAAAGGAAATTCAGTTACTCTCTCATTGGCTGTCCCTCAACATCCCGCCCAGCTGGCCTCCCAGATTCCCAGAAGGAAGCTTCACTCTTTAGTTTTTGTTTTTAGTTTTTTAAGTTGTTTTAATTCCGTACATGTTTAATAAATGTGGGCGCATTTGAACTTATCTGGCATCCTGATCCCTCAAGGAATCAAATTAAAGTTGAGTTTGTCAAGCAGGTAATGCGCTTTGAATTCCACGTCTTGTGGGCGTGGCCCGCAGCGCGCGAGAGAGAAGGAGATAGAGAGAGAGGGGTGGTGGTGGTGTGCGTGTGTATGTGTGTGTGTGTGTGTGTGTGTGTGTTAATAAAAATGTTTAATAATGGTTTAATTAATATATATGTTAATAAAATGGTTTAATGGTTTAATAAATAATTTTCTTTTACTTTTAACACATATTTCATACAAAATCGGTGTACTTTTATCATTTTTAAAGGGTTTATGGGGTTTATCCAGTCCAAGGACTGGAGACTTGGAATGAATTAGGCGTTTAACATGTAAGATGTGACCCCTACTTACGAAATCCCCACTATACGAAAAGGGCTCTGGAACGATTCATTTCGTAAATTGGGGGCCGACTGTACTTAGGCTCAACAATCCAGAGCAATGGAGATTGTGGAAAAGAGGTGAAGAAGCGTGTGCAGGCAGGTTGGAATGGTTGGAGAAAAGTGTCCGGTGTGATGTGTGATAGGAAGGTATCAGCAAGAATGAAAGGAAAAGTGTACAAGACGGTGATGAGGCCAGCGATGTTGTATGGTTTAGAAACAGTGGCCCTGGGGAAAAGACAGGAGGCAGAGCTGGAGGTAGCGGAGATGAAAATGTTGAGGTTCTCTTTGGGAGTAACGAGGATGGATAGGATCAGGAATGAGTACATCAGAGGGACAGCACATGTAAGACGTTTTGGAGACAAAGTCAGAGAGGCCAGATTGAGATGGTTTGGACATGTACAGAGGAGGGATAGTGAGTATATTGGTCGTAGGATGCTGAGGTTGGAACTACCAGGCAGAAGGTCTAGAGGAAGACCAAAGAAGAGATTTATGGATGTGGTGAAGGCGGACATGAAGGTCATTGGAGTAAGAGAAGAAGATGCAGAGAACAGGGTGAGATGGAGGCGGATCATTTGCTGTGGCGACCCCTGAAGGGAGCAGTCGAAAAGAAAACAAGAAGAGATACAGTACTGTATAATCACACAGTGAAAATTATTTCCTCTGCATTTAACCCATCCAAAGTGAGCACAGACATGTAAACAGTGAGCGTGCACACATTTGGAGCAGTGGGCTGCCACACACACATTGGTAGCACCCAGAGAGCAGTTGGGGGGGATAAGGTGCATTACTGAAGGGCACTTCAGCTATTTATGTGGTGCAAGGAAAGGTGCCGGTTACACCTCCACTGCCACACATTTTTTCTTTTGGATTAAGACTCGAACCAGCAACCTTTTGGTCCCAAACCCACTAGTATCAATTATGGCACCTTTAATGGCAGGAGGAGCTTCACATGATGGTTTGATAGCATAATGATAGTTGTGTGTGTGTGTGTGTGTGTGTGTGTGTGTGTGTGTGTGTGCGCGTGTGTATGTGTATATTTTCTCGTTGAAAGACACAGATAAATGTGGAGAGTAAGCCTTTAAATCTGCAGGGCTTGGCATTCCCATTACAGGAGGAAGCTAAACGAGCTTTGCAGCTATTTAAACAAAGGCGCATCAACTACATTCAGCTAGTGAGTCTCACCTAAATAAACACACAATCACACACACGCACACACTGACACAGCCACATACACATAGAGATGCACAAGGTTGTGAAGATTAAAAAGTCACACTTTGTACACATTGGCATTTAAGAGGATTGACCTCTTTCTTCTATCATGTGTGTGTGTGTGTGTGTGTGTGTGTGTGTGTGTGTGTGTGTGTGTGTTTTCAGAGGCTGGACATTGAGAGAGAGACAGTTGAGCTGGTTCATACCTCTCCTACAGAGATTTATGAGCTGCCCGCCCGAATCCCTGCTGATGCGCCTCGCTATCACTTCTTCCTGTATAAACACTCGTATCAAGGCCAGAGTGTGGAAGCTGTGGGTCAGTTCCTGGGCTTTTCCTGAGATTTTTCCATTATATTTATTTTTATTTTAATATACTGTATTAATCCTTCAAGATAAATCTGGCTGTGCACATGCATACAGTGAACACACACTCAGAACAGTGGGTGCCACATAGCGGTGCCTGCAGAGCAGTTGGAGTAACGTAACTTGCTCAAAGTCATTTCACTCATAAAGATGGAGGAACAGGAGGTGCTGGTCACTGTCCCCTCCACCACACCACACGTTTTTCCTACTGGTTTTTATTTTAATTCATTTTATCTGTATTTTGGTCCCAAACTTGCTTGGCCTATGAATGGATGCCCATTCTCTGTGCAAATTGAGCATCATGCTACATTCGTTTTAATGTAAAGTGAATGCAGGAAGCCTCCCAAACTATTTTTACAACAAAAAAAACTAAAAAAAAAAAAAAAAATTGCTATGCATGTGCAGTAACACTATCTGTATCTATTTATTGCTCTGAATCAGGTATGGCTCGAACTGGATGCTTTCAGTCACACTTACAATAATTAAGTTTATAAATGCGCAATTAAATGACATTATCTATCTTTTCGGTTGTCAGCATTTTGTATTTATTAATTCAGTCATTCATTTCCTAAGCTGCTTAATGCTATTTAGGGTTGCTTGGAACCTTTCAGCTATCACTCATCCTGAACAGCTTACCAGGCCATTCACAGGGCCAACACCCACAAAAGCATTCACTCTCACACCTCGTGGCAATTTGGAACCACCAGTTAGCATACTGTGCATGTTTCTGCACGGTGGGAGGAAACTGGAGAACCCGGAAGAAACTCATACAAGCACAGAGAAAACATTTAAACTTCACAGAGAAACACCCGAGCCTGGGACTCGAACCCTGGACCATGGGCTCTGAGGTGGACATGCTAACCACTACACCACCGTGCCGCTCAATTATTTATTTATTTACAGTCTTGATCAAGATACCAATCCCAATGCATGCCTTTGAATTGTACAAATATCTCTGAAATTTGTTTGTGTCTGTTTGTAGCCCTTTTCAACACATCCTTTTATTTCTCGGTAAAAATAAATTGAGAAGACATAAATATAATCAACCAAAACAACATCGAGATTTTTTTTTTTTTTTTTTTACTTATTTTGGCCATAGGCCTGCAAACTGTAATATTGTGTAAGGAGCCAGTTTAATTGCAGAGCAATAAAAACAGTTATCTCGAAGTGCTGGAACACCTTGTGTGGGTTTTTTGCACTTAGAATAACCAAGATTTTTGAATTATTATATTTACAATTTTTATTCAGTTCAAACCAACCAACATTTACAATGTTTAACATTTATAAGAAAGCTGAAATTTCACCTTTTTTTTTTCCTTTCCTTTTCACAATTAGACAGAAGCAAAATATTGTATGTATTTATTTATTTTATTTTAGAAGTAAGCCAGATTTTTAAAGCCTTTTTTTTTTCTTTTTTAAAAAGCAACCATAATTTTGTTTCCATTTATTGCATTAAATTCTTATAGGCCAAACTTTTAGATTTTTTTTCCCCCTTTTGAATTTAGAAGAGACAAGAATTTTATTTAGGTGTAACCTGTATTTTTTATTTACTTTTTGCATTTAGATGTGATTACAATTTAGAAGCAGCAAATTTAAAAATACAAATTTTAAAATAAAGATTAGAGTGTGTGAGCAACAGAGAGACATATTTCAGGTCAGGAAACTCTATTTTCATACGAGTCTCTAGGTGAGCCATTTGAATTCCTTCATTTTTTCTTGAATCATTGCAGCGTAGTTTCCTTTTAAATCCTCACATCTTACTGGAATAGTAATATCATAGTATGTAATAATTATAATCATGTAATTTAAAAAAAATAACTCTTGTTGTGTAATTTTAGTTGATGTCTCAGACCTGTGAGAAAATGTATCTGAAACCAGCAAGTGCTTATCTGTTGGTGCCTCATTTATTCCTGCGATCTGATCTGCTGTTAATAACCCACGGAAAGGAATGTCAGTAGGATTGTATGTCAAAGAAATTACAAATAAGCACTTTGACCACTGCTCAACTTTGTGGGTTTAAACCTTATTTATGTCTTGTGAATCTCTCTTGTAAGAATGATTGACAAAATTTTCTGTAATAAGTAAAAAGAACTGAGTTCTTCTGTTGAGGCCAGCGATGTTGTATGGTTTAGAAACAGTGGCACTGAGGAAAAGACAGGAGGCTGAGCTGGAGGTAGCAGAGATGAAAATGTTGAGGTTCTCTTTGGGAGTAATGAGGATGGATAGGATCAGGAATGAGTACATCAGAGGGACAGCACATGTAAGATGTTTTGGAGACAAAGTCAGAGAGGCTAGATTGAGATGGTTTGGACATGTGCAGAGGAAGGATCGTGAGTATATCGGTAGTAGGATGCTGAGGTTGGAACTACCAGGCAGAAGGTCTAGAGGAAGATCAAAGAGGAGATTTATGGATGTGGTGAAGGAGGACATGAAGGTACGTAGTTGGTGTAAGAGAAGAAGATGCAGAGGACAGGGTGAGATGGAGGCAGATGATTCGCTGTGGCGACCCCTGAAGGGAGCAGTCAAAAGGAAAAGAAGAAGAAGAAGAAGAAGAAGAAGAAGTAAAAGGAACTGAGAGCTGAGTACCACACGTACCACACAAGTAGTCAACAGCCATTAAAGATGTTGCTCTATATGAATGTGCTTAAAATGTCGAGCCCCCAGTTAAGAAATTCTAAATAAATTCCTGAATTAACCAAAAATAAAGATGACACAGTGCACAGACGTAGCATGTCAGATGTCGTGAAACATCCCGTAACACAAAAGAGAGGTTATACTTCAGCATCCTCATATCACCAAGCATTAACATAAAGCCTCTTTCTCAACCTCTCTTCTTTTTCTTGTCTTATTTTAGTATTCATCTACTCCATGCCTGGGTACAGCTGTAGCATCAAGGAGCGGATGCTGTATTCCAGCTGTAAGAACCGGCTGCTGGATGAGGTCGAAAGGGATTACCATATAGAGATCAGTAAGAAGGTATGCAGGAGTAAGGTTGCCCCTTATCAGTGTCTGTGGTGCCATTTTGAGTTGAATGATCTGGTTATGTCAAAGGTAACACCCCCGACAGCGTGAATGTAATGCTCACTGGAAGAGCTGCCAAAGCTAGAAACTGGTTGATTAACTGATTTTCTGGTGATGGAAAATACCAAGGAAATGAAAACGTGTTGGAAAATTTCAACATTAAGACACATTGTCTTAATAATTATGTCATTATGATACACTACAACAAAAGATTTGGAGTGTTTTATAATTAATTGGGGCAGTGGTGGCCTGGTGGTAAAGGTGCTGGATCACTGATCCTAAGGTTGGGGTTCAAGCCCTACACTCTCCACGGGTTGTCACTGTCCCTCCAGCGTAGCTAACTGGGTAATCAAAGGCCGGCCATGTCTCTCACTGTCTATGGGGTGAGGTTGTCCTTGGTGTTGTGTAAGAGGGCCTAATTAGGTTATGTTACATTACCTGAATGACATGTTTACACTAATAGCACTGCTATCGTCATGACATTAATTACTATGTCATTGGTGGAGAAATTTGAATTTCTAAAAGTATCTCAACCTATGTCAAAAGTGTGAATGATTCGCTGATAAAGGGAAAAAGCCGAAAGGAAATCTCAGTCTCTACAGAGTCTTTGGACACATGTGTGCTGTGCCTAAATTAACGATGAAGTTGAACTTTTCATGATCTATAGATCCCGGCATTTGACCTGTTGGAAAGTTCCTGCCTATGTAAATGTAATAACTATCATAATATTACTCTTCATCTTCATTTTCTGTGACCGCTTCATCCTAATTAGGGTCGCGGCCAACAGGACAGCCAACTCAGGGCGAGGGCAGAGTACACCCTGGACAGCTCGCCAGGCCATCGCAGGGCGGAAACACGCTGACGGCTTTGCAGCCTACTCTTGTCGAAAGTCAGCAATGGTTCTTTTACATGCCTCACACCAAAGACAGTGAGAGAGACATGGCCAGCCTTTGATAACCCAGTTAGCTGCACTAGGGGGGACAGTGACAACCTTGTGGAGAGTGGGACTCGAACCCCCAACCTTTGGATCAGCGATCCGGCACCTTATACCACTAGACCACCACTGTATCCCATAATATTACTTTACTCATTCATTTTCTGAACCACTTAATCCTAATTATATTTGCATGGAGGCTGATGCCCATCTCAGCATACTCCGGACAAGGGCAGAGTACACCCTGGACAGCTCACCAGTCTATCACAGGACAGAAACACGCTGATGGCTATGCAGCTACACCTGATGATAATCAGCAATGGTTCTTTTACATAAGACTATCATCAACCTTTGATAATCCAGTTGGCTGCACTGGGGGGGGACAGCAATGACAACTGTTGACGGTGGGGCTTGAACTCTGAACTTTGGGATCGGTAATCCAGCACCTTACCACCGGGCCACCAGTGCCCAAGAATACTTTAAAGGTAAGGTAAAGTCCATTGGGCTTTTTACACCCGAGCCTAGTGGCTCATCGGACAGGTGCTTATCCCCGGATTCTGTAGCATGAAGTGACTAGGAGTACAACTCCTCCTGGATGGGACGCTAGTCCATCGCAGGTTACCTTCCCAATATATTTTTACTGGTACCCATTTATACTGCTGGGTGAACAGAGACACACTTGTGGTTAAGACCTTTTGCACAGTGACCTCTTAGCATAGTGGGGGTCTTACTGGGATTTGAACTCACAACCTTCCGATCATGAGCCCAGCACGCTAACCACTATGCCACCGGCTCTACATATCCTACTATGGTCATCCTACTATTGTAGACTAAGTCTCAGCTGGGAAAAGGTGGGCTAAACCCTCAACAGTGACCAAACCATCACAAAGCCAACACACAACAATTCACAATAACAATCATACCTAAGGGCAATTTGGAACAGCCACTTAGTCTCATGTGCAAGATTTTGGACTATGGGAGAAAACTGGAGTGCTCAGATGAAACCCATGTATGTACCTGGGAGAATATACAAACTACAGTACACACAGCAATGCCCCAAACTGGGACCTTCCACCTGTGAGGCAGGCATGCTGACCAGTATGCACCCTGCTGGCATGTGTGTAAAATATACGAGTCAATTTCTTATTTTAATATTTTTTCATGCAATGAAAGTGAATTTTCACTCAGTTTAACACAGAATTTGATGTTTAATTCTCTAAATCAACACAATTGAACGTTTAGCATATCTGCTTGAAAGAGCCTTTCATAGGAACCAGCTGTCCTACTTATGAGTCATGGAACAAATCTTGGAAAGTAATTTCTAAGAAAGATTGATGACTAATTATGAAGCAGATTGTTTTTGTGAGTAACACTCATCAGTCAGCAGGTACTGCTGAGAGGGTTTTTGAGTTGGCACAAACACAAATTTTAGAAGCTGTTGTTAAAATACTGCCTGAAACCTTTTGTGTGTGTGTGTGTGTGTGTGTCCCCGAAGATGGAAATAGACAGTGGAGAAAGCTTGACGGAAGAGTACCTATATGAAGAAGTTCACCCTAAGCCACAGGCCCTGATACAAGCCTTTGCCAAGCCAAAGGGCCCTACAGGGAAACGGGGTAACAAGCGTCTTATCACAGGAGTGGGTGAGAATGGCGACGAGAGCTAAGAGTTGAAAAATTGAGACAAAGCCTCCAAGAAATGCTCAACTGAAACCTGCTGCCTGACTTCTCCTTCTGTTGTTCTACCTTAATTTACGTTCATGTGTTCTATGCTAATTCTTCTGACACCCAGTGTATCCAAAGGCCACAAACTTTAAACAATGCATTTAACTGATTATTTTGCATAATCAAATAAAACCTGTTTCTGTACATTTAATCTATAGCCTGTGCTTTACTTTGTCTGGAATTGGAGAAAGAAAGGTCATGCGATTATACGCTAAGTCGTGAAGCGCAGGAATTTAAAATATGGCGACACGTGACAACAAACATCACAACATAAACTGAAAAGCACAGTAAGGTAGCATGTCTGCCTCACAGCGGTGTTTCTCAGTGTAGTTGGTATGCAGTCCAAATACTGTACATGCACGGTAGCCTAACTGACGATTAATTGACTCTCGGTGTGAGTGTGAGTGTGAACAGTTGTATGTCTTGGCCCTGCAATGATTGGGTGAGTTGTTCAAGTTTTGCCCTGCCTTCTTCACCCAGTGTTGGCTGAGATAAGACTCCAGCATTAGTGTGACCCTACTACTAGAATTAAGTACTTTGGCAAATAAGTGAGTGGGTGAGTGATAGTTCATACAGTAATAATTAATCAACCGATAGAGTGAATTCTTTGGGAAGTATGTTTACTGAGCATTTTCGAAAACAATAGAACATATCAGCTCACAATGAAAGACATCTATTGATCGTGGGGAAGTCCTTTTAAGAGGACAAGCTTTGTACCTTAACTAACCTTCAAAAAAGCAGGATTCCAAACACAACAGCCACAGGGATATCTTGAGGCATTAGATAACATAAGAAACCTTTGCAACTCACATTCAGATTTCATCCATTTACATAAATCTATCAGCAATATACAACCCCTGGCGAAAATTATGGAATCACCAGTCTCGGAGGATGTTGATTGATTGATTGATTGATTGATTGATTGATTGATTTTATTTGATTTCAACATTCGCAAATAATACTCATACATAATAAAAAAGTAATACTCATACATATAGTGCAATATATCAGTTGATAATAATTTATACCATACAATAGTTTATAATTTTTGGTTCCTTCGGTGGCATAAAAAGCAAAAATTATTTGTACAAAGCTTACACCAGTATATGACTAATAAATTAAAAAAAACTGATAAATTATTTGAATTACTCATATAAAATGAGGTATTCAAGTATAAAAAACTAAAATAAAATATAAAGTACTGTATATAAAAATAAAATAAATAGACTAGATAAGAACAAGTATAGATAATATATAAAATTTAAAAATTGGTAACAACTAGTTATACAAATGTAAAATAACAAATAAAATAAATAAATAAATAAAATAAATATACCCTGGATAAGTGTCGTTGAAATTAAGGATAGCCAATAAAGTTTGGAAAAACTTATTTCCAATAAGGTACAATTACACAAAAAAGTTACATTGAAAAAAGAGCTTAATAGATATACGTAGTATAATACTGGTAAATACAGAGTTACACGATAGCTACATGATAGTCACGTATTAAATTACGGAAATAAAAATGAAGACTCGTACTCTTCTCTGGGTTTATTATCTAAGTATTTTTACTGTCTTTTTGAAGATATTTAAAGATGGACTTGATTGAACATTCAGAGGCGGACTGTTCCAGTCTTTTATTCTCTGTATATAAAAAGTATTTGAAAGTTTATTTTTAACATTTGGAAGGTAAAAACCAGACATACTATTTCTTGTATTATGACAATGAATATTAACTAGTCTTCTAAAATTGTTACATAAATATTTAGGTGCACTATTGTTAAAAATTTTAGACATTTTTTTTACATACAAGTTATACATATACATTATACAGTTGTACATTTTATACATATACTATATATCAGTGGTCCCCCACCTTTTTCTTACCGTGGACCGGGGGGGGGGGGGGGGGGGGGCTTTTCAGCTTCTCTGCTATATTCTACATAGCAAAAAAAATGAAGGTGCCAGATTCCCATCAACAATGAACAAGGTTTTCAAGAACCAGGAGGTACATTTTCAGCAAAAAAAAAAAAAAAAAAAAAAATGTGTGTGTGTGTGTGTGTGTGTGTGTGTGTGTGTGTCAGGGAGGACTTTCCAATTAGCCTGGGTACACTGTAGTCCCGGAATGGCTAGAAGAAGTGCAACCTGTTGTGGTTTTGTGTTATTGTTGTTTTTGCTTGTTATAGCTCATTTGCCAAAAAGTTTGATGGGTTGTGTCAAATCCACCGACATCGTCTTTGGTGAATATATCAGGAAACGACTCCCGCATTGCTGGTGTAGGCTAAAATCTGTTCGTCAAAGTCTAATACGGTTCATACTTTCATGCCAAAGGTAAGCCAAGGTATCAAAAACACACTGGCTGGCTTCTTGATGGTAATCACTACAGATGCCATCTTTCTTTCTTTCTTTCTCTCTCTCTCTCTCTCTCTCTGTATTTCTCTCTTTCTCTCTCTTTCTCTCTTCTTTCTTTATTTCTTTCTCTTTCTTTCTGTTTCTCTCTCTATTTCTTTCTGTCTCTTTCTCTCTTTCTTTCTGTCTCTCTCTCTCTTTTGTGTTTCTCTCTCTTTTTCTGTCTCTCTCTCTCTCTCTTCTTTCTTTCTTTCTGTCGCTGTCTTTCTTTTTTCTGTCTCTTTCTTTCTTTCTTTCTGTCTCTCTCTCTCTTTTTTTCTGTCTCTCTCTCTCTTCTTTCTTTCTTTCTCTCTCTCTCTTTCTGTATTTCTCTCTCTCTTTCTCTCTTCTTTCTTTCTGTCTTTCTCTTTCTTTCTGTGTTTCTCTCTTTTTTTCTGTCTCTCTCTCTCTCTCTTTCTGTCTTTCTCTCTGTCTTCTTTCTTTCTGTCTGTCTTTCTCAGTCTCTTTCTCTCTCTCTCTTTCTCTCTGTATTTCTCTCTTTCTGTCTTTTTTCCTCTCGCTCTTTCTCTCTCTCTCTCTTTATGTCTTTCTCTCTCTTTCTTTCTCTCTCTCTCTCTCTCTCTTTCTCTATCTTCTTCGTTTTCTTCTACTTCTATATAGATACAGTATATATATAGATATATATGTCTCTTTTTTTTGTTCTTTTTTTGTGAGTGGGTGCGGACTAGGACTCCAGCGCGTAGCGAACAGCACGAGCTGTTCTAATGCACTCTTTCATGCAGGTAATAGGCGGTTTATGACGTGTTCCGATTCCGAGTGACTGGTACAGATTTCCTGGAAAGCCTCTTACCAGGAAAAGTGCTCGACTACGCGTTTACTGGCTCGTGCACACAGCGGCGGACCAATCAGGGCGCACCGCAGGTCATGAGCGCAGTTCCGTGAAACACGCTGCATGTGAAGAGACGCGCGGCGCGCGAGACCCCCCCCCCCCGCCTCCCCCCGGGAAAAAAAAAACGTTTCTCAGAAAGCGTTTCCCCGGTGCGAGCCCTCGTTTCCCGAGGAAGTTGAACCCGCTTGTCCTCGTCGTGGACTCGTCACAGACGGAGCTTTTCCCCGCTGATGAGCTGCCGAGCGCGTGCCGCCGGTTTGTCGCCATTGCGCGAGTGAAGGATGTCGGTTTGGACTGTGTGTGTCATTTCAGAGCCTGTTTAGTGCGCCAAAAACTGTCTTCACCCAGCGCGGGGAGAACAGGTCGGAATCAATTCGTGATGCTTATGTGTGTGCAAAGGTAAGAAAATCTGAATGTTTCTTTTACAGGTTCGAAGAAATATTTCCCAAATCGACAATCATAAAGAATGTTAAAAAGATTTGCAGAAAATATTTTTTTATAAATTGTCATGCCATCATAACTCACTGCATGGCCTGGGTTCTTTTCTGACTTAATGGTAGACGAATATTTTTTGAGTTCATGTTTCAGAACTGAAACAAAAGAAAAAATAAAATCCTTTTATTATTACTATTTAAAAAACAGTTACAGTATTTATCAACACGAACAATTACACCATGTATAGATTTTCATGCCGTCAAACTTTATTTATTTATTCAATTGTTTATTTCTTTTCAGCATCATGTAATATTTATTTTTACTCCAGTGTAAGTTGATATTTTGTTTTTGAATGATTACATGCCTTTCAGGAGCTTCTTCCGTACACACTGTAATCCTTAGCACAGAATCAAGGACAAGTTTAACTGAATTTCTGGAAAAATGCTCCTAGGTACACGGAAACCCATCACCGAGTCTCGTTCTATAATCTAATTATTATTATTATAATGATTATTATGATAATGCAATTTGAGATCACTGAGTGCTCACTGCTGCACTTGATCGAGAAAGATTTTTGAATCCCAAAACATTTTTACAAGGAATCTCTTACTTGTTCGATATGGACAGGTTCAGGAATAAACTTCATCACAGCTGCAGCAAAGAGTGAAGCTGAACATTGGGTGTAGTTCCGAACACATTGTACCCAACACTGTAATCTAACACTGTACCTAACATTGTAATCTAACACTGTACCTAACACTGTAATCTAACAACGTACCAAACACTGTAATCTAATAATGTACCCAACACTGTAATCTAACTCTGTAACTAGCATTGTAATCTAACAATGTACCCAACACTGTAATCTAACACTGTACCTAACATTGTAATCTAACAATGTACCCAACACTGTAATCTAACACTGTACCTAACATTGTAATCTAACAATGTACCCAACACTGTAATCTAATAATGTACTTAACACTGTCATCTAACACTGTACCCAACACTGTCATCTAACACTGTACTTAACACTGTAATCTAATACTGTACCTAACATTCTAATCTAACACTGGACCTAACACTGTAATCTAACAATGTACCAACACTGTAATCTAACACTGTACCCAACACTGTAATCTAACACTGTACTTAACACTGTAATCTAACACTACCTAACATTGTAATCTAACACTGTACCTAACACTGTAATCTAACACTGCGCCTAACACTGTACCTAACACTATAATCTAACACGGAACCTAACACTGTAATCTAACACTGCACCTAACACTGTACCTAACACTGTAATCTAGCACTGCACCTAACACTGTAATCTAACACTGCACCTAACACTGTACCTAACACTGTAATCTAGCACTGCACCTAACACTGTAATCTAACACTGCACCTAACACTGTACCTAACACTGTAATCTAACACTGCACCTAACACTGTACCTAACACTGTAATCTAGCACTGCACCTAACACTGTAATCTAACACTGCACCTAACACTGTACCTAACACTGTAATCTAACACTGCACCTAACACTGTAATCTAACACTGCACCTAACACTGTAATCTAACACTGTAATCTAACACTGCACCTAACACTGTACCTAACACTATAATCTAACACGGAACCTAACACTGTAATCTAACACTGCACCTAACACTGTACCTAACACTGTAATCTAACACTGCACCTAACACTGTACCTAACACTGTACCATACTGGTTAAGGTGCTTATTCTGTTCAAGTTCGTTCCCATTCTCATTGTTCATTTTCTGTAACCGTTTAATTCTAATTAAGGTTGCTGTGAGGCTGGCGCCCATCCCAGCCGACTCTGGGTGACGGCAGAGCACACCCTGGACAGCTCACCAGGTCATCATAAAGCAGAAACATGCTGACGGCTTTGCAGCCTACTCTTGTCGAAAGTCAGCAATTGTTCTTTTCCATGAACCTCTCATCATAGATGGTGAGAGACATGGCCGGCCTTTGATAACCCAGTCATTGGCACTGGGAGGACAGTGACAACCTGTGGAGAGTGGGGCTTGAACCCCCAATTTTAGGATCAATGATCCAGCACCTTTACCACCAGGCCACTACTGCCCGGTTCCCATTCTTTTAATAATATTATCACAAAGAAAAATGACAAAAATCCTGGCGTATTCTTTTTTTTGTTGTTTAACTGAAATAACATTTATGTGTCTGTCTGTCTTCCTTTCGGCTTTTTCCTTTTTACTTGCGAGTCGCCACAGCGAATCATCTGATTCGCACATTTGATTTGGCAGAGGTTTTTACGTCGGATGCCCTTCCTGTCACAACCCTTTATAGCAAGGGACAGAAACACGCTGATGACTTTGCAGCTACTCTTTACGAAAGAATGGTTCTTTTACATGCCTCTCACCATAGACAGTGAGAGACATGGCCCACCTTTGATAACCCAGTTAGCTGCACTGGGGGGGACAGTGACAACCTTGTGGAGACTGGGACTTGAACCCCCAACCTTTGGATCAGCGATCCAGCGCCCTATACCACTAGACCACCACTGCCCCTGAAATAACATTTATGTGTATTTATTCATAAAGATGTTTTTACCCAGTGTAGCATTCCAATATGGTAGAAAGCAAGCATAGAGTTGAGCAGTTTAGGGACAACAGTTTATATTGCCTTCAGGACTAAAGTGCAGAAACTTGAATGACTTCTGTGTATAATATCAAGGAACAAAACTTCAGATGGAAAATCCCACAACTTCGAAGATCTGATCAAACAAGTCTAGGGTGTAACATGACATCATAGATTAGCTGTGTAAAGAATGTGGGTTGTGCAACCCTCGATGAGCATGTTCTCGAACACATGCTTTTGTTGTGTTTTTCCTCAAATCAAGTTATGGTCAGTTCTAGTTCGTTCAAAAATTCAAGGTTCTTCTTTCCTAACAGGAGTTCAGTTCTTCCTTCAGCAATGATTACAGAGATGAGAGTTATAGAAAATTCAGAAGTATCAGAAGGTCCCTGTGTCCAGCCAGTTGTGGGTCCTGTTCAGCCATGGAACTCATTCGGAAAGCTGCGATGCTTCTATACGTTTCATCACCTGAATGCCTCAGGTACAGTACAACCAGCCTTGCATGCAATCCTCATCACTGCCATGTTATTTTTTTTTTAGTTTTGTTTGCTTCTTTCTTTTAATCAGTGGAATTTGAAACTAAAGAAATATTTTTGTAGAACTCACATTTTCACAAGATATCAAATGGCGCAGTGATTAAGGCACTGAATTAGTGATCCAGGTCAGGGGTTAAAGCTCCACTACCACCATGCTGTCACTGATGGGCCCTTGCGCAAGGCCCTTAACCCTCAGTTGTATAAAACAATGATTAAGAAAATGTAAGTCAATCTGGATAAGGGCATTTGCTAAATGCAGTTTAATGTAATGCAATGTAATGTAATGTAATTAGTTCCATACAAACACAATATAACTGTAATATGTTATCTTAAACCATTCAGATTTCAGATGGGGGAGAGATGGCAGAAGGGTGGAGTAGAAAGTTATGTTCTGGGTGTGTCTTGATCGCGTAGCCAGACTAAAAAAAAGTAATCATAATGCGTCACTGGTATTGTTCAGATATTGATCACACATCACACCGGACACTTTTCTCCAACCATTCCAACCAGCCTGCACACGCTTCTTCACCTCTTTTCCACACTCTCCATTGCTCTGGATTGTTGACCGAAGTACTTAAAATCCTCCACCTTCCTTATCTCTGCTCCCTGTAACCTCACCTTCCTCTTGGGTCCTTGTCGTTCATACACATGTATTCTGTCTTACTGAGGCTAACCTTCATTCCCCTCCTTTCCAGGGCATTCCTCCACCTCTAGATTTTCCTGCACTTGTTCTCTGCTCTCACTGCAGATCACAATGTCATCTGCAAACATTATAGTCCATGGGGAATCTTGTTTAACCTCGTCTGTCAGCCTGTCCATCACCATAGCAAACAAGAAGGGGCTCAGAGCTGACCCTTGATGCAGTCCTACCCCCGCCTTGAACTCTTCTGTCACACCGACAGCACACCTCACCACTGTCTTACATCACTTATACATGTCCTACACCACTCTAACGTACTTCTCTGCCACTCCAGACTTCCTCATACAATACCACAGTTCCTCTCTCGGCACCCTGTCATATGCTTTCTCCAGATCCACAAAGGCACAATGCAGCTCCGTCTGACCTTCTCTGTACTTCTCTATTAACATCCTCAAAGCAAACACTGCATCTGTGGTGTTCTTTCTTGGCATGAAACCAAACTGTTGTTCACAAATGCTGACCTCTGCCCTTAGTCTAGCTTCCACTATTCTTTCCCATAACTTCATCGTATGGCTCATCAACTTTATCCCTCTGTAGTTTCCACAACTCTGCACATCTCCCTTATTCTTAAAAATGGGCACCATCACACTTCTCCATTCCTCTGGCATCCTTTCACTCTCTAAGACCTTGTTGAATGTTCTTGTCAGAAAATCTACTGCTCCCTCTCCTAGACACTTCCATACCTCCACCGGTATGTCATCAGGACCAACTGCCTTTCCATTCTTCATCCTCTTCAATGCCTTCCCCACTTCACCCTTACTAATCTTTGCTACTTCCTGGTTCTCAACAGTCACCTCTTCTACTCTTTACCTCTTCTACTATTTTTCTCTCTCGTTTTCCTCATTCATCAGCTCTCCAAGGTACTCTTTCCTCTTCCCAGCACACTTCTGTCATCAGTCAATACGGTTCCCTCTCTGTCCTTAATCACTCTAACTTGCTGCACGTCCTTCCCATCTCCATTTCTCTGCTGTGCCAACCTGTATAAATCATTTTCTCCCTCTTTACTTTCCAACCACGCATTCAAGTCATCATACGCCCTCTGTTTGGCCTTTGACACCGCGACTTTCGCCTTATGCTGTGTCTCCCTGTACTCCTGTTTACTCTCTTCAGTCCTCTCTATGTCCCACTTCTTCTTAGCTAACCTCTTCCTCATTTCACCACCAAGTCTCCTTATCTCCTCTCCTTCCAGATGACACACCAAGTATTCTCCTACCTGTCTCCCTGATCACATTAGCTGTGGTTGTCCAGTCATCTGGAAGTACTTCCTGACCACCCAAAGCCTGTTTCAACTCCTCCTTGAAGACAACACGACACTCTTCCTTTTTGAAGCTTCCACCACTTTGTCTTCTGCTCTGCCTTTGCCTTCTTCATCTTCCTCACCACCAGCGTCATTCTGCACACCACCATCCTATGCTGTTTGGCAACACTCTCACCCGCTACTACTTTGCAGTCACTGACTTACTTCAAATTACATCACCTACACAAGATGTAGTCTACCTGTGTGCTCCTATCTCCGCTTTTATAAGTCACCCTATGCTCCTGTCTCTTCTGGAAGAAAGTATTCACCACAGCCATTTCCATCCTTTTTGCAAAATCTACCAACATCTGTCCTTCTGCATTCCTGTCTTGGATACCAAACCTGCCCATAACTTCCTCGTCCCCTCTGTTGCCTGCACCAACGTGTCCATTGAAGTCTGCCCCAATGACCACTCTTTCACCTCTGGGGGTACTCTGCATCACTTCATCTAACTCACTCCAGAATCTCTCCTTCTCTTCTCGCTCACATCCTGCCTGCATAAGCATTAACAACATTGGACATCACGCCTTCAATTTCTAACTTGGTCATCACTCTGTCTGACACTCTTTTCACTTCTAGAACATTCCTGACAAACTCCTCCTTCAAGATGACCCCGACTCCATTTCTCTTCCCATCCACACCTTGAAAAAACAGTTTAAACCCTGCTCCTAAGCTTCTAGCCTTGCTGCCTTTCCACCTGGTCTCCTGAACACACAGTATGTCCACCTTCCTCCTCTGCATCATGTCAGCCAGCTCTCTACCTTTTCCTACCATAGTTCCAACATTCAAAGTCCCTACTTTCAGTTCTAGACTCATGCCTTTCCTCTTCTCTCTCTGCCTACGGACACGCCTCCCACCTCTCCTTCTTCGACGTTTTCGACCAACAGTGCCCCAATTTCCACCTGCACCCTGTTGGTTAACAGCACTGATGGCGGTCGTTGTTAACCCGGGCCTCGATCAATCCGGTATGTCATTCTTTCTTGTGATTTGCATATTTTATTTGGCATTTGTTTTACGCTGAATGCCCTTCCTGTCTCAACCCTCTGCATTTATCTGGGCTTGGGACCGGCGTGAGGGAGAGACACTGGTTTGTGACCCCCCCTCACGGCTGCATTTATATATATATATATATATATATATATATATATATATATATATTTATTTATCTATTCGTATATTCACATATTCACACATACCGTACTCAGAAGGGTGCGCTTATTATAAGGTGCATGCATGGTGCTTAAATATTATGATGTTCGAGACCTGCTCTAAACATAAGTATTGCACTTAGGAGAGTAATATTGCACTGTCCACGAAGATGGTCTGAATGGTCGTTATCCAGTCAGTGTGTGTGAGGAACTATCAACCTATTCCTTTTCTATCAGTATGAACCTCAGGATATTCTCTTTTGTTTTTTAGGTTGGTACTGGGGGAACATTTCAGCCAGCCAGGCTGGAGATGTCCTAGCAGGCACCTCAGAGGGCACGTTCCTTGTGCGTGACAGCAGCCACACACATTACTTCTTCACCCTGTCTGTAAAGACCAACAGAGGCCCCACTAACATACGCATCAAGTACAGTGGCAACCGTTTCTGCCTGGACTACAGTTTGAGTTCATGTCCTCACCTGCTCTCCTTTCCCACCGTCTCCGATCTGGTGCAGCACTATGTGAGCAGCAGCAGGAAAAAGGAGAGATCTAAACTAGAGGAAGGTCCTCTGGCAGCAGTGAAAGACAACACAGTACTGCTGAAGCTTAAACAACCACTGTATGAACCCAGAACGTTCCCTACGTTACAGCATCTGGTTCGCCTGACCATAAACAAACACACAAACTGCCCGGAACAGCTGCCGTTACCACGTCTTCTACTGCTCTACTTACAAGACTACCCTTTCAAAGTATAATACTGATGCTTTTACTTGGATTGGGTTTAGAAGGCAAAATGTACTGGAGCTTGTGATTTTTTTCACTTGAAGGAGACTGGATAAACATTTAATGATGCAAAAGCTATGTGCAATAGGACTATGGGTACTGCTGAAGACAGGCACCGAACCCTAAAGTGCACCATGTGAACGACAGCATAACATTCCATCCTGATTTAAAGCTAAACTGAGCATAATTAGTTCTGAGAACAGAAAGCACTTATTTGACATAATTATTTCTAACTATTTAATTACCTGTAATTGCATATATTTATAACATTATCAATCATTACTGAGGTTTGTAATATGACTCACCGTGGCAAACATTTTTGCATTCAATTGCACATTCTCTGGCTCGATTTGCTAGGGCGGTAGTGAAGGGCTGAAGTGGGTGTTGTGACTGATCATTCACTCAGAGAACATAATTACATGCTCTGAAAAGCAATGAAGGTTAAGAGAAAGTAAGTGACTTTCGAATAGCAGGTAATTTGACCCCGCTGTTGTTCTGACTGTCTGTGAATTACATGCTGCTTATGAGAAGCTACTTCCTGTTTCCTGTTTACATCCGAACAAAATTTGTGCAACTGAAAGTTAAACTGAATGTTCCTGTAAATACTATTGTTTGTACACGTTTTCAGCATTCAGTAAAATATTTCAGTGGCACGTTTGCTTTGTTAATAAAAACAGGATCATATAATACTATACTATTAAAATATATTTATCTTTTGTTAATATATTTTCTTTACATTTTAGTTTTCAGGAGCTGTGTTGTTGTTGTTGTTGTTTTAATTCTCACCTTTAACAACCCTGTTTACGAGCTGGTAGTGTATACATTTCTATGTATAAACCTGCTCATGAAAGTAGGTCAACTCGGTTTGTCCTGCCGCATCACTGGAATCGGACACTGATGAGATCATTCAACGTTTCCAAGTAGAGTTAGATTTTATCGACTGCTATCAACTGTTACTTCCTCAGAGTTTAGTGGTTTAGACATACACGTGCTTTGAATAAAGCACTGACGTTGAGGCTGTAACTAAGGCAAACTGATCAGTTGAGAGCAAAAACAAGTCACACGCATGCACATCTTCACTAGGGTAGTACTAATCACTGCATTTGATTGCAAATACCTTACACATTGAACACCCATGAAAGGATTTCCACCAAACTCGATTGGACGTAGTGGTTAGCATGTCTGCCGCATGGTAAGAAAGATCTGGGTTCGAGTCCTGGTTTCAGTCATCTCTGTGCAGAGTTTGCATGTCGTCTGTGTGCTTGCATGGGTTTCCTCCAGTTACTCAGGTCTCTTCCCACAATCAAAAGACATGCACATTAGGCTAATTGGCTGCTCTTAATTGCCCCTGAGTTTTAATGATTGTATGTGTTTTGGCCTTGCAATGATCTGTAGAACTGTTCAAGGTGTACCATGCCTTCGCTTATTATTGGCTGAGATGGACTCCAGCCTCTCGGTCTAGTATGAGTAAGCAGTTTGGCAAATGAGCTTGTGAGTGAGTTGATGGGAACATTTCCCTACCTAAGTCATAGAGATGATTTGATTTTTGAATGTAATTGTCGAGGTCACTAGTGAAGGTCAGAGAACGGTCCCAAAACTTTGGAGATGGACCTTTCCCATGTTAAAATTGCAAATGGCTGAGAAACAAAGTGACATCAACCATGAGACACAACAAGGAGGGACAGATAGATAACCATATACATTACAAAATAACAATAATCAAGCTTACAGAATTTTGAGCGCTTATAACTGAAACAAATACTGATAGATATGCTGTTACTATGGAGCAGTAATACGAAACTATATGTGCACCTGTGGGCAGTTGTGGCCTGGTGGTAAAGGTGCTGGATCACTGATACTAAGGTTGAGGGTTTAAGCCCCACTCACCACAACCCCCCCACCCCCCCACCCTGCAGCTAACTGGGTTATCAAAGGCCGGCCATGTCTCTCACTGTCTATGGTGTGAGGTTCATGTAAAAGAACCATTGCTGACTTTCGACAAGAGTAGGCTGAAAAGTGATGGCCTGGCGAGCTGTCCAGGGTGTACTCTGCCCTCGCCCAGAGTTGGCTGGATGGGTGCCATCCTCCACGCGACCCTAATTAGGATTAAACGGTTACAGAAAATGAACTGATATGTGCACCTTTGACATCGAATGACCTTGAACGGTCAAAACCCAGTTATCTGAACCCTTTAAATGAGAGAGTATTTTTGCCAATTAAGTCATGCAGAACATATTATAAGATGAACATATGGATAATTAAAATCAGTACCCATATAGGGTGCTCTTCTAGTTATTATTTCTTTTAAAATCACTTACAGTATAAATCAGGCTTTGTTACATGTGTCTTGGTTATGTTATTTCCTGATAGGTAATATACTGTATACATAAAACAACAGACAGTGGAAATGTACGTGCTGCAGATATTTCACCTTGAGGGCCTGAACTTGTGAGACCTGTTTACATTGAGTTTCATATTTCAGATAAGGATTATATCTTGGCAACATTTTAAGTACATACATGAGTTTTAACTCATTCATTCATTCATTTTCTGAAATGCTCAATCCTAATTAGGGTTGTAGGGGGAGGCTGGTGCCCATCTCAACCTACTGGGTGACGGCAGAGTACACCCTCGGCTGCTCATCAGGCCATTGCAGGGCAGAAATACGTTGACGGCTATGCAGCCTACTCTTGACAAAAGTCAGCAATGGTTCTTCTAGTCTCTGACCATAGACAGGAAGAGACATGACTGGCCTTTGATAACCCAGTTAGCTGCACTGGGGGTCAGTTATAACCTGTTGAGAGCTGGGGCTTGAACCCCCAACCATAGGGATAGTGATCCAGCACCTTACCACCAGGCCACCACTGCACAAGTATTCAACTTTAATCTGCAAATTAACTATTTGCATTTAGCGTCTAAGTTTTATTTATTTCTCATTTTCAGCCATATATTATGAGTTATTGGTTATCATTTTTACATATGTAAATATTTTTAGCTTTGTTTTTTTTCACCAAAGATCTTGTATATTCTACTTCACTATATTAAGGTTTTACACCTGCAATACAAGACTAAAGGTGTCCCAGACCTTGTTTACATTGGTCCTTGGGAATCTGGCTAAATATCCAAATAAGGATTATCTATATAAAAATATAACTGGAAATGTGCCGATGTAGACCAATCAACTATAGTATTAAAACCATCTTCCTAATATCGTATAGGTTCCCTTTGTTACACCAGAATAGCTCTAATCCCTCAATGCATGGACTTTACAAGACCTCTGAACATATGCTGTCATATATGGTGGCATCAAAACAATTAACACTAGATCCTGTAAACCCTGTAAGTTCAAGTATGAGGCTTCATGGATTGGATTTGCTTCAGCAATCCATTTGATCTGAGGAATTTAGGGGCTGGCTTGACACCTTGAACTCTTTGTGATGTTCCTCAAACTGCTCCTGCTAAAAAAAGGCCACTGCCATTACTGAATACTGCTGCCACAAAGGAGTGTACTTGATCTACAGCAATATTTCAGCTGGTAATTCTCGAAGCAGCATGCTCAATGGCAGGACCCAGAGTTTCCCAGCAGAATATCAGCCAGACCATTTTTATCATGCTGTACAGGTGGTTGGGTGGGCGACATGGACACTTAATTTTTCTGGACAATACTTGAAATAGAAAATACTCAGATTTGCGTGAACGTGAACACAGTTGTTCTCCAGGCCATATTCCATAATCATATTTAAGTCAAAAAGGTTAAAGGTCAAAATCAGGTGACTTTTCGTTGAATATTTGGTTTCCAGACAATAGTACAGTACGAATGCAGACTGTGTATCAAATGGATATCCTGTATCTTGTTCCCTCTGGTGCATCTTTTCTTGTGTTGCTAGTATGCTGACATTTTTCTTGGTTGTATCACATCATCTTATAAAACTGACACCTCACTTGTTGCATAATATATCCTACCCCTTGACAGGTATCGTAGCAAGGTAATTAGGGTATTCCACAAAACTGTCATACACAAACTCATATTCATATCTGAATTTACCACTAGCCATTTACGACAAGCCCCTCCTTGAATCGCCACCTTATCGTGGTGGAGGGGTTTGCGTGACCTAATGATCCTAGGAGCTATGTTGTCGGGGGCAAATGCCCCTGGTAGGGTCACCCAAGGCAAACAGGTCCGGGGTGAAGGTCCAGACAAAGTGCGATTCAAAACAAACCCCTAAGACACGAGACAACACAGGAATCAGTCTCCCTTGCCCGGACGCGGGTCACCGGGGTTCCCTCCTGGAGCCAGGCCCAGGAGGGGCTCAAGGCGGCGCCTGGTGGTCGGGCTTATGCCCATGGAGCCTGGCCGGGCCCAGCCTGAAAAGGAGACATGGGTCCGCCCTCCCATGGACCCACCACCCGTGGGAGGAGTTTTAGGGGTCGGGTGCAGTGTGAGTTGGGTGGCAGCCAAAGGCATGGGTTCTGTTGGACTGATCCTCGGCTACTTACTCTGACCTTCGGGACATGGAATGTCACCTCTCTGGCGGGAAAGGAGCCTGATTTGGTGCGTGAGGTGGAGAGATACCGACTAGATATAGTCGGGCTCACCTCAACGCATAGCTTGGGCTCTGGAACCATCCATCTCGAAAGAGGCTGGACCTTCTTCTATTCTGGAGTTGCTCATGGGGAGAGGCAGCGAGCCGGTGTGGGTATTCTTGTTGCCCCCCGTCTCGGTGCCCAAATGTTGGGGTTCTCCCTGGTTGACGAAAGGGTAGCTTCCCTCCGTCTTCGGGTGGGGGGACGGGTCCTGACTGTTATTTGTGCTTATGCACCAAATGACAGTTCAGAGTACCCACCCTTTTTGGAGTCTTTGGGGGGGGTGTTGGAGAACGCTCCCTCGGGAGACTCACTCGTTGTCTTGGGAGACTTCAACGCCCATGTGGGCAACGATAGTGTGACCTGGAAGGGTGTGATCGGTAGGTACGGCCTCTCTAGTCTGAATCCGAATGGTGTGTCGTTGTTGGACTTCTGTGCTCGTCATAGTTTGTCGATCACGAACACCATGTTCGAACATAAGGGTGTCCATAAGTGCACTTGGCACCAGGACACCCTAGGTCGCAGTTCGATGATTGACTTTGTAGTCGTGTCATCGGACTTGCGACCATATGTTCTGGACACACGGGTGAAGAGAGGAGCTGAGCTGTCTACCGATCACTACCTGGTGGTGAGTTGGCTTCGGTGGTGTGGGAGGTTGCCTTCCAGACCTGGCAGGCCCAAGCGTGTAATCAGGGTCTGCTGGGAACGTTTGGCGGAGCCCCCTGTCCGAGAGGCCTTGAACTCCCACCTCCGGCAGAGTTACAACCACGTTCCGGAGGAGGCGGGGGACATGGAATCCGAATGGGCCATGTTTCGTGCCTCCATTGCTGAGGCAGCAGCCCATAGCTGTGGCCGTAAGGTCGTCGGTGCTTGTCGTGGCGGTAATCCCCGAACCCGGTGGTGGACACCTGCGGTGAAGGGGACCGTCCAGCTGAAGAAGGAGGCCTATCGGGTTTTATTAGCCTGTGGGACTCCTGAGGCAGCAAACGGGTACCGGCAGGCCAAACTTGCTGCAGCCGAGGCTGTCGCAGATGCAAAATCTCGGGTGTGGGAGGAGTTCGGTGAGGGCCTGGAGAGTGATTATCGGTTGGCCTCAAAAAGGTTCTGGGCCACCATCCGACGCCACAGGAGGGGGAAGCAATTCTTTACAAACACTGTTTACGGTGGAGGTGGGGAGCTGCTTACCTTGACTGGGGATGTTGTTGAGAGGTGGAGGGAATACTTTGAGGACCTTCTCAATCCCACCAACACGCCCTCCGTGGAAGAGGAAGACCCTGGGGGTTCGGGTGAGGGTCCGCCCATCACTGGAGTGGAGGTCACTGAGGTTGTCAAAAAGCTCCTCGGTGGTCGAGCTCTGGGGTTGGACGAGATCCACCCGGAATATCTCAGGGCTCTGGATGTTGTAGGACTGTCTTGGTTGACACGTCTCTGCAACATCGCGTGGTCATCGGGGGCTGTACCTCTGGATTGGCAAACTGGGGTGGTGGTCCCAATTTTTAAGAAGGGGGACCGGAGGGTGTGTTCCAATTATCGGGGAATTACACTCCTCAGCCTACCTGGGAAAGTCTATGCAGGGGTACTAGAGAGGAGGATCCGACCGATAGTCGAACCTCGGATTCAGGAGGAACAATGCGGTTTTCGTCCTGGCCGCAGCACTCTTGACCAACTCTATACGCTCCACAGGATTCTGGAGGGGGCATGGGAGTTTGCCCAATCTGTCCACATGTGCTTTGTGGATTTGGAGAAGGCTTTCGACCATGTCCCTCGAAAGATCTTGTGGGGCGTGCTCGAGAATACGGGCGTTCGGATCCGTTGCTACGAGCTATTCGGTCGCTGTATCACCGGAGCCAGAGTTTGGTCCGTATTGGTAACAGCAGGTCGGATTCGTTTCCAGTGGGAGTTGGAGTCCGCCAAGGCTGTCCTTTGTCACTGATTCTCTTCATAATTTTTATGGACAGAATTTCTAGGTGCAGTCGAGGCGATGAGGGGTTCTGGTTTGGTGGCCATCGGATATCGTCTCTGCTTTTTGCGGATGATGTTGTCCTTTTGGCTTCATCAAGTCGGGCCCTCCAGCTCTCATTGGAGCGAGTCGTAGCTGAGTGTGAAGCAGCCGGGATGAAGATCAGTACCTCCAAGTCCGAGGCCATGGTTCTCAGTCGGACAATGGTGGAATGCACCCTCCGGGTCGGGAATGAGGTCCTGCCCCAAGTGGAGGAGTTTAAGTATCTTGGGGTCTTGTTTACGAGTGAGGGAAGGCTGGAGCGAGAGATCGACAGACGGATCGCTGCAGCCTCTGCTGTTAAGCGGTGCCTGTACCGGTCCGTCGTCGTGAAAAAGGAGCTGAGCTGCAAGGCGAAGCTCTCAATTTACCAGTCGATCTACGTTCCAACCCTCACCTATGTTCACGAGCTTTGGGTAATGACCGAAAGAACAAGATCACGGATACAAGCGACTGAAATGAGCTTCCTTCGCCGGGTGGCGGGGTTCTCCCTTAGAGATAGGGTGAGAAGCTCCGCCATCCGGGGAGAGCTCGGAGTAGATCCGCTGCTCCTCCGCATTGAGAGGGGCCAGTTGAGGTGGCTCGGGCATCTGGTCAGAATGCCCCCCGGACGCCTCCCTGGTGTGGTGTTTCGGGCATGTCCAACCGGGAAGAGACCCCGGGGTCAACCTAGAACACGCTGGAGGGACTATGTCTCTCGGCTTGTCTGGGACCGCCTCGGTGTCCCCCCGGGAGAGTTGGAGGAAGTAGCTCGGGAGAGGGATGTCTGGACCTCTTTGCTAAGGTTGCTGCCCCCGCGACCCGACCCTGGACTAAGCGGAAGAAGATGATGATGATGATGATTTACGACAAGACTCAGTGGAATATCTGTTGTGTTTTATCCAAATCCCCTGATAAAGGGAAAAAGCCAAAAGGAAATCTCTCTCTCCCTCTCTCTCTCTCTCTCTCTCTCTCTCTCTCACTTTCTCTCACTAGCTTAGAACTTTTATTATTCAACTTTTAAAAATTATGTAAGATTTTTAATTTTGTATGTATCAGTCCCCGGCCTCGCCCAGAGTCGGCTGACATGGGTACAAGCCTCACTGCGTCCCTAATTAAAATTAAGAATTCTCTTAATTCCCAGTTCAGTAAATGAATGAATGTTCCTCCTGACAAATACTTTAATTATGAAATTTTCCCTATGGAAAACCACAAAGTATTCTTATAAGTATTGTAACCCAGATGTTGTTCCTCTTCTCCTGAGAAACTGTTAACAAATGGACAATAACCCTTTGTTGTAATCAACCTCTTCTTTTCCTTTCGGCTTTTCCCTTCAGGGGTCGCCACAGCGAATCACCTGCCTCCATCTCGTCCTATCCTTTGCATCTTCTCTTAAACCAGCTACCTTCATGTCCTCCTTCACCACATCCATGAATCGTCTCTTTGGTCTTCCTATAGGCCTTCTGCTTAGTAGTTCCAACCTCAGCATCCTACGACCGATATACTCACTACATGTCCAAACCATCTCAATCTAGCCTCTCTGACTTTGTCTCCAAAACGCCTTACATGTGCTGTCCCTCTGATGTACTCGTTCCTGATCCTATCCATCCTCGTTACTCCCAAAGAGAACATCAACATTTTCATCTCTGCTACCGCCAGATCTGCCTCCTGTATTTTCCCTAGGGCCACTGTTTCTAAACCATACAACATTGCTGGCCTCAACACCGTCTTATACACTTTCCCTTTCATTCTTGCCAATACCCTCCTATCAGACATCACTCTGGACACTTTTCTCCAACCATTCACACGCTTCTTCACCTCTTTTTCACACTCACCACTGCTCTGGATTGTTGACTCTAAGTACTTAAAATCCTCCACCTTCCTTATCTCTGCTCCCTGTAACCTCACCGTTCCTCTTGGGTCCTTGTCATTCACACACATGTATTCTGTCTTACTGAGGCTAACCTTCATTCCCCTCCTTTCCAGGGCATACCTCCACCTCTCTAGATTTTCCTGCATTTGTTCTCTGCTCTCACTGCAGATCACAATGTCATCTGCAGACATCATAGTCCATGGAGATTTTTGTCTAACCTCGTCTGTCAACCTGTCCATCACCATAGCAAACAAGAAGGGGCTCAGAGCTGACCCTTGATGCAGTCCCACCTCCACCTTGAACTCTTCTGTCACACCGACAGCACACCTCACCACTGTGTTACATCTCTTATACATGTCCTGCACCACTCTAACCTACTTCTCTGCCACTCCAGACTTCCTCATACAATACCACAGTTCCTCTCTCGGCACCCTGTCATATGCTTTGTGCAGATCCACAAAGGCACAATGTAGCTCCGTCTGACCTCCTCTGTACTTCTCTATTAACATCCTCAAGGCAAACATTGCATCTGTGGTGCTCTTTCTTGGCATGAAACCAAACTGTTGTTCACAAATGCTGACCTCTCCCCTTAGTCTAGCTTCCACTATTCTTTCCCATAACTTCATCGTATGGCTCATCAACTTTATCCCTCTGTAGTTGCCACAACTCTGCACGTCTCCCTTGTTCTTAAAAATGGGCACCATCACACTTCTCCTCCATTCCTCTGGCATCCTCTCACTCTCTAAGACCTTGTTGAATGTTCTTGTCAGGAAATCTACTGCTACCTCTCCTAGAAACTTCCATATCTCCACTGGTATGTCATCAGGGCCAACTGCCTTTCCATTCTTCATCCTCTTCAATGCCCTTCTCACTTCACCCTTACTAATCTTTGCTACTTCCTGGTCCTCAATGGTCACCTCTTCTACTCTTTTTTTCTCTCTCATTTGACTCATTTATCAGCTCTTCAAGTACTCTTTCCATCTTCCCAGCACACTTCTGTCATCAGTCAATACATTTCCCTCTCTGTACTTAATCACTCGAACTGACTGCACGTCCTTCCCATCTCTATTTCTCTGCTGTGCCAACCTGTATAAATCATTTTCTCCCTCTTTACTTTCCAACCGAGCATACAGTCATCATTCGCCCTCTGTTTGGCCTTTGACACCGCTATCTTCGCCTTACGCGGTGTCTCCCTGTACTCCTGTTTACTCTCTTCGATCCTCTCAATGTCCCACTTTTTCTTTACTAACCTCTTCCTTCCTTAACACTCCTGCACTTCCTCATTCCACCACCAAGTTTCCTTATCTACTCTCCTTCCAGATGACACACCAAGTATTCTCCTACCTGTCTCCCTGATCACATTAGCTGTAGTTGTCCAGTCATCTGGAAGCACTTCCTGGCCACCCAAAGCCATTTTCAACTCCTTGAAGACAACACGACACTCTTCCTTTTTCAGCTTCCACCACTTTGTCTTCTGCTCTGCCTTTGCCTTCTTCACCTTCCTCACCATCAGCATCATCCTGCACACCACCATCCTATGCTGTTTGGCAACACTCTCACCCGCTACTACTTTGCAGGCACTGACTTCCTTCAAATTACATCGCCTGCACAAGATGTAGTCTACCTGTGTGCTCCTGCCTCCGCTTTTATAAGTCACCCTATGCTCCTGTCTCGTGGAAGAAATTATTCACCACAGCCATTTCCATCCTTTTTGCAAAATCTACCAACATCTGTCCTTCTGCATTCCTGTCCTGGATACCAAACCTGCCCATCACTTCCTCGTCCCCTCTATTTCCTGCAGCAACATGTCCATTGAAGTCTGCCCCAATGACCACTCTTTCACCTCTGGGGGTACTCTGCATCATTTCATCTGACGCACTCCAAAATCTCTCATTCTCTTCTAGCTCACATCCTGCCTGTGGGGCATAAGCACTAACAATATTGAACATCACGCAGATGCTAGAAACTCGAAGCCTTGCTACCTTTCCAACTGGTCTCCTGAACACACAGTATGTCCACCTTCCTCCTCTGCATCATGTCAGCCAGCTCTTTACTTTTTCCTGTCATAGTTCCAACATTCAAAGTCCCTACTTTCAGTCCTAGACTCATGCCTTTCCTCTTCTCTCTCTGCCTACGGACACACCTCCCGCCTATCCTTCTTCGATGTCTTCGACCAACAGTAGTCCAATTTCCACCAGCACCCTGTTGGTTAACAGCACTGATGGCAGTCGTTGTTAACCCGGGCCTCGACTGATCCGGTATGACATTCTTTGTTGTGACTCGCATATTTTATTTGCTATTTGTTTTATGCTGGATGCCCTTCCTGTTGCAACCCGCTGCATTTATCCGGGCTTGGGACCAGCTTGAGGGAGAAACACTGGTTTGTGCCCCCCTGTTGTAATCAGCTTCTGGCATCTACTATTGTGTCCTGTGTAGCCAATTGTTCTTTTATCTTTATAACTCAGGACTCACACCTTGGGCAAGACTGGTCTCACACCTTCAGCAGGACAATGGTGCTATTGTTTTATGACCCCCAACCTTAATACTGTAACCCCCCCTAGACTGCAGTCCATAGTATAAATACGTTGTTCACCTCTGTAAGCTTTGGTGAGCTTGTGAATGGAGACCTGACCCTTTATTGCAAGCCACTCCAGAGCTCTGGGTGACACAGACTAACCCATCCATGAGATGACTATCTCTCTCTCTCTCTCTCTCTCTCTCTCTCTCTCTCTCTCTCTCTCTCTCAAAACCAGTTAGAGAAAGAGCTAGACAACCAAAAAGAAATCCTAACACTTGTTAAAGTTTGATTTTCAAGTAGAGAATTTACTTAATCTTTGCTTGGATGGCAAATTTCAACTCTGGTCAGCTGTCTGCGGTGGGGGTGTGACCAACACCTTCCCTTTCTCCACCTCCATGGCTGAAGTGCCTTTGAGCAATGCACCTAACACCCAACTGCTCTCTGGGCACCCCAATGTGTGTGGCAGCCCACTACCCATAGTGTGTGCGCGTGTGTGTGTGTGTGTATGTGCGCGTGTGTGCATGCGGGCAGGCATGTGTGTGTGTGTGTGTGTGTGTGTGTGTGTGTGTGTGTGTGTGTGTGTGTGTGTGTGTGTGTGTGTGTGTGTGCTCACTTTGGATTAGTTAAATGCAGGGGAAATAATTTCCCTTGCAGGATTATACAGTAAAGCAAACTCTCTCTACCAGTATGTTTTTTTTCTGTACTCACAGTATATAAACTGATATCATAGTTGTAGGTCATCCAATCAGAGAGCATGATTGCTCATATCCAGTGGGTCAGTGGTTTTATTGTTATAGCCGAGGATATAAATGATAATTATTCTTTCATACCGACATTTATTCATTTGCTGAACCACTTACTATGGTGAGGCTGGAGCCCCTCTCAGCTGAAACTGGGTGAAAGTAGGAACACTTGGAACAGCTTGGCAGTGCATTGTAGGGCCAACACATACTCACAATCATTCACACTCATACCAAGGGGTAACTTGGTACATCCAATAATCCAAGTGTGCATGTCTTTGGACAGTGAGAGGAAACCAGACTACTTAAAGGCTCATGGCTTTGTTTAGACAAACTTTAGCAGCAGCAGCAGTAAACATACTTCCATCCAGATTTGGATTTCCTTTTCACCAGTATCTTAAAAATCGAAGTACAACTCTATAAAGTATTCTCCAAAACATTTCAAAGACTTTCAGGTCAGGTAAGATTAGGACAGTGTGGTGCAGGTTCATGTGCGAAAATTATTACTCATGCTCTATGAACCACTCTTTCAATATTCTAGCGTAAATTTTGTATCTGTTCCATCAGGGACGAAAAAAATCCATTGATGTTATAAACTTGTTCATTCAGTACATTCAGGTCATCAGCTGCTTCATTTTATTGTCACATTAATGTCACTCAACCTCGGAGCAACAATGCTAAAGCAAGGCTATGGCGGCCTACCAACGTATTTTTGTGCATTTCTTTCTTTTTTCAAAAAATGTTTTGATTTGGTGGGGTATTTTAATTGTGCTGTTCTATTCCACCAGAGCCTACTTAATTAGTGTGTATCTGATTCAGCAAAGCTAAATATTTCACAAAATGCAATCCATGTAAACTGTATGCATTCTCTTCTGAACTGCTTAATTCTAATTCGGGTCACTGGCACCCATCTCAGCTGACTCTGGGCAAGGGAAGAGTACACCCTGGACAGCTCGCCAGGCCATCGCAGGACAGAAACACACTGACGGCTATGCAGCAACTCTTGATGAAAGTCAGCAATGGTACCATGGACAGTGAGCAACATGGCCAGGTCTTTGATAACCTAGTAAGCTGCACTGGGGTGGGGGGTAAGGACGATGGCGACAGTAACAACCCATTGAGAGTAGGACTTGAACGCCCAACCTTGGGATCAGGCACCCAAGACCTTTACCACCAGGCCACCACAACCCACGTGCAAACATATTTTCAATATTAATTCAGTTATTAGATTTATACAGGTCTATTGTTACGAGGTGAGTTGGGTGGAAATAGTGTAAGTGTAAACAAGATTACATTTACAAGACACAGTACACGTGAACGTCTGCAATTAATCAGGGTAATAATACATGCATTTAATTAATTTAAAACTCGAATACCAAAGGTGCTAAAGGATACAACGGTGGACATTTGTGTTGCGGTCTTTTATTTTGGAAAATGTTTAACTTGCTTCACACCATCGTGTCAGACTTCACTGAAAGATAACTGTTTATTTTGAACTTAGTACAACTTCTGTTGTGAACTAATGTCTGTATGTTTTGTGTCTTGACGGAATATTTTCATATTTGCGATCCTGGCACTGTGGCTAGGACGGGTTTATTTTTGCTAACAGCTTAGCTTAGCCTCGTTAGTGAATAACTTAAAACTTTTTCTGTTGTGAAACAAACAAACAAATAAATAATAATAATGCCCAGCCTGACCTGGGGATTAGGAATTTAATGTTAAAATTTAATATCATTGTTAAATTGCTTCACACGGTTGTGTTTCCTCTGTGGATGATTTGTCACTTTATTTTGTGATTCGGTTTCTCGACAAACTTCCTCATTAGCTGCCGAGGGAACAGTAACACCAGCAGCGTCATGCAGCGCTTTGCACGGAAGGACAGGTGAGTTCCACACAGGCGGGATTCGAAGAGGTCTCATTTTAGTGTGAAACTTTTACAACAACACAAAGTAGCAGAAGATATGTGATAACTTTTCATTAAATAAAAGCAAAAGTTATGTTTTCGGGGTTAATAATAATGGTGGGTGTCCATGAAGTTGCACTTGCTTACCCCACCCCCCACTCGGCTGAAATGGTCTTCACCCACCTTCACGCTGACATTTTGAAGTGCTTTTCTGCTCAGCGTGGTTATAAAGAGCGGTTGAGTTCCATAAGCTTTCCTGTGAGTCCTGGTTGCTGTCCTCTGTCTGTATCAGCCTGTAAAACGCACTAAAGAGTATTTTTGTACCATTCCTTGTACACTGTAATGGTAACAGCAAAGGTCACTTGTATTTTTTGTGATAGATCAGATATTATGACCAATATATCTGGGAGAAATCTTAGGAACAGGTTGAAATGATGGCACCAAGAACCATGGAATGGTCAACATCAGACATGAGATCTTGTTGTAGGGCAGTGGTGGTCTGGTGGTAAAGGTGCTTGATCATCGGGGACCGGTTCTCACTGTCCCTCAGGTGCAGCTAACTGGGTTATCATAGGCCAGCTATGTCTCCCACTGTCTATGGTGAGACCTTCATATAAAAGAACCATTACTGACTTTCGTCAAGAGGACCTGTATAGCCGTCAGCGTGTTTCTGCCCTGCGATGGCCCAGCGAGCTGTCCAAGATCTACTCTGCCCGCACCCAGACTCGGCTGAGATGTGTGCCAGTCTCCTTGTGACCCTAATTAGGATTAAGTGGTTCAGAAAATGAATGTTATTTGTTGTTGTTGTTTTTTTTTAACTGTCATTGTAGAGTACTTGCATGTAAGCACCACTCTTTGGTCTGAACTTCTGCTTTGGTTTCCAGACTAATTCATGGTCCACCTGCATTTTTAGAATAAAAAATGCTTTGTTTTTTGTTTCGTGTGTGTGTCCTTTTGCATCTTTTGAGTAATCTGCCCCCAGCTGAATGATACCGCATTTGAAACATGCAATTACCTGTGATATCACAATACTTTCAACGAACTATGAGTAATAAAACATCTGTTAGTAATTATTCAAAGATCACAATGATATGAGATCACAATAATCTTTATCTCTGTCACAAAGTTGAAGTCTAGGTAGAGAAGGGCAGTGAGAGCACTTTAAGGCACTGACTTCGACCTTAAACATTTGGCAGACATTGCTGATCTTGAAGTTACATACCTGCAGTTAACTTTCCTAAACTTGTTGAAACCTTTGGACCCAATTTGCTCCTCTGAAAAGTTGGGATATTTTAAGCAGTTCTATCAATATAGTGTGTATGAAGGGAGAAAAAAAAAGCACAAATGGAAAGAAGTTATATAAGTACTGTACTGCATCGCAGCCTTTAAACAATAAGAATAGCATGGAACAAGATGGGACACAAATGAACACGGAAATGACTGTCATAACCTCTCCTGCTTTCACACTATAGTTCGGAAATGTGTAGAAGCATTTATTTTTGTATGTATTTCCTCCAGGCCAGAAGTTATTCAGCCCTTAAAAGATTCGTGCCACTCATAACACCAGCCTCGAAAGCTACCAATAGCGAGATCTACTGGGAGCTCTGGTGGTTTTTTTTTTATTTATTTTTTTAAACATTTTTAAGCAGTACCTAATTCTATATCACTGTCTTTCTAATTATGCTTTCATTTGTATTCATAATTTAAAATATCTATTTAGTGAGTTCATGTTCTGTCAGATTTCTTTTGCAGTTTGATTCATAAACATCTACTAACGTGAACTTTTATCTGCTTTTTTGAGTTTGATTGTGTTTTTTAATCTGTGAGTGTGAGAAGTGGTGCACGAGCATTTTGGGATTCATTTCTGTTTTTAATAATCGTCTTTCGCCTGTGGCTCTTTTTCTCCCTATTTTTTCTTTAGGCCTTGGTCTGTTGCTGATATTATTTACTGTATGAGATGAGACTGATGAGCTTACTGGAGGTTTTCAGTGCCTTGGAAATTTCCACAATGTCAAGAATCGTGTGGTATCAAGAAAAGGTGAACCAAAGCTTTTTCACGGCTTGGGGAAAAAGCATTGAAATCCGACATGCTAATATTTTTGTTTTTTAGATTGGAGCTTATGACCAGCAGATATGGGAGAAATCTCTGGAGCAGGCTGAACTCAAGGTACTTTTAAAATATGCACATAAATTGATAAGATTAATGAATACAAAGATTTACAAAAGAAATTTTGATTTAAAAATAACAAAAACTCCTGACTGCATTGTTCAGGGAATTCGGAATAAGCCGAAGAAAACTGGCCACATTAAACCCGACCTCATAGATGTTGACCTCGTGAGGGGTGAGTGCCTTCTTCCCTGTCTGTTGGTGTGTATCGCTCGTTCCTGCTGGTCTCACCAGTTTTAATTCCTCGCTGAATCGTTATCAACTGACATAATGTTCATATAGTGAACCTGTTTCCAAAAACTTGCTTATTATGAAAAAGTCTGGAAAATTTCCCTGATGATTCAGTATTTATTTGTAAGCACTACTCTGGATTCTCTCATTTTTAGGCTCTACGTTTAGCAAGGCCAAGCCTGAGAGCCCATGGACTGCTCTGACCCGTAAAGGCATGGTCAGGGTTCTCTTCTATCCATTTTTCTTCAAGTGGTGGATTCAGGTCACATCCAGATGTATTGCCACCTCGATTCTGGCGCTGTACTTCTTGCAAGGTAAATACTTTTCTTAGATTTGCTATAAAATTAAGGCAGCCTCTGTACCACATGGTATTAAAGTTCACATTATTGATGCTAGACAGAGTTGATGTTAAGGATGAAATGATGGGAAGAGTCGTCAAGTGTCTGTTAATAAAATAATCATTCAAACACCTTTATTAAAAAAAATAAGGAATACCACGCTTGAACTGTCTCCAGAAAACAATACATTTCATTTTAGTATGGGAATACTGCTTACTCTTCCCTGTTACCAAAAGTTCTGGTCCTGGAAAAGGTTGGCAGAAAAGGTTTTCTCCTGTTCTTCTCTACCTATTACCTTCAAATGTATAACCAGTGACTATCTTCTTAACAGTGGCAGCTGCAGTGCTCTTTATCAAAGTACCTGCGGCCACAGCAAGCGAAGTACTGGGTCCAATGTGTCTGATGATGTTATTAGGAACGGTGCACTGCCAAATAGTGTCCACTGAATCATCCCGGACCTCTGAGGGCACCTTCATGTCCAGTGTAGCCTCGGTTCACTCTACCACCCAGAAAACAAGCCCTTCTCGAAAGAAAAGGTAAGCAGGTTGATTAACGCTATCGCCACTTGGCAGAGTGGTTTCATATTTACCACAAACTGTTCGTCTGTAAGCAGGATAAAGCAAACAATATGACATTGATGGTGGTGATCCGTGCATTGAAAAAAAAAAACATTATAAAAATCCCAAAGTACTATCAAAACCCCTTTTTTTTTTTTTTTTTTTTTTAAAACATCAGATTAAATGTACATCTGTCACTCAGCAGGGGGAGACATTTCATTATAACTGTGCCAGGTTATAATGATCCAATTGTGCCTGATAGAACCTGGTACTTCAAACTCGGTGCCATTCAAGTTACATATGGGTGTATACATATATAACCTTTTCTCATCACAAGTCCTGCAAAGGTTTATTCTTTCACTATTAAAGCGATTTACCACTGTTCTAATGTTCATTGTTTTATTGTTTATTGTATTTTCTCCAGACAGAGGAAGTTTAAAAGAGTGAAGCGAACGAATCAGCCACACCAGGGAGCGGCACAGGAGATCAAGTCATGGCACGACAAAGAGGTCAAGCAGTTCTATAGATCCCAGAAGGATTGGGTATCAAATCTGTTCTTGTTATATACAGTATGAGGAATCAGCAGTTCATTTTCACTGCCAAGGAGGTTATATTTATATATTCATGAAAAGGTACTCCAAACGAGCTATTAACCTAATCATCTGAATCAACCAATTAACTCTGAGGTGTTAATTGGTTGATTCAGATGATTAGGTTAATAGCTCATTTAGACTACCTTTTCATGATATGCTAATTTTTTGAGATAGGAATTTTGGGTTTTCATGAGCTGTATGACAAAATCATCAGTATTAAAACAATAAATGACCTGGTGATATATTTCAGTTGGTGTGCAATGAATCTAAAATATATGAAAGTTTCATTTTTATCAGCACATTACAGAAAATAATGAGCTTTATCACAATATGCTAATTTTTTTAGAAGGACTAGTAGTTTGTGTGTCATCAGGATTATTCAAGAACTTATGTGAGGATTTTCATGAAATTTCTACCAGAGCCATTGCTTTGGACATGAAATACCTCAAAAATATTGAAGTTTGGACCATATTCTTCTTCTTCTTTTCCTTTCGGCTGTTCCCTTCAGGGGTCGCCACAGCAAATGATCTGCCTCCATCTCTCCCTGTCCTCTGCATCTTCTACTCTTACTCCAACGACCTTCATGTCCGCCTTCACCACATCCATAAATTTTCTCTTTGGTCTTCCTCTGGGCCTTTTGCCTGGTAGTTCCAACCTCAGCATCCTACTACCAATATACTCGCTATCCCTCCTCTGTACCTGTCCAAACCATCTCAATCTAGCCTCTCTGACTTTGTCTCCAAAACATCTAACATGTGCTGTCCCTCTGATGTACTCATTTCTGATCCTATCCATCCTCGTTACTCCCAAAGAGAACCTCAACATTTTCATCTCTGCTACCTCCAACTCTGACTCCTGTCTTTTCCCCAGGGCCACTGTCTCTAAACCATACAACATCGCTGGCCTCATCACCGTCTTGTACACTTTTCCCTTCATTCTTGCCGATACTCTCCTATCACACATCACACCGGACACTTTTCTCCATCCATTCCAACCTGCCTGCACACGCTTCTTCACCTCTTTTCCACACTCTCCATTGCTCTGGATTGTTGAGCCTAAGTACTTAAAATCCTCCACCTTCTTTATCTCTGCCCCCTGTAACCTCAAAGTTCCTCTTGGGTCCTTGTCGTTCACACACATGTATTCCGTCTTACTGAGACTAACCTTCAATCCCCTCCTTTCCAGGGCGTACCTCCACCTCTCCAGATTTTCCTCCACTTGTTCTCTGCTCTCACTACAGATCACGATGTCATCTGCAAACATCATAGTCCATGGAGATTCTTGTCTAACCTCGTCTGTTAACCTGTCCATCACCATAGCAAACAAGAAGGGGCTGAGAGCTGACCCTTGATGCAGTCCCACCTCCACCTTAGCTCTTCTGTCACACCGACAGCACACCTCACCACTGTCTTACATCTCTCATACATGTCCTGCACCACTCTAACATACTTCTCTGTCACTCCATACTTCCTCATACAATACCACAGTTCTTCTCTCGGCACCCTTGTCATATGCTTTCTCCAGATCCACAAAGGCACAATGCAGCTCCTTCTGACCTTCTCTGTACTTCTCTATTAACATCCTCAAAGCAAACACTGAATCTGTGGTGCTCTTTCTTGGCATGAAACCAAACTGTTGTTCACAAATGCTGACCTCTGCCCTAAGTCTTGCTTTCACTATTCTTTCCCATAGCTTCATTGTATGGCTCATTAACTTTATCCCTCTGTAGTTGCCACAACTCTGTACATCTCCCTTGTTCTTAAAAATGGGCACAAGCACACTTCTCCTCCATTCATCCGGCATCTGCTCACTTTCTAAGACCTTGTTGAATATTCTTGTCAAAAAATCTACTGCTACCTCCCCTAGACACTTCCATACCTCAACTGGTATGTCATCAGGGCCAACTGCCTTTCCACTCTTCATCCTCTTCAATGCCCTCCTCACTTCTCCCTTACTAATCTTTGCTACTTCCTGCTCCTCAACGGTCACCCCTTCTACTCTTTTTTTTTTCTCTCATTTTCCTCATTCATCAGTTCTTCAAGGTACTCTTTCCATCTTATCAGCACACTTCTGTCATCAGTCAATACATTCCCTCTCTGTCCTTTATCACTCTAACTTGCTGCACGTCTTTCCCATCTCTATTTCTCTGCTGTGCTAACCTGTATAAATCATTTTCTCCCTCTTTACTTTTCAATCTATCATACAAGTCATCATACGCCCTCTGTTTGGCCTTTGACACCGCTACCTTCGCCTTACACTGTGTCTCCCTGTACTCCTGTTTACTCTCTTCAGTCCTCTCAATGTCCCACTTCTTCTTGGCTAACCTCTTCTTTTGTACATACTCCTGCACTTCCTCATTCCACCACCAAGTTTCCTTATCTACTTTCCTTCTAGAGGACACACCAAGTACTCTCCTACCGGTCTCCCTGATCACATTAGCTGTAGTTGTCCAGTCATCTGGAAGCACTTCCTGACTACCCAAAGCCTGTTTCAACTCCTCCTTGAAGACAACACGACACTCTTCCTTTTTCAGCTTCCACCACTTTGTCTTCTGCTCTGCCTTTGCCTTTTTCACCTTTCTCACCATCAGTGTCATCCTGCACACCACCATCCTATGCTGTTTGGCAACACTCTCACCCACTACTACTTTGCAGTCACTGACTTCCTTCAAATTACATAGCCTACACAAGATGTAGTCTACCTGTGTGCTCTTACCTCCGCTTTCATAAGTCACCCTATGCTCCTGTTTCTTCTTGAAGAAAGTATTCACCACAGCCATTTCCATCCTTTTTGCAAAATCGATCAACATCTGTCCTTCTGTGTTCCTGTCCTGAATACCAAACCTGCCCATCACTTCTTGTCCCCTCTGTTGCCTGCACCAACATGCCCATTGAAGTCTGCTCCAATGACCACTCTTTCACCTCTTGGGTTACTCTGCATCACTTCATCTAACTCACTCCAGAATCTCTCCTTCTCTTCTTGCTCACATCCTGCCTGTGGGGCATAAGCACTAACAACATTGAACATCACGCCTTCAATTTCTAACTTGAGACTCATCACTCTGTCTGACACTCTTTTCACTTCTAGAACATTCCTGACAAACCCCTCCTTCAAGATGACTCCTACTCCATTTCTCTTCCCATCCACACCATTATAAAACAGCTTAAACCCTGCTCCTAAGCTTCTCGCCTTGCTACCTTTCCACCTGGTCTCCTGAACACACAGTATGTCCACCTTCCTCCTCTGCATCATGTCAGCCAGCTCCCTATCTTTTCCTTGCATAGTTCCAACATTCAAGTCCCTACTCTCAGTCCTAGGCTCACGCATTTCCTCTTCTCTCTCTGCCTACGGACACGCCTCCCACCTCTCCTTCGACGTCTTCAACCAACAGTAGTCCAATTTCCATCAGCACCCTGTTGGTTGACAGCACTGATGGCGGTCGTTGTTAACCCGGGCCTCGACCGATCTGGTATAAATTTTGTTTTGACCATTTGCATTTTTAATGTGGCAGTAGTTTTACGCCGGATGCCCTTCCGGTCGCAACCCTCTGCATTTATCCGGGCTTGGGACCGGCATAAGGGGGAGAGACACTGGTTAGTGGCCCCCCCACCTCATGGCTGCATTTTTGGACCATATTCTGCATCCGAGAATTTTTTTTAAAGCAGTATTTATATTTTTAGTTTGGTGAAGGATAATATGCTCTTTAATACTTATCCTATGACTGTTTTGAGGTCCGATGTTGAGGAATATATGTATACTAACTCCATCACAATAATAAACTGTCATGCTCTTGTATAGACTGTTGTTTTTTTTGTGTACAGAATTCCATGAGGAATCGTGTGCACGGTTTCTCTGAAGAGCTTTCCAGTGAAGAAGAAGATATTAAGGTAGCCGGACACCCGAGAGACCGACTCACCCCCAAAAATGAGACAAAAGCTGCTCCTGGACTCAGAAAGAGACTCCAGAACACTGTAACTGTAGCCAACATAGAGCATCAGGTCAGAAGTACAGATGGGCATATATTGGGTGTACAGTGTATGTGTGTGCATAATGTTTAGAGTCGTAGTAGTTTGTTCTGTGGTCCACAGCGGGAACATGATGACGATCCAATGCCAACTCTTACCCCAGCAACACCTCTAGAAATAAAGCCTGCGGTACCCTCTGAGGATTCTCGGCCTGGCTCCGATTCAGATGACATGCTGTGGGAAGAGTTTCTGGAGGGTTCAGACTTGGCCTCCTCAGCAAGCAGTGAGAGTAGAGATTATGGAGTTCACAGTCAAAACCACACCTTGCCTCCACCCACTGTTCTCAGCAGTGATGAGGACAAGGCTTTCTCACAGGTCAGTGCTGTGCGAGAGGATTTAACCCAAGAGCTGGATAGTTTGTTTTTCTGTGATAAATATTTGAACCCCCCCCCCCCCCCCCATAGATTACCTTTACCTATTAGGATCCTGGCAGAAAAATCACTGAATGAAACACAAGCACATTCAACACTGCTTGATTTATTGATTTATAAAAATTCTAGGGCTTTAATACACTGACACGAAGCAACACAGGATTGGTCAGTTCAAAGAGGGTGTGGTGTACAATTGGATTGGTCAGTCAACAAAGCATTCCGTACCGTTCAAGGGAATTGCGCATGAGTGTTATGACTCTAGGCGTGCTCAGAGACATGTTGCCTTTCTGATTGGCTGTTCCAGCCTGGTAGAAACAAGAACTTGTTTTATTGTATGGGCTGCATCACTGACCAGTGTAGCATAGCACCTTATGGGCCAGTGCTGAGCTGCAGAAATCGTGGAAAGCATTTCTTTTTGTGCTTCAACCAACTGTCGACAGGAAAGCCAGGCCCGGAAAAAATTAGCTGCATAAACCATTTTGTATTTACAGTCACATACATCTCTGGAAGCGTTCTCGTCCTCAGAGTCACTGGAATGTTCTGTTTCATTGTTTCTGTAAAAGACATCCACCCAACCCAGTTGATATCACTTGGGGGGGGGGGGGGGGGGGGGGGAGATTACTGCTGATCCCTGCAGCTCAGCCCCCGGTAATTGTTCGTGGCATAAAATTACAAATTTTGAAATTTTTTGTGGTTATTTATGTTTAAAATAAATGTATCGCTTAAACATTAAAAACGCACAAATTATGCTGTAAGGATGACGAATGCTGGTAGTCTTTAACCATTCCTAGACAAAGGGGGAGGGTGTGCCCATTTTACCGGATTACTTGTGAATTTCTGTTGTCATTGTTTGTTCTTCCAGCATCAATTTTCATGGCTTCAGGCCTGCCACCCTTCTAAAGATCGAGTAAGTGCCATTATTTGGGAGCAGGGTGAGTGTAAGAAGGCTGATATGTCCGTGCTGGAGATTAGCAGCATTATCCTCACACAGGTGAGTCCCTCCGACTACACTAATCTCTAAGAAGTTGCAGCTTTATTACCAATGACCGTGTCTTTTTACACATTTTTATTAGCTCCTTCCCCTTGGGAGCTATAGGAATGGGTTCTGTCCGTATGTCCATCGCACTTTAATTTCTGGATATTTTCTTGCTGGGCCCCTCAGCCGGAGCGAGTAGAAAACAGAGTTTTAGAGTGAGAGAGTTAGAGAGTGTTACAAACCAAAGAATGTGTTGTGAGTTAATCCTCTGGTGCAGCGGTGAGCCTGCTTTTGTGTATTGGGAGTAAATGAGAAGAGTGAATTCAGGTGTGAGCCACTGAGCAGCTCAGCCACGCCCATCAGCTGAAGCGGAGAGTAAACAGTCAGTTCAAGGCACAGCACCAAAATCAAAGTCCCCCAAAACACAGACCATCACAAAAAGGACATAAAAGAACAAGAAATGTAATTGGATAAACAAAACAAAATGAGAAGCATGCTTCACCACAGTAAATAAAATCTAACACACAAACATTCTAAACATTAACTTGGGTAATGTACTGGAATAATAATTGAAAAAGACTTAATAGTGGAGTGTTTTACAACAGTTCAGACGATTATTCCCCTTCATGCACTTCAGAGGAAACTCTTGTTTCTTCCGGAGAAAGTCTTATTTTTTCAGAAGGGACATCCAATGTCATTACCTTTTTCTGGTGCTTAGCAGGCGTTTGAGTGTCATCATAGAACTTAACTGATAATTAAAACACAAAAAAGGTTCATTGACAGCTTGTGCGCGAATGAGGAAAAAGGGCCGTTACATCATCTCAACCAGTCAGCAGGAAGGAGGACAGCCATTGGCTGAATTTGAATCACATGAGAGTTGCTCGGCAGTCCGCGAACATGCAAAGACATGAGTGCTAAACCGCAACTAGTCAAGGGCCGACTGTAAATTAAAACATTTGTCGTTATAATCATATAATCATGCCCCACTATTTGAAAAGCACCGAATTTACAGCAGCCCTGGCAAATTATACACGTGCAAATTTAGCTAATGGCTGAGAGCTTTTTTTTCTCCCTCTTGCTGATTGGTTGTAGATAATGTGTACATCTTTTTTTTTTTTTTCCTCTTTCGTGCACATGTCAACAACATGTTTGCTTGAATTGTGAATTCATGTTTTTTTCGTGTGTTTTTAATGATGATTTAAGCCCTATGATGTCACTCAAACACCCTGCATCTTCTATAGGTTCTGGTAAGTGCATGTAATATCATACATAGGGTTTTAAAATAGTTTCAATCTTCTTTTCCTTTTGGCATTTTCCCTTATTTCAGGGGTTGCTACAATGAGTTATCTGATTCGCATTTTTGATTTGGTATAGGTTTTTACGTCGGATGCTCTTCCTGACACAACCCTTTAGCAAGGGACAAAACCAAGCTGACGGCTTTGCTGCTCCTCTTTACGAAAGTCAGCAATGGTTCTTTTACATGAACCTCTCACCATAGACAGAGACATGACCGGCCTTTGATAACCCAGTTAACTGCACTTGGGGGGTGGGGGGTGAGACAGTGACAACCTTGTAGAGAGTAGGACTCGAACCCCCAACCTTAGGATCAGCGATCCAGTGCTCTTTACCACCAAGCCACCACTGCCCCCACATTTGTCATTGTCATCATTTCAGATCAAGCAAACCTGAATATTATACAGTAGGCCCTCGACATTCGCGGGGGTTCGGTTCCGAGCCCTCCCGCAAATCGAGATAATCCACGAGTTCTGTACCCGGAAGTAAAATCCCATGTATCACGTCACATGCGCGAATGAGCAGCCAGAAGTAAAATACTATGTATTTATTACATGCGCTAAATTATGCTTCTTAAACACATTCTATAGACAGTCTTACTCATTAATACAGTATTAGTGTAGTAAAATATAGTCCCCCAGTGCAGCTAACTGGGTTATCAAAGGCGGGCCATGTCTCTCACTGTCTATGGTGTGAAGCATGTAAAATAACCATTGCTAACTTTCGTAAAGAGTAGGCTGCAAAGCCGTCAGCGTGTTTCTGTCCCTTGCTAAAAGGGTTGTGACAGGAAGGGCATCCGACGTTAAAACCTCTGCCAAATCAAACGTGCGAATCAGACAATTCGCTGTGGCGACTCCCGAGTAAAAGGGAAAAAGCCGAAAGTAAGACAGTGTAGTAAAATATAGTAATGATTAAGAAAAACTTTTCAATTTTGACTCTTATTTTTATTGATGATAAAGTATAAACATTATACAGCATATACTGTTGTAAAGCACTCGTTTTAAAGTCTTTTTCAATTATTATTCCAGTACAGTACCTAAGTTAATTCTGAGAATGTTTGTGCGTGAGATGTTATGTTCTGTATACACGCCCGAAGATACTCCGATGTTATAGCTGTAGTACAGTCGACCTGTCGTAGACGAGCATAGTGCAAAACATGAACAAATAAAACAAATGAAAATGAACAAAGAAACAGTTTGACTTTGAGAACTCCGCGACGTCGCCCTTTGGGCAGCGCCATCTTAGAGACATCACTCCCAAGTTCAATGTAAAAGGACATGAAGAGTACTGTAATAAAGTTTATCCTTTTGGTATCGTTTGTTAAACATGCTACAGAACATAAAATCTCACGCATAAACATGAACTTAGGTACTGTACTAGAATAATAATTTAAAAAGTTTTTAATACAACAGTTCAGAGAAAACCGTCATTTCTCAGGAGAAAGTCTTATTTCTTCAGAAGAGACATAAAGCGTTTTCTGTTGCTTAACCAGAGAAGACGCATAGCGTTTGATTGGTATCATAGAGCTTAACTGGTAATTAAAACACACAAAAAAAGAGGCTCATTGACAACTTGTGCGTGAATGAGGAAAAAGGGGCGGGACATCAGCTCAACCAATCAGGAGAAGAGAGGACAGCCATTGGCTGAATTTCAGTCACGTGCCGTTTGCTTGGCAGTCAGCGAATACTGTACTCAAACCGTGGGTGCAAAACCCCGAATAGTCAAGGGCCTACTGTACAAAGATAAAACATGAATAAACACAAAATGCAGTTTTCAGTGCCAATTGCATTTATTAAGGGGGAAAAAAACCCATCTGACCCTAGAAGGGCTTGTGTGAATAACTAATTGCTCCCTAAACCTAATAGCAGGTGAAAACCTTTTGCAGCAATGACTGTAGTCAAGCATTTGCAATGAGAGGCGATGTCTTTCACATTGCTGTGATCGGATTTTGGCCCACTCTTCCCTGAAGAATTGTTTAAGATCAACCAGATTGGATGGTTTTCGGGCTTGAACTAAGGGTTCAGGTCGGGAATTTGACTAGGCCACTTCGAAACCCTCATTTTGTGTTTTTTAGCCATTCAGAAGTGGACTAGCTGGTGTGCTTCGGTTCATTGTCTTGCTGCAGAACCCAGGTGAGCTTTAGCTTGAGGTCTTGAACTTATGGACGAACATTCTTCATCAGGATTTCTTGTTAGCGAACAGAATTCATGGTTCCATCAATCATGATAATTCGCCCAGGTCCTAAAGGAACAAAGCAAGCCCAGATCATCACACTTCCACCACCATGTTTCACTGTTGGCACAATGTTCTTTTTATCAAATACAGTGTTGCGGCACCAGATGTAACGGGATGCATTTCTCCCAAAAAGTTCAACTTTAGTTTCATCAGTCCAGAGGACATTTTCCCAAATCCTTTGGGGATGATCAAGATGATTCTTGGCAAAAGTGAGTCATGCCTTGATGTTCTTTTTTGTAAACAGTGGCTTTCGCCTCAGAACTCTTCCATGGAGGCCACCTCCTTCTGAAGGTGGAGTCATGGACATTGACATTAACTGAGACAAGTGATGTTTGTAGTTGTTTAGAAGTGGTTTTTGGATCCTTTGTGACGTCTCCGGTTAGGCTGTGCCGTGCTCTTGGAGTAATTTTGGTAGGTCTGCCACTCATGTGAAGGGTCAACACTGTTCCATGCCTTCTCCATTTATTAATAATGGCTCTGACAGGGGTCTGCTGGAGTCCCAAAAATTTTACTTTGTATCCTTTCCCAGACTGAGACATCTCTATAATCTTCTTTCTTGTATGGTCTTGAAGCTCACTGGATTGCGGCATGATGATACGGTGTTCAGTATGGCCTACCTCACCTTGTCAGACAGGTTTTATGTTTGGAATCTACTGATTGGAAATGTCTGGCAGCAATCAGGCCTGGGTATGGCCATGACATTGAACTCAGTTTTTCCCCAATAATGGGATTGATCACACTTACGGACCTTTTAACAATTAATTTTCCACAGCGGTTCATGTTGGTTTGAATAGGATTTTTCTTTTAACAAATAAAATCACAACAGGAAAACTGCATTTTTTTGAATACTTGGGTTATCTTTGTGTAATGTTTAAATTTGTTTTAAGTAAGTAAAGGGGCAAAAACATTTGCACAGAACTGTGTATGTATATATTGTGTGTGTGTGTATATGTATATATATATATATATATATATATATATATATATATATATATGATAAATGGAGTTTCAATAGAAAGTCTTTGTCCTGTCCTTTTATTTTTATTGGTGTGTGTGTGTGTGTGTGTGTGTGTGTGTGTGTGTATATATATATATATATATATATATATATATATATATATATATATATATATATATAGATGTGAACCTATGGGCAATTTAGAACGGCCAATTAACCTACTGTGCATGTCTTTGGATTGTGGGAGGAAACCGGAGCACCCGGAGGAAACCCACGCAAGCACGGGGAGAACATGCAAACTCCACACACAAACGCCCAGGCCAAGAATCGAACCCAGGCCTTCTTGCTGTGAGGCGGACGTGCTAACCACTACGCCACCGTGCCGCCTTGCTGTGTGTGTGTGTGTGTGTGTGTGTGTGTGTATATATGTGTATATATATAAGTAAATTTGGCATAGCCACGCCAAGACGAGCCTAGAGGCAAGCTAATTTGAGTTGAGTCATTTTAGACTTACGTCGTTTCTCCTGGAACCAATTAACGACGTAAGCCGAGGTATAACTGAATTTACTTGCTACGCAACAAAGCTGGGGCAATCTTGTTTAGTGGTCTTGTATGAAGCACCCGGACCCCCATGTTCTATTTTTAATGTTTCCTCCCATCTTCTCTGTGCAGGTGAAATTGGTGGAACAGGGAATGGGTTACCTGGTCTTTGCCGGGCTCGTTACAGCCATGTTAACCCTGCTGCCTTTCTGCTTCCGATTGGCTCAGCAGCTCAATATGACCTCTTTGAACTCACTCACCCTCTATGAGCTGGTTGTCATGGCTGTCGGGAAGCCCAGTGCCTACTCCTTGGTGTTCTTCCTCATCACCACTGTAGAGAGAGTCTTTCTCACCTCTCTGTTGTTCTTCATGATGTGTGTTGCAGAAAGAACTTATAAACAGGTACCAGGCTCAGATTTTATTTTCAATCAGTGCTATCAAGAAAACCTGCCAGGAATTTGTCATACTTGAGTATACTGTGTGTTTTTTCCACTGGAATTCATCTGTTAAAGGTGCATTCTGTATGCTTTAGTGCAATCTATTGGCATGTCATGGTAATGTCCCAGACAGCTGTTAACTGAAATTTGACTCTTGACCCCTCCCCTTTAGAGGCTGTGTGCTTCTGGCCTACTGTAGAAACATGGCGGTGCAAGATGACAGCTTCCATGAGAGCTTCTAAAACTCAACATTTTTTAGCATTTCTAGACTATAAAAACTTATTGACTGATGATGTACTTAATTTTGCTAATGGATAAAATCTCTTGGATCTTTAGACCCGAACCCACTGGCTCATCAGGTCGGAGCTTATTGCAGTTTCTCCAACGCGATGCAAGCAGAAGTCCAACTTTACTTTGAGAAAAGTTGCTGTTCAGTGTTTTTACATGTAACTGTTTATACTGCTGTGTGGACAGAGACAAATTTGTGGTTAAGACTTTGTTTTGGGGTCTTAGCATGTTGGGAGTCTGACAGGATTCGAGAACACAACCTCTTTATCATGAGCCTAGCACCCTAAACATTCGCTCCAATTTTTGCTAATAGATGATCCAAAATGTTACATGCTGTACCTTTAATGTCTGAAGTTGGTACAGAGCAGGTCAGTTACTTATTCTCCACCATATAGAAGGAAATGATTTCCTGGAAAATGTTTGTAGGAAGTCTTGATTTACAGTGCTATAAGTGTTGTAACCAAGTGTGATTTCATTCTCAGCGGCTGCTCCTTGCTAAATTCTTCAGTCACATCACATCAGCACGCAAAGCCAAGAAATCTGCAATCCCACACTTCAGACTGAAGAAAGTGCAGAACATCAAGATGTGGCTTTCGCTTCGGTCTTTCCTGAAGGTTCATTTTGCCTTTTTTTTTCTCTTCCTTTTTCATATTGCATGTGTAAACTTGTTTTGGATTCCATTCTCTAATGACAATATGTTGATTCCTGAAATGTATTTGGCTATACAGAAGCGGGGACCTCAGCGCTCAGTGGACGTTATTGTTTCTTCTATCTTCCTCTTGGCTCTGTCCATCGCATTCACCATCTGTTCTCAGGTCAGGTAACATCCCACAGAATTTTTGTCACCACAGTTACTCAGGGGCTTATGACAACCAGCTCATGCCCCATGCTGCATATGTGGTGGGTTTTTTCTTCTTTTCTATTTAAATAGATACTGAACAGCCACCACACCTTCCTAGAGTGGGAGAGTAACTGGGAGCTGACAGTGTGGGGCAGCGCTATGTTTATCTTCTTGCTTCGGCTTGCCACACTCGGGGCTGAGACCAACCACAAGTACAGCAACGCCTCTGTGCTGCTCACTGAACAGGTAGACACATAGACATACTAGTAGTATTGTGTAAAGTGATGCTGTAATGATGTTTAGACAAATCACAAGTGCAGGAATTTGTACTTTTCTCCAATCGCATACATCAGATTTTACATTGAAAGCTTGTTTGTGTCAGCATGGCTGTGTTCACTTGCTATGCTAAAGTCTTGGTGAACACACAGCTACTCATCAAAAATCGTCACACACTAACGTGAGAACTGCCACCTTATCATGGTGGAGGGGTTTGCGTGACATAATGATCCTAGGAGCTATGTCGTCGGGGGCATAATGCCCCTGGCAGGGTCACCCAAGGCAAACAGGTTCAGGGTGACGTTCCAGACAAAGTGCGGTTCAGAAGACCTCGATGAACAATAAAAAAGTTTCCCTTGCCTGGACGTGGCTCACTGGTGTCGTCGTCCCCCCCCCCCCCCCCCCGGAACCAGGCCTGGGGGAGGGGCTCGAAGGCGAGCGCCTGGTGGTTGGCCTTCCGCCCATGGAACCCGGCCAGGCTCAGCCCGAAAAAGAGACATGGGTCTGCCCTCGCATGGACCCACCACCTTTAGGAGGGGTCATAGGGGTCGGGTGCAATGTGAGTTGGGTGGCAGCCAAAGGCATGGGTTCTGTCGGACTCATCCTCAGTTACTGACTCTGACTCTTGGGACATGGAATGTCACCTCTCTCGCGGTGAAGGAGCCTGAGCTGGTGCATGAGGTGGAGAGACACCGACTCGATATAGCCGGGCTCACCTCAACACATAGCTTTGGCTCTGGAACCACCCATCTGAGAGAGGCTGGACCTTATTCCTTTCTGGAGTTGTTCATGGGGAGAGGCGGCAAGCCGGTGTGGGCATCCCTGTTTCCCCCCTGTCTTGGTGCCCAAATGTCTCCCCGGTCGACGAAATGGTAGCTTCCCTCCGCCTTCGGGTGGGGGGATCGGTTCCTGACTGTTATTTGCACCAAATGACAGTTCAGAGTACTCAACCTTCTTGGAGTCTTTAAGGGGTGCGTTGGAGAACACTCCCCCGGGAGACTCACTCGTTGTCTTGGGAGACTTCAACACCCATGTGGACAACGACAGTGTGACCCGGAAGGGTGTGATCGATAGGTACGGCCTCTCCAGTATGAACCTGAATGGTGTTTTGTTGTTGGACTGCTGTGCTCGTCACGGTTTGTCCATCACAAACACCATGTTCGAACATAAGTGTGCCCGTAAGTGCACTTGGCACCAGGACACCCTAGGTTACAGTTCAATGATCGACTTTGTAGTCGTGTCACCAGATTTGTAGCCACATGTTCTGGACACTCGGGTGAAGAGGGGAGCTGAGCTGTCAACCGATCACCACCTGGTGGTGAGCTGGCTTTGATGGTGGGGGAGGCTGCCTTCCAGACCTGGCAGGCCCAAACGTGTAATTAGGGTCTACTGGGAATGTTTGGTGGAGTCTCCTGTCTGAGAGACCTTTAACTCCCACCTCCGGCAGAGCTACAACCACATCCCGGAGGAGGCAGGTGACATGGAATCCGAAAGGGCCATGTTTCCTGCCTCCATTGCTGAGTCGGCAGCCCGTAGCTGTGGCCGGAAGGTCATCGGTGCTTGTTGTGGCGGTAACCTTCGAACCCAGTGGTGGACACCTGTGGTAATGGGGGTTGTCCAGCTGAAAAAGGAGGCCTATCGGGTCTTACTGGTCTGTGGGACTCTCGAGGCAGCAGACAGGTACTGGCAGGCCAAACGTGCTACAGCCGAAGCTGTCGCAGATGTAAAATCTTGGGCGTGGGAGGAGTTCGTTGAGGACCTTCAGAATGATTATTGGTTGGCCTCAAAAAGGTTCTTGGCCACCAGCAGACGCCTCAGGAAGGGGAAGCGGTTCTCCACAAACACTGTTTACAGTGGAGGGGTGAGCTGCTCACCTCGACTAGGGATGTCATCGGGAGGTGAAGGGAATACTTTGAGGACCTCAATCCCACCAACACACCCTCCGTGGAGGAGGAAGACCTTGGGGGTTTGAGTGGGGGTCTGCCCACCACTGGAATGGAGGTCACTGAGGTAGTCAAAAAGGTCCTTGGTGGTCGGGCTCCGGGATTCAATGAGATCCGTCCTGAATATCTCAGAGCTCTGGATGCTGTAGGACTGTCTTGGCTGACACGTTTCTGCAACATCGCGTGGTCATCGGGGGCTGTACCCCTGGATTGGCAAAAAGGGAGATTGGTGGGTGTGTGCCAATTATCGGGGAATCGAGGAATCACACTCCTCAGCCTACCCGGGAAGGTCTATGCAGGGGTACTGGAGAGGAGGATCTGACCAGTAGTCGAACCTCGGATTCAGGAAGAACAATGTGGTTTTCGTCCTGGCCATAGCACTCTTGACCAACTCTATACGCTCTACAGGATCTTGGCGGGGGCATGGGAGTTTGCCCAATCTGTCCACATGTGTTTTGTGGATTTGGAAAAGGCGTTTGACCGTGTCCCTTGGGCTATCTTGTGGGGCGTGCTCCGGGAGTATGGTGTTCCTGACCCGTTGTTACGGGCCATTCGATCGCTGTATCACCAGAGCCCGAGTTTGGTCTGTATTGGTAACCACAGGTCGAATTTGTTTCCGATGAGGGTTGGAGTCCGCCAAGGCTGTCCTTTGTCACTGATTCTGTTCATAATTTTTATGGACAGAATTTCACTGCGCAGTTGAGGGGTTTGGGTTTGATGGTCATCGGATCTCGTCTCTGCTTTTTACGGATGAGGTTGTCCTTTTGGCTTCATCAGGCCAGGACCTCCAGCTCTCATTGGAGCGATTCACAGTCGAGTGTAACGCGGTCGGGATGAAAATCAGCACCTCAGTCCGAGGCCATGGTTCTCAGTCGAACAATGTTGGAATGCACCCTCTGGGTTGGGAATGAGGTCCTACCCCAAGTAGAGGAGTTTAAGTATCTTGGGGTCTTGTTCACGAGTGAGGGAAGGTTGGAGCGGGAGATCGACAGATGGCTTGCTGCAGCCTCTGCTCTTAAACGGAGCCTGTACTGGTCCATTGTGGTGAAGGAGCTGAGCCGCAAGGCTCATCTATGTTCCAACCCTCACGTTTGGTCACGAGCTTTGGGTAGTGACCGAAAGAACAAGGTCACGGATACAAGCGGCTGAAATGAGCTTCCTTCGCCCAGTGGCGGGGCTCTCCTTTAGAGATAAGCAGGCATGTGATTTTTCCACGAATTCACAGAATTCTGATTTTTTTTTCACAGCGAATATGTCAAAATAACCTTTTCCACTTTTATTCCGTTCCGAGTTTTGCATAAAATGACCTCTCTTGAAACCTTACTGCTGATTGGCTGATGGCTTTCTAATAGCCAATTGCTGACGTTGAAACATGTACGTAGACATTCGCGCCACTTCTGATCTGTTCAGCTATTGAAAGCATGTCGGTAATCCAGAGAAAAGATTCTGCTCGAATCAAAGTAATAGACAAAGTCATGAAAAACAAGTTTAGGTGGGAATGGATGGAAAAGGGAACTGTAGCATTCAATTGCAGGAACATTTGGTGTTCAAGCGAAGGTTCCAGAACCCTACGGACTTAACCCTTTGTTCGACCAGAAACTTCCGTGCAAAGAAAAGACGCAGTGAAACAACCAGTTTCTGTCGCTGATCGAGTAGTTAATTTTGAGGTATGGTTGAGAGTTTTGTTGTCTAGTTTCCGATTATATTTTTCAAATTATTGTGCTTGCATGCATGTTTTAGGCGTAGGATGTTCATGTGTTTATTTCGTGAACTGAATCAAATGAGCCGACTCTATGGTCACTGAACCATTTTTCTTCTGTTAGAATAAATAAATTATTGCCGCAATAACTCGCCAGTTTTTCATAATTACCTTATATAAATAGGCATTGTTATTCAGTGTTTCTATACAGCAGCGGGGGTGTGTGCTCGTGTAAGTAGCTCATTAATATTGGAAATGTAAAACTATGAATCAACCTCAACCGAAACGCCTCAGCATCCAGAAGGACAACAAACTTTCTAAGGCAGCCTCCAGAAGGACACTTCAAGCTGCACAAAAGGAAGCAAGAAAGTTCCATGCTAAAGCACTAAAGACAAAGAAACATTAATTCAAAAAACGTATGTCATGTATAGCATGTCATGTGTATAGTTTATTTCCAGATTGTGTTTAAAGACAATGACTGTTGATAATAGTGTTGTGAGGCAGGACTTATCTATACGAATGACTATTTGATTTGTGACTGTGACACTTTTATTCGTGTTGGAATCCCACATGATAAACCAACAAGTTGAGGTAGAGTATGTATATGGAGATTAGAAATTAAACTTTCTAGAGCTCTTTCAGTGTCATGAAAGAGTCTTTTCCCCCTTCTGAAATGCTTAAAACCTAGGTGCTTGGGGGGAACCCAGACCCTGGCTGATTTTCAGATATTTTGGTGATGGTCAAATCACACGCCTGGATAAGGTGAGAAGCTCTACCAACTGGGCAGAGCTTGGTATAGATCCGCTGCTCCTGTGCATTGACAGGGGCCAGTTGAAGTGCCTCGGGCATCTGATTAGAATGCCTCCCAAACGTCTCCCCGGTGTGGGGTTTTGGCATGTCCAACCGAGAAGAGACCCCGGGGTCGACCTAGAACATGCTGGAAGGAACTATGTCTCTAAAATTGTCTGATAACACCTCGGTGTCTCCCCGGAAGAGCTGGAGGGAAGTGGCTGGGGAGAGGGACGTCTGGGCATCTTTGCTTAGGTTGCTGCCCCCGCGACCCAACCCCGGAAAAAGTGGGAGACGATGAATGAATGAATGAATGGATGAATCGATGTATTTGTTTGTAGTGTTATTTTAAAGTTGATGAGTCAGGCTGTTTTAACATTTTTTCCCCCCCTCCAGATAAACTTGTATCTGAAGATGGAAAGGAAGCCAGAGAGGAAGGATGACCTTAGCATCGTCAACAACGTCCTGAAACTGGCCACGAAATTACTGAAAGTGAGCACTGTACTGTACGCATGATTACCAGCTTCAGTGTCATTGGGGTAACCATTGGAATGGAAACAAACTTGAATAGTAACATTTGTAGATTTTACAGATTACAAAACAAAGTCCTGTCTTTTGGACGCTTTGCACCCGGCAATTGTTCATTTCCTTTATATGATAAATGTGGGGCACTGGTGGTCTGGGGTAAGGCACTGGATCACTGATCTCAAAGATGGGGTTCTGAGTCCCACTCTCAACAGGTTGTCACTGTCCCCCCAGTGCAGCTAACTGGGTTATCAAAGGCCGGCCATGTGTCTCACTGTCTATGGTGAGAAGTTTATGTAAAAGAACCATTGCTGACTTTTGTCAAGAGGAGCTGCATAGCCGTCAGCGTGTTTCTACCCTGCATTCTGAATGAAAAATAGTGCCGTAATTCAGGAGAGTTACGAATGAGTGACTTGAAACAGGTTTGGTAGGAGCACGATGTACAGGAGTAAAATGTACATGGTTCTGCACTCTAGGTTTATGATTACGAATCTGTGTTCTAATTCTGCTTTTACATGGGTAGCAGGAAGAAGTTGCCCTCCAAAACAACTCACACCCAGATCAAGTTAGTACTACTTTCCTTCATGTTTGCGCAGTCACTCTCAAATCAGTTGCAAGTAAGAAGCTAGAGGGAAATTGTGCAAGCAATCCACTGGAGAAGAAACACCCATATTCCACCAAAGCCTGGGGAACACCATCACCATAATAACCCTGATGGATGATACTGCATGCATGTAAAACTCTACTAAGTCTATCCCACCCAAGTCATGCCTGGAACAATACATTCTGGAGCAACTTGTGTAACCTTGACATATCCTTGTCCTTGTAATCCTTGGCATAGAGCAAGCTACGCCCACCGATGTAAAGTCGTTTTTACACAGGCAGTTGTACTGAGGCAACTTGGTCTGGATGCAAGCTGTTCCAGAGCAACTTTCAGATTGCATTTGTTTTTATTCAGCTCTGTTCTTCTTCATTACCTTTTTAACAGAAAAGACCTGTTCATTCAACGGTAGTTGCTCAAACAAATTCCTGCAAGTCACTGACATTTTACCAAGATTGGGTTTTAAGAGATAGTTTAGTACTCTGTAGATTAGACAGAACTGAACAGGAGTGCCATCTGCTGGCCTTTGCAAAACCAATTATTTGTACTCCATGCCATTATTTAGGAGCTGGACACACCGTTTCGTTTACTGGGACTGACGGTGAATCCCCTCATCTATAACATTACCAGAGTGATCATCCTGTCTGCTGTCTCCGCTGTGGTCAGCGACCTGCTGGGCTTCAATATCAGAGTAAGTGAGCAGGCATCATTTATGCATAAGCTGTATCCACAGAGGAAGCTGAACTGCACATGAAATTGCCTTGTTTACACTGTTTATGGAAGCCAATTGGAAAAGTTTTTGGGGAAACTCGCTGTTTGGCATCCTCTGTCAATCAATGTTATCTTTAAGCTCTGATTATCACATGCATGGCAGTTCAACTCAGTTGACCTTTGTGCGCCCAACATGTGTCGTTGAGAAAATTTTGCTGCTCATCACTCATTTCACTGGCAATGATTGTCGCTTGTCGCTCATCACTTTCTGTGTGAATGTGAATTGTTTTCGTAACTTTTATCGGGTGCCAAGTTCTAATTAAATTAGAAATCAGACTCTTCGACTTGTTCTTGATTTCTAGTTTTATATCCACCAAGCTCATTTTATGAATTTATTTTTATTTAGGGCCCTAGGGCAGTGGTGGCCTGGTGGTATAGGGTGCAGGATCGCTGATCCTAAGGTTGGGGGTTCGAGTCCCACTCTCCACAGGGTTGTCACTGCCCCCCCCCCCCATGCAGCTAACGGTTATAAAAGGCGTTGTCTATGGTGAGAGGCATGTAAAAGAACCATTGCTGACTTTCGTAAAGAGTAGCTGCAAAGCAGTCAGCGTGCTTCTGTCCCTTGCTAAAGGGTTGTGTCAGGAAGGGCATCCGACGTAAAAACATGCCAAATCAAACGTGCGAATCATTCGCTGTGGCGACCCCTGAAACAGGGAAAAATCGAAAGGAAATCTCATTTTTATTCAGGGCCCTAATATAAAATGACATAATTTATTAAAGTTGTGTAAATAAAATGACCCCACTCACTGTGTGCCGCCTTGTTAATACTCTGTGTTTTACATGTATCGCTGTATTATTTGTCTCTGTGCAGCTATGGAAGATCAAACCGTGATATGTGACATGATGAGACCAAGCAGAGTGGAAGTGCTCTGTGCTGCTGGAGGACTCCTACAAGCACTCTTACATTCTTAAATGTGTGCAAATCTACTGGTGAAATCACTTTCCTGTGAATCCGCACATCTAGCTTTTACTGCTTGTTTTCATTTAGCATGTTGGTCTTCCTGGGATCAGGTGGCTGCACTTATATATATTTATTAAGAGGTTTTACCTTTTACAGTTAACGCTCTGACCAAATTCTGCACATGGACAATGAGAGACGCATTCCAAAGCATGTCAGTTTAATGACTTATGTACACTGAGCAAGAATTCCATGCTGGGCAGCACGGTGGCATGGTATTCAGCATGAATGCCTCACAGCAAGATAGTCCTGGGTTTAAATCCCAGGGTTGGCATGTGGAGTTTGCATGTTCTTGTGGGGGTTTCCATCAGACTTTCCAGTTTCCTCCCACAGTCTATGTGGCTGTTCCAAAATTGCCCCTAGGTGTGAGAATGTGTTTTGGCCCTCTGAAGAACTGGCAAGCTGTTCAGGGTGCACCCTGCCTTCGCTCAGTGCTTGCTGAAAGAGACTCCACCCTCCTCACGACCATATTTAGTGATATGGCAAATAAATAAAAGAATACAAATGATGCCTGTTTCTGATCTACCTGATCCACAATGAAGTGAATTGATTTTTCTAGATTTTTTTTTAACCTGTAACTACCTGCATTTTTAAACCAAATTTGGAATTTATGGTAACTATGTGGTTATCTATTCAGATATGTGACCTTTTTCTAGAAGTGATAAATTCTTAATCAACTTGTGTGCTTTTTCTACTACTATTTTGACAAACTGACTTGATCTGAGATTTGAATCCTCTGGATGTCGTATCTTTTTGGGTGTTCGCACCTGCTTCGAAAGCCACACCTTCACCCATAACCACCAAGTGATTTTTCACTGTTATTTACTTATTATGAATGTTTTACATAATATAGGTTACTGAAGCTATGAGATACAGTAGCAGCAATCAAATTATGACAATATTTATATGGGGTTAGGAAATAATTCTCAACCAATCACACCACCTGACTGGTTTACAGATAGGCAGCCTTATGGACAGCAAACTGCAGTGCTTAGTTCTAACTCCTTTCTATCATGACCAGCATGAACAATTTTAGCAGTTTTTGCTATAGTAGCTGTTTTGTAGGATCAGACCAGAAGTTTCCATTGCACATCACTGACCTTTAGGCACCCATTGCACTCTTGCTAGTTCTGTGGTTCTTCATTGGACCACCTTTGGTGCTGTGTTCCAGGAACACCGCTCAAGTCCTGCTGCAGACCAGTCAAGTGATATAAATGTTATAGCTGATTGGTTTAAATTATATATCATTTCCTTATGCTTGCACTCTATTTAATTCCTGTTTATAATGTTTGAGAAACAGGGTTGGGGTTGTGTGTGTGTGTTTATATAATATAATATAATATATATATTATATATAAATGATATATACACATGCATACATACACACTGTATACTTTCCCCCTTTAGGTCTTATTTCTTTAAACTGTTACGTGTGTGTATATAGAATATCTTCACTACTACTCTTACTGTGAATGATTTTTATATGTATACTAGTTGCCAAAATTTTGGGACGCGAACTTTTTTGCATTTGGTTTGAAGAGAGCAGATTAATATTAAACAATATTAAAAATATTTATTTTTATTAATATTAAAGAAGCAGCACTGCAGTACCACTCTTGATTCTTTCTCTTCTTTTGCATTTGAAATGTAGAAATTTCTCTCATGTTTTGTTTGGGCATCCCACCTTCTCATGTCCATATCCTGCTGGAGTCCTATTAAACTATGAGCCATGAGGAACTTACACTGTTAAAAATTAAGCAAAGACAAATACAAGTGTATTTTTTTTTTTTGTTCCAGTTAGTTGAACAGTCTAGTTATGAACCTTATGGTTGTTTCATTAAAATTATGGTATAGGTCATGCATACCAGCTATAAAACGTTTAATTTGAAGCATGGCTGTGCCCAAGAGCATTGGTGAGGTGACTCAAATTCTTGCAAATTCTTCAAGCTTGTTAGGCTGATATTTCATGAAGATTGCTTAAGGGTTAGTGTCATGTTGGGACAGGTTTGAGCTCAACCCAGTAAATGACAACCTACAAAATGATGCGCTTTAACAGTTGAGGGAACGACTCTTATCTATGAGTGTGATGGTCAGGTGTACACAAACTTTTGACCATGTAAAGCCAAAGATTCTTAAACTAGGGGCTGGGGATGTTTAAATTTATATTCCAGTGATGGAAATCCCACCCGAATCTTTCTGATGCAATGTTTAATTACTGCACTCTTATGTTTTGTCTGTTTTAATGCTATTGAATGAATGGATGGATGGATGGATTTAATCTCACCTTATGATTTTTTTTTCACAGTATAAAATAATAAGCCACCAGAATGGTGTTAATCATTCAAATAATAATGTTATTAAAACTGATGTGATTTGAGTTGGAAATGAGTCTCGTTTTACATTTTACTAGATTACCTAGGTTTTAAACTCCCTTGTTTAGCACGTATTAACATTACCGTAATGCGGAAATTCAATGAGCGCGCTATTGGCGGAACTACGGTAAGGTCATGATGCCGTCACCACACCTTCAACCAATGAGGTTAGTTGCCTTGGAAGGTCGTCAAGCCGGTCTCACGCTTACAGTGCAAGGACGATAATTCTGCACGTATGGTCATGTGTTATGGATTTAAATAAAACAAAAAGCAAGACAACCACGGTGAGTCCCAGTAAAACAGTCAACTTTCTGTCAGTGGAGTTTGAATAGAATTTCTGTTTACACCGCCTGAGAGAAGTATGTGCGCCATTATTGGCGGCTTCTGGTTCAGCACATCTTGACGTCAAGCGATGTTATAACTGCTGCGTGATAAACGCACCGCATGAGACGAGCGGATTGCATGCATTGTTTCTGTAATGTTGATGATGTGTTCTTCAGAATAGATCCCTGGTCCTCAGTGATACTCTCGCAGGTGCCAGACTGCTGTGTTTTTAAAGCAGATCTTCTGTCTGGTGAAGAACCTGAAGCATGGGTGATGAAACCAAGAGAGCAGAGCCCAGGGTCAACGGCAAGCAATGCTGTAAGCAAACCGCCTCATGATTTCTATCTTCTGGACACTGCTGAGTAAATCTGTACCAGCGATTGGTCAATCTATGTGCTCCGTACAGAGGCTGACCAATCAACTGCCTGAAGACGCAGCTCATTTGAATAAACGGTCCAAGTCAGGTGTGCTGCTGCTAGGTTGAAACAAAAACCTGCAACCACACGACCCTGTGGCATGAGTTTGACACTTGTGCTTTAAAGGGACAATGTGTAAGGTTCAGCGGCATCTTGTATTCAATTAAAGGGACAGTGTAAGATTTCTCGGCATCAGGTATTCAACTAAAGGGACAGTATGCAAGATTTAGCGGCATCGGGTATTCAATTAAAGGGATAATGTGTAAGATTTAGCGGCATCGGGTATTCAATTAAAGGGACAGTATGTAAGATTTAGCGGCAGCAGGTATTCAGTTAATGGAACAATGTGTAAGATTTAGTGGCATTATGCCTTTAATTGGATACCAAATGTGTAAGATTTAGCGGCATCGGGTATTCAATTAAAGGGACAGTGTGTAAGATTTAGTGATTCGTGTTCCAGATCACAACCGACTAAATTTTTATTGCTGACCCCTCTTCTTCCATGCGTCTATGGTTTTGGTCCACAATAGAAGGAACAGGGTGGGTGGCACAGCATGGCAGCCCCATTAGACTGGACCTGCTCCTCATGTAGATAATGAACAGCTTATTCTAAGGTTCTGAGTACAGTATTTGATTTTGCTGTACTGTATTAATCTCGCAAGGGAAATGATTGCCTCTGAATTTTACCCATCTAAAGTAAGCACACACACTCGGAGCAGTGGGCTGCTACACACATTGGGGTTGCCCAGAGAGCAGTTGGGGGTTAGGTAACTGTTTAATTGCACTTCAGCCATGAAGGTGTAGGAAGAGAAGGAGCAGCTCACTCCTGAGAGACTTAATACAATGGTTATAGGTCTGATAAAAACCTCCTGATGCCATTCAAGGTTTTCCATTGGAACAATAATCAGGCCAGATTGCATCATTTTGTTATATATTATAGGGAGAGTGAACGGGTGAGTTAAAGTGTACTCATGTCTGCATTTTTTCAGATTGTATGAACATTGACACATTAACTTTTCATGCATTTATCACCAATATGATTTGCCAGAATTACCCCAGAGTACCAGTCATTCTTATTGCTTGTGTAGAAATGAAATTATGGACCTAGAAAAACCTTTGAAAATGAGCCCATCGATCTGCAGGTGCAAAAAATGAGCATGACCCTTGAACTTTGAAGGGCCCTAAAATCTGAACTGCTCAGAATTTTGATCGGAAACTTGTGGGCATTTTGTTGCTCCCATTGAGGTCCATTTTGTGCAATTTTGAGCATAATCTGAAATTTCTACCAGAGGTATGACCTTGAGCAAAGAGGACTCCATTGAGATGCTCTGGATCAAATTCTGCATTCAAGATTTTTTAAAGTACTGTTTATTAGTTTTTTAGTTCCATGCATGGATTGTTTGGCTTTGGGCTTGTTTGTGCTCTCTGAATACTCTTGATTTAAATTGAGTAATCAGGATGGACTATCATTCCCGTCAGGAATTTAAACTGATATTTTATACTTATATCTACATTATATTGAGGGACCATGTTGGAAACACTTTATCTTGAGTTGATTAAATTCAATAGTCAAAACAGGATTCAAAATATAAACACCCATGAGTTAGATTGATGTCCAAATAGTAAAGAGGACAAGGATGAGATTACTTTGCCTGGCTTCACCCGAGGATGTAATGTTATCTCGAGAATGAAATCGATGCTTCGTGCTGAATCATGCAATCTTATGAGCTGTCTGGTTTTTTCAGATGAACATTAGCTGGACAGAATGTTCTCATTTTACTTCTGTCAGAGACAAACTTTATGAATTCCGCCTGGTTTCAGTTATTGATGTGCGCTTATAGGATAGAGATAATAAATAAAATATAAAATAGATCTGAAATGCATTTTAAATAACTGCTTATTTTGCTTATTAAGTCACTTTACAAAACCTGTAATATTGTAGTTTCTGGATATGTTTGTAACCATTGTTTCTGTTTCACACTAGCATGGGCATCCTACATGACCAACTCACCAACTCTGATCGTAATGATTGGCCTCCCTGCTCGGGGCAAAACCTACATGTCCAAGAAGCTTACGCGTTATCTCAACTGGATTGGCGTTCCAACTAAAGGTGAGTGTTTTTCTAAACGTGTACGTTTTCCAAATATATTCATGTGGTTAGCGTTCTGGGCTTATGATTAAGAGGTGAGTTCGAATCCCGTCAGACTCCCACTTGCCTAACAGTGCATCTCTGCTCACGCAGCAGTATAACTGGGTACCACTAATTACTGGGATTGTCACCTGCCATGAACTAGTATCCCATCCTGGAGGAGTACGTGTCACTTTACACTATAGAAACTGGAACAAGCTCTCGTCTGATATGCCAGCCCTATAGGCTTTACCTTTTGCCTTACCTCAGCTATGAATAGATGTATAAAATGTGTCAAAATGTGTGTGTGTGTGTGTGTGTGTGTGTGTGTGTGTGTGTGTGTGTGTGTGTATGTGTGTACGTACTGTTGATAGAGTGAAGCTTTTTATTAGAAGTCTCCTCTGTAAGTCACATAATGCTCTAATTTTATGTCAGAGGAGTATTATTATTATCATCATTATTATTATTGAGATTACGATTTCCTTTCGGATTTTTCCCTTTTTCAGGGGTCGCCACAGCGAATGATTCGCACGTTTTATTTGGCATAGGTTTTTATGTTGGATGCCCTTCCTGACAAAACCCTTTAGCAAGGGACAGAAACACGCTAACAAGCCACAAATGATAAGAAAAAAGTGTCTAAACAGAGTTGTTTTTGGGACGTCAAGAAGAACCTATAGTGTCCCTCCATCTGTTCCTCCAGCGGATATTTTATTTATTTATTCATTTCATTTTTAGGGCTTGCCTCTGTATTTAATCCATCCAAAGTGAGGACAAACACTTGGAGCAGTCAGCTGCCACACACATTGTTGTACCCTGAGAGTAATTGGGAGTTAGGTGCCTTGCTCAAGGCCACTGCGGTCATGAAGGTGAAGAAAGGGAAGGTGCAGCTCACTTCCCCACCACATATTTTTCCTGCTCGTACCGGACTTCTTTAGCTTCCAAAGCTACTTCTTTAACTGTTAGGCTTCGGCTGCCTTGTATGTATATGTGGAAACCCGTTGGTGGCATTTCTGATGCCAGTGTATGACCGTTGTCATAGAAATGAATGTCTGAGTGATGGTAATGTCTGGTCTATCTTCCTCTAAACTATTACTTGTTTCTAACCATAAAATAAGGCCAGCCTTAAAAATTTCTTTGTTGGCGGTAACACGGCTGGTTGGTCCGAAATTATACATAAAAACCCCGCCTGAGCATTCATAGACTCAAAAAATAAAAATATACCTGCTGGTTGTTTGAAAAAAAAAAAACGCATGTGTCCCCTATCATATACTGTACTAAAAAGTGATCAAAGTGAAATCAGTATCAACCGTGCCTTGTGATTGGTTAATTTCACCAGTTCGGCGAAACGGCGATTCTCATTGGCCAGTACTGTCTTAACAAGAAAGGCGGAAAGCATGATAGAAATGGACAATAATGAGGTAAAAAAAAAACAAAAAAAAAAAAAACAGTTCTCTGTTTGTATTAAAGATCCCAATGTGAAAATAGTAAATTAATGTGTTTCAAATTGAGCGACACAAATACAAACACAAATACAAGTTAATTATAAACCGCCAGCAACAGCACGGTGCGTGACGAAGGTATTTGTTAGTTGTTGACTGCAATATTAAAAGTTGATATGTTGAAGAAACCTTGATACTCTATTGATTACAATATTAAAAGAATAAACTTTGATAGGGTTCGAGTCCCCACAAGGTTGTCACTGTCTCTCCCCCCTCCCCCCAGTGCAGCAAACTGGGCTATCAAAGGCAGGTCATGTCTCTCACTGTCTATGGTGGGAGGCATGTAAAAGAACCATTGGTGACTTTTGTAAAAGAGTAGCTGCAAAGCCGTCAGCGTGTTTCCGTTCCTTGCTTAAAGGGTTGTGTCAGGAAGGGCATCCAACGTAAAAACCTATGCCAAATCAAACATGCGAATCATTCGCTGTGGCGACCCCTGATGAAGGGAAAAGCCGAAAGGAAATCTCATTCAGTGTGTTGATTTCCAATATATAAATTATTTATTTAATTCTACTGTGTTTACAACATCACATACATAATATAGCATGATGTATGAAAAAAGTGGCCTGCAATGCAGGCAAAAAAAACCAAAACATTTTTATTCTCTACTCTCTCCCGGGTGATTTGATTTTTTTTATCATATTAGTGCCAACAAAGAATTTTTTAAGCCTGGCCAAAATACAATATCAAAATTTTGAGGAGGGAGCAGTCATAACATGATGGTTACATGACATTACATCATCAATGGCATCATCAGAACAAATTCACACTACAACCTTTCATCAGGAGAAGTACGTTTCTTTGGAGCTCCGCGTTTAGGGAGTAGCTTAGTCTTTAATAATTGTATGAAAAGTTTTGTGCACACTCTCCAGGCTAAACGCCAGCATGGATTTGGACCAAACTTTCACCAGTGACTTCATCATCATTAAGCAGTTTCCTCCTGGATGAATAAAGTATTCTGATTATCATGTTTTCCCACTGGGTCTGAGATTTGCCATGGAGGCGTTGTTGGAGTAGGCACTGAAATTCTGGTTTATGCATCACCATTTTTCTTATTACTAAATGCCAATGACATGGTATAGTGTGTCTTGTCTTTCCACAGTTGCATTTTGTGCCCTAAACCAGAAATGACATCACCAATCATCACCATTTTTGGATGTTGTAACTACATAAACCTCTTGATTTTCGTCGCAGTCCGATATCCGATACGGCTGCTGCATGCTAAAGATGGCATCACCATCTCTGGTGTGGATGTTGAGACCGGAAACTAGACAAACCTCTAGATGTTTTTTGCAGTCCGATATCCATTATGGTCACTGCGTCACCATTTTTGGTGTCCATCTTGGAACTGTCCATATCTTTTATAATGTACTGGGGCTGAGGGGTAGTGTCCATTTTGTAGGGCTATTTTCCCTTCAACATCACTATAATGTTTTATTCGTTATTTATGTATTACTGTATAGGCTTTAACCGAATGAAGAGTGGATGGTCTTTCTGTTTTTCTTTGCAGTTTTTAACCTGGGGGTCTACAGAAGAGAGGCGGTGAAAGCGTACAAGTCCTATGACTTTTTTAGACATGACAATGAAGAAGCCATGAAAATAAGAAAGTAAGTCTAATGAAGATAAATACAGGGATCCTTCACTTTTCAGGATTAATTGGGACTGAGATCCCCCTGCGACCGCCGAATTCCGCGAAGTACGATCAAACCCCCCCCGACTGACGTATATGTACATATATATGTGTATATGATATCAATAAATGCATATTCAATGCCATAAATGCTTAGAATAACAAATAAACATTCAAAAATAATACATAAGATGTAAATAAAATATAAATATGCACATATACACTCAGATACGCACCTCACATAAAAATGTAAGCAGTTTTGATTGGGGGGGGCTGGGCTGGGTTTTTTTTTTTTTTTGCATAATTGGCCTTGTTTTGTGGCATTTTCTTTAACTTTTCCCCCCATTCCTTAATTTCCTTATTTTTTTAATTCGATGAATATTTTTTTAAAAATGCGATGCACTTAAGCCACATGAATTGAAGTGTGAAGTAGTGAGGGATTCCTGTAGAATGTTTGGTACAGAAGAGTTTTGTATAGTTGAACCTCGGTGGTTGAACGACTCCTTAGTTGAACAAATCTGAGTTTGATCAAAAAATATGAGGAAAATATATGCCTTGATGTTCAAACAAATGATCAGAGTCGGAACAGAGCAGAGCCGAGTGTGCTCAATAAATGCTCATTGTACAGTTCTTGAACAGCCATTGAGAGAGAGTCTCGTACTGCGTGTTGTGTTTATTCATTACATTACGGCTACTTAAACTCTTAACCTTGAGGCCTACGAAAAGCAGCAGTAATTCTACTGGAAAGGAAAAGAGAAACATCATGAGAACGTGAAGAATCGACTGCGATCGAGAGACAGAGAAGGGAAAAATCTTCACACCCCTCAAAGCAGTAATCCGTCCCCATCGCTCCCTCCCCATCCATCCACATACACTGACGCATCGCAACCCGAAAGGTATGTACTGTAAACAAATACAGTACATAATTAGGTCAATTATTACAAACTGTGTTTTGAACATTTATGCATTGATGTATGTACAGGGATCCCTCGGGGGCAGTGGTGGTCTAGTGGTATAGGGCGCTGGATTGCTGATCCTAAGGTTGGGGGTTCGAGTCCCCACAAGGTTGTCACTGTACCCCCCAGTGCAGCTAACTGGGTTATCAAAGGTGGGACATATCTCTCACTGTCTATGGTGAGAGGAATGTTAAAGAACCATTGCTGACTTTCATAAAAGAGTAGCTGCAAAGCCTTCAGCATGTTTCTGTCCCTTGTTAAAAGGGTTATGTCAGGAAGGGCATCCAACGTAAAAAACCTATGCCGAATCAAACGTCGCTGTGGCAACTGCTGAGAGAGGGAAAAGCCGAAAGGAAATCTCTCGGGGATCCCTCGCTACTTTGCACTTCAATTCGTGTGGCTTTAGAGCATTGTGGGATTTTTTTAATATTCATCTAATTTTAAAATAAAGAAATTAAGGAAGAATAGGGCAAAATGTTAAGGAAAATGCCAGTTATGCAAAAATAAAACCCCAAACAAAAACAAAAAACAACCCAAAAACCCCCATCAAAACTTACATTTTTATGTGAGGTGCGCATGTGTGTGTATTTATATTTTATTTACATCTTCTGCATTATTTTTGAATGTGTAATTGTTATTATAAGCATTTATAGCATTGAATATGTATTTCTTGATATTATATACACATATACATGTACATATACGTCAGTCGGGGGGGGGGGGGGGGGGTTGATCCTACTTCGCGGAATATGGCGGTCGCAGGGGGGATCTTGGTCCCAATTAGCTGCAGAAAGTGAGAGATCCCTGTATTGTATATTGTTTCATAAATACACCTTGTTTTCAAAGTAAACACAACTGTATGGACGGAAGTAAACATTCGTCTGAACACAGTCCACTTTTAACTACTTCTTATACGAAATATTATTTCACTGTTCAACCAAATCGGCAATGGACCATATCTTTGGAAGGAATTGTGTTCGACCACCGAGGTTCCACTGTATGGTGTTCAGTTCTGTTCGGTCTCATTGCCATGTCATTTCCTGTTTTCTGAGAGGTTGACATGTCTTACACTGTCTCGTGCGTTTGTGGATGGTTTAAATATGACATTACGTTAATATAAACACCATCTGCAGACCCTGCTGGGGTTTCTACACATACTGTGGAAGGATGCATTAATATTGCATTAGTCACATGAATAATTTCTCAAGCTTTCACTTAATTAAGGGCAAATTTACAATAATAAACAGTGATCATTTTCAAACAACATATTTCAGTCTGTTTATGTTTATAAGAGATTGCTATTACTATTTTGTGCATACTTGTGTGTTTAATCTTCATCTTCAAGCTCCGTTATTGTATGTCCGTAATACAGGGTGACCCCAAAAAACTCCCACATTTCAAGGGTTGTTAAAGAGGATCAAATTATTATTTGCACAAATGAAGCTTAGTGATGTTGGATAGGTGTTGTTAGGGTCTGTTGGTGGACCAATTCCGAATTGAACCCCCTGATCTTAAAGAGCTTGATGTGTGGTTTCAGTAAGATGGAGCCCCGGTACACACAGTTCAAAGATCTTTGGAGGTGCCAAGGGAAATGTGTCCGGATAAGGTGGTCTCGTTACGTGGTGATGTTGGGCGGCAGGCCTGTTCTCCTGACCTCCCGCATGTAATTTTTTTGGGGTTACTGAAATCACAAGTGTCTACTTATCCACCTAAAACTGTTTAAGTACTGGAGGTTGCTGTTCAGCACAAGATCGCCGCTGTTCCACCAGGCCTGACCTGTCGAGCCCTGGCAGCCTTCAGAAATCACATCCAACAGTGTACACAGCGACAGCCATCATATGGAGGATGGTCTTTATGACATCAGGAATAAAAACTGTATTGAATAATATGTGAAAATGATAATTTGATAAGCTTTATTGATTGAGTCTATTTATTAATGATGTTCACAAAATAAAGAATAAATTATAAAACAAACACTGCATAGCAACAAAATCAAGCCAACTGATTTGATTATTATGAATAAAAGATAAATCCAGGTATTGGAAATACAGGGATCCCTCGATACTTTATGCTTCAATTCATGCGGCTTCAGTGCATCATGATTTTTTTTAAAGAAATATTAATCGAATTAAAAAATAAGGAAATTAAGGAAGAATAGGGGAAAAGGTTAAGGAAAATGCAGCAAAAACAAGGCCAATTATGCAAAAAAAGCCTTGAACAAACAAAAAACAACCCAAAACATCCCATCAAAACTACTTACATTTTTGCAAGGCGTGCATCTGCGTGTGTCTGTATGTGTGTGTATTTATATTTTACTTACATCTTATGCATTTTTTTTTACTGTTTAATTGTTATTATAAAGGTTTATATCATTGAATATGTATTTATTGATATTATATACACATACATGTATGTATATGTCAGTTCGGGGGTTGGGGGGTGATGATCCTACTTTGCGAAATTCGATGGTCATGGGGGGATCTTAGTCCCAGTTAACTGTGGAAAGTGAAGGATCCCTGTAAAAGTAGAACTTTGTGTAAATAATTTGCCTTCTGTAACAGGAAGTGTGCTTTGGTGGCTCTGCAAGATGTGAAATCATATCTGAATCAAGAAGGGGGGCAAATTGCAGTAAGCTGATGACATCACAGCCTTTCCAATTAAACACTCATAAATATTTCAGTTTACTTTGACAGTGAATTGTATCTACCAATTTTTTATTTTTTATTTTTTTTGCTCTTGAGGTATTTGATGCTACAAATACCACCCGAGAGAGGCGGGATCTCATCCTGAATTTTGTAAAGGAGAATGCATATAAGGTACTTGACACAGTTAAAGTTTTTTAATGATAAAAGTTGAATATTAATGCAGCGCGTGGAAAAACGGTGTTTCTGTGCGCAGGTGTTTTTTGTGGAGTCTGTCTGTGATGACCCAGATGTTATTGCTGCTAACATTTTGGTAAAACAACACATTTTTTCTTCATTTTTAGCCTCTAGTAATAGTTGAACAATGCTATTTGTATGGAGCTTACTATCTGTGCGTACAGGAGGTGAAGGTGTCGAGTCCAGATTACCCAGAAAGCCACAGAGAACGTGTCATGGATGACTTTCTGAAACGTATCGAGTGCTACAAAGTCACGTACCAACCACTGGATCCTGATGATTATGACAAGTAGGAAAATTTGTTGAAATTTTTGCCGTTAGAACTTGGAGCTCAATGGTTAGCAATCATGTTATTTAAATATGTTAATTTACCTGAATCTATTTAAGTGTAATTTTAAAAGTAATTAGCTGGCTGGCTACGGTGTCATATTTCCATTTATTTAGTTATTTACGACAGTATTAGGTTGCAGCTATCACAAAGTATTTTATTCCTATAATACAACGACAATATTCAGGAAAATCATTGTCGTTATGATCCGGATTAAATACAGTACCTGGATCCAGAATTTTTTTAAAGGATTTGATACCACTGTGAAATAATGATTTTTGATATTTTGGTTCATGTGTGGTTCACATGTGGGATTGTTGTGCTTCGAGGGGATTTGTGCTCTTAAAATGCTCTTGCTTTGTTATATTTACATCACAATTTACATTCCATTTACAGCATTTGGCTGATGCCCATATTCAGAGTGACTTGCATTTAATAAATTTATGTATTTAAAAAAAAATAAAATAAAATTCAGCAATTTAGTGTCAGGGCCTTGGTCGATGCCCCAACAGTGGCAGCATAGTGGTAGTGGCATTTGAACGTCTGACTTTTGCATCACTAATCCATAGCTTTAATCACTGAGCTATCATTGCTAAAAATTCACGCTGATATTGAGATTGGTATGCCTGTCTCAGAAAAAGGTCCGTTGACATCATATAAGATGCTTAGGCCATTCAACTACTGAGTCAAAAGTATGTGTACACCTGGTGATGACACTCGTATGTGCTTGTTGAGCATCGCAATCTAGATTTTGATAAGTGTCCCTTCAGCTAGGAGAGCATTAGTGATATTGTATGGAGGTATGGTGAGGAAACCTGGTGTATATACAGTTCATCCCAAAGGTGTTGATTGGGATTGAGGTCAGAGCTTTGGGCAAGACACTTGAATTCGTTTATACTAATCTTGGCAAACCATGTCATCAGAGTGCTAGCTTTGTGCACAGGACATTGGCATGGTGGAAGAGGGTGAAGCTTGTAACCTCAAATTCAGTAAAGAGTAAACTGTAATGTGACACAATAGAAAGATTTATTGGGATTTAAAATTCGTGACAGCATTTGGTGAAAGGTATACGTATTTTGAGCGGCATTCGTCCACATACTTTTGCCCATATTTAATATGACTCTCCATTTTCTCTTTTAGAGATCTATCCTTCATCAAAGTGATGAACGTAGGCCGTCGTTTCCTGGTGAACCGCATACAGGACTACATCCAGAGCAAGATCGTCTACTACCTCATGAACATCCGTGTGCACTCCCACTGTATCTACTTGTGCCGGCATGGCGAGAGTGACCACAATATACAGGGTCGCATCGGGGGTGACTCGGAGCTTTCACCACGTGGCAAACAGGTCTGATCCATGTGAACCGGGTTGTGACTGAGCATCTCTGTAAGCGGTTTAGGAATAGAGGGATCACTCGTTGAAGGCTTCAGAGCAGTGCTTGAAACACATTTAAAAAATTGTTTCATGTTCTTTCATGTCATAAATGAACACTCATTCCAGCTCCTGATGATCTCTTGTCTAGTTTGCGACAGCTCTGCGCGGGTTTATTGAGGAACATGGCTTGTCAGATCTGAAGGTCTGGACTAGCCAATTGAGAAGATCTATTCAGACGGCTGAGGCTCTGGGAGTTCCGTATGAGCAGTGGAAGATCCTAAATGAGATTGATGCTGTTAGTATGCATAAAAAGAACCTTATTATTATTATCATTATTATTATTATTATGTATAAATATGTTATTATTTTAATATTGTACTCACTTATTTGCTAAACCGCTTAATCCTGTTTTGGTCCCATTGGAGCTACAGTATATGTCCAGGGGACCCAGATCTCCGCTATTTATTTTTTCAGCTTCAGGGCCCCTGCGGCCCCCTTGACCCCCAGCTGAAATATTGCATTTAGTCTATTTCTCTATTTTTTTCTAAACCTTGCTGGGATCCTTGTATGTCATCAAAGTCATTTATTGGTTTGCCGAACAGCTTTATCCTACTACAGTCGAGTTTTCAAATAAATTAACATTCGTAGAGAAAATGTTCTTTCAATAACACTTTTTTTTCCCTTTTTTTTTCTGCCAACACGAGCACGCAGTAAGACATTCCTGCACGCAAGTTTTGTTTTGAAGAGAAAATAATAATAATAATGACAGGAAAATCTGTTTTATTCTCGCTCAATTCTGCATGCATTCTCAGGTATTACCTCTGCATTCAGACATCCGCGTACTCCTGTCAGTAACTCTCATAATGAGGATTTTTTTTTTTCTGTATTAAAGATGCAATCTGAGATTAGAAAGAGAGACTCCGACAAACACGTACAATCTGAACATCTGAAAAAACTAACCCTGTCTACACCGTTCCATTGCTCACGTTTCAGCCGCCGACGTGCGTATTCGGAACGAGTTGCTGGCAGCTTACCAGACACTGGATTTACTTTACAACTGTTAGGCATGTAAACAATTTTTGCTTTAGGTTGCACCTTATTTTGATCATTACACGTGCTGGAAAAATAACATATTACAAGAAAAGCTTAATAAATATTTGAATTCTAGAAAAAAAACAATTATTCTGTAGATACAATACCTAAAAATGGAAAGTTATTCCTTGCACTTTAGAGATGCTGTTTTGCTTGTTAGAATAAAATGAAATACAACATTCAACACCATCTTATCGAGATGGTGGATTTTAGTCCTTGGTAACATGGTGGCCACATAAGGGCACGTCATGTGGGGGTCTTGTCTGGTTTTGTTTTTATGTCTATGGTTTAACATTGATGTTCAATGATGGCGCTCGTAAAGCTCCACAATTGATTTTTAACTGCAAAACAGGTTGTGTACAAAGCACTGTCATTTTATGAGGCAGACATTTTGGAAAAGTGTGAGGAAGTGTTTGTTTGGGTTACAGCCCTATATTCAAGACAGCCCATTGGTTCAACAGGCGTAACCTAGTTGAACTTGGTAGGTCGCCCATCTGATTTAAGCAAAGTGCCCATCTTATATTATTGGGGTTATCGGAACATTTAGCCAACCCTGATTGTTTGCTTTTCTTCTCCTTGTAGGCCCAGTCAGCCACAATTTTAGGATAGAATTCTATTAAAAATCTGTAAGTTAGGAAGATTGTAATATAGTTCAGCTTTATACAGTTACAGTATATGTAACATCTGTTGTATGTTAGCTACATTAGCTTGTCCATTGCTTAGCTAAAGAAGCAAGTATCCAAAAATGAACTGCACTGTAAGGAAACGGCCGCTGCTAAATATCTTGGTTGCTTCACCACATTGCGGGGTAAAATTGTGTCATATAATTTCCACCCCAAACCTTTTCCTTTGAGCTTCACAAACAGCAGTGATCAAAACTAGTGAATTCATATTGAAGATGATTTGATTTCAGGGTGTATGTGAGGAGATGAGCTACGAGATGATTCAGAACTCATTCCCTGAAGAGTTTGCACTTCGAGACCAGGACAAGTACCACTACAGATATCCAGGAGGAGAGGTGCCCTCTAAATGTTTTCATTGATCCATAACTACAGCATCCTATAATTAACATTACTTTATGAAGATCAGCATCAACATTATATTACAATACAGGGATCCCTCGCTACTTCGCGCTTCAATTCATGTGGCTTTAGTGCATTGCTTTTTTATTTATTTATTTATTTTTTTTTATAAATATTCATGGAATTAAAAAAAAATAAGAAAATTAAGGAAGAATGGGGAAAACGCTAAGGAAAATGCCACAAAACAAGGCCAATTTTGGAAAAAAAACCCCTGAACAAACATGAAACAAAAAAACAACCCAAAACCTCCCATCAAAACTACTTACATTTTTGTGAGGTGGGCATCTGATTGCGTGCATCTTATGCATTATCTTTTAATGTTTAATTGTTATTTTAAGCATTTATAGCATTGAATATGTATTTATTGATCCTACTTCATGGAATTCGGTGGTCGTGGGAGGATCTCGGTCTCAATCAACCGTGGAAAGTGAGAGATCCCTGTACTGTATTTCTTTGAGTGTTTGCATAGGACAGAAGTTCCTAACATCTTATGTTGAGGTTTTTTTGCTGTCTGTAGTCGTATCAAGATCTGGTTCAGCGTTTGGAGCCGGTGATAATGGAACTGGAGAGACAGGGAAATGTTCTGGTCATCTGCCACCAAGCTGTCATGAGATGCCTTCTGGCTTATTTTCTGGACAAGAATGCAGGTTTTTACTCACACACACACACACACACACACACACACACACACACACACACACACTCACTCTTGTATACTTGTACACTCACTGAGTAAATTATTAGGAACTCCTACTGCTTATTATTACAAAAGGACAGATGAAGATTTTCAGCTCTTCATGTGTCCAGTTCCGGTGCCAGTTACTGTCACCTCAGATTTCACTTCTTACCTGATAGCAGTCCAACCAGATGTGGTCTTCTATAGTAACTTGTTTAAAGTCATTGTAACCTTACTTTCAGCTTAAAGAGTTGCGGTTTTGGTTATCCTTCCAGCATAATTTGTGTGTAATGTAACGGGTTTAAGTGATACAGAGTTTATTTTACATAAATGCCCATAAAAAGCACAATACTGGTTAATTGTATTCCGTAGAAAACTATGAGGAACTGAACCAATATGAAAATTTTTTTTTTTTTCTTCCTGGAAGCGATGTGAACTCATTAGGTCGGGTTGTCCAGTGCAATTAAACAAGCGGCGAGCGACATTTAAATAAATAAATTAAATAAGTGATAAAACTGCCCTCATACTTAAGACTCTTAACCGTTACTAGTTCCTTTTGGCGTGAGGCTGATCCGGTCCATTGTCAACCTTTGATTTTTTTAATGAAGGAATTGATAACAGGATCAGCGTTCGGTGTAAGATATAAAAGCTTGTGCTTCATGCCAAGTAGTTCTGCCTGGAGGTCATGCCAGTAGCACATCGGGTTGAAGTGGTCTTTTGCAGGTGTCTGAAAGGAAAGGTTTTCAGAGTACGGCCTGTGCTGTTGATGTTTTTAGCCATTTCTGTACTGTGTGTGTTTGTGCAGCCGTGTGCTTTACACGCCACCATTTTCCTGTCAACATGGCTCAGGACTGACTAATAATCTTAGACTGGTGTCTTCTACATTCAGACCAACCAGTAGGACAAAACAACAAATTTGTCACTACCAGGGCTGGAACAGCCAATGAAGTAGCCATCGTGTCACTCTGCATGCCTAGTAGTAATAGTAGTGGGGCAATACTCAGTCATACTCGACAAGAAGCAAGGACTGACATTGCCTGACAGAACCACTGATCTCATATGTTGTCGTTTTAAAGAGCTAGTCACACAAATTCACCACAGGCACCCTTTAAAGTCTGACAGTCTGGCTCTTCTGCCCTTGCCGCTCTTTTCAGCATGACGTTCCTCCTCACATGTCATCCACTGGCATGTGTGTTGGGTGTTTTTTGTTTGTTTTTTGTTTTTGTTTTTGCATAAACTTTTTAGAATTTTTGTGGAAAAATCGACAGCACCTCGGAAGTATGATGTGGGATTTTTGGGCATAGTGTTAATCTCACATGAATGACCAGGTGTATAGTAGGGTGGAGTGAAAATTGTGAAAAATTAAATTTTAATTATTTTTACTTGGATTAGCAACAAAAATATGTGAAGAGGTGTCATCTAAAAGACTTTAAAAGTTCATCTTGATAAGTTGATATCTTAGGCTCCCCCAAGAGTGATGAAAATGTTTGAAATGAAAATGTTGAAAATGAAAAAATATTTGGGCGTTTTTACTGAAAATGTTTAATTCTGATATAGTGATCTAATTTGCTTCTATATTATCAAAAACATACATTTTAGGCAGTTTGGCACAGTGTTAGCATATATTGTCTCAAAAAAACACATATTCAGATGAGTCGATATGACTGTCACATATTGAAGTATCGTTTTGTCTCGAAAACTGGCATTTTTGCCTTCGACTCCAGTCTTGTACGGATGAAGCCGTCTCGTCGATTGTTGCCACATCCAGACTGTGATGCCTCAGTCACCACCTTGATGCCCCTCTCCACAGCCTGTGTGTAGCATGGGTATCTGTCGAATGTGCCATATGCTGTGCCATATGCTGTCGCCACCTGGCGATTGTTTCCTCTACTAAACTACTGAGTCCTGACCTTTCCAGTCATACCAAATCTGTGAACTGTGAATGTTCTAATTATTTAGAGTTATGTATTCCCTTTGTCAGCAATCGTGTGCTCACGTGCTCTCAAAATCGACTTGACATACCTTATTTTGAGTGAGTTGGGGAAACCTAGGTATTTTTTGCAGAATTTTAATATTTTGCATATGTTTATAACTGGTATTGTTGCATCTTTTCTACACTATTCTGAATTGATTGTGAAAAACTATATGTGCATTTTAATATATTTGTTCCCCCAACAGACGATCTTCCGTATTTAAAGTGTCCCCTCCACACCGTTCTGAAGCTTACTCCTGTTGCTTATGGTAGGACGGGCAATATTCACACTCTTGTCACATGTTCCTCAATCAACACACTTATGTGCTTACCTTCTTACTTAATTTCTCTCTCCAGGTTGCAAAGTGGAAATGTTTTACCTGAACGTGGAGGCGGTGAACACGCACCGAGACCGACCCTTAGTAAGTCAGCTGAACTAATCTGTGTGAACAGCACTACTATTACCGTACTTCTCAGCTTCTTCTTAACCGTTTTAAAGATTGTGATTTACTTGGTTTGATTTCATGCTGATCTCTTGTGTCAGAATTTTTGCTTGGGGCACGCATGCTGCCTTCCACTGATCCAGCATGTAACTTTGAATGGCATTAGTGGTTTTCCACAGCTATGCTGCCTGTATATCTTCTGCTTTCTGCTTTTCTCAACACGTAATATTATGAACCTCCTTCAGTCCAGTGATCACTTGTCACAAATCACTTCCCTTCAGTCCGGCCCACCCATGCGTTTTTTTTTTTTTTTCTCTTGACTTTTAACTAAAATTGGAACTGTGTACCAATACTGTTTACTGTCTGCCCTTTTCAGCTATTACTGACATGGCATGCTCAAAAAGCTGCAGAACTGCTTCTGTACAGAGTGAACCGAACACACTATGTTGAACGTGTGTGCAGCAGGAGCGAGCAGTAACTCTTGTCAGTCCGTGTGCCTTGCTGATATTGCGTTGTCCGCATCAGGAAATGTGTCCGATGAGTTGTTGTTTTTTTGACAACATGCAGACAAAAATGAAAGATTGGAAGTAGAGACCATTGAAATATTCACAAGCCTGTGACAATAAAGCAATGAGCCGGGTCAGGTGTTTTGAATGGCGATCACACTTCAGAAGGGGCAGAATGTCACTGTGTCCCTGCATTACACACACACTCCAGTCAATACACCATAGCAGGCTCACTGCTTCATTGCCATAAAAGTGTTTTGGTGGTCTTTGCTACGGATTTTTTTCATGTTTATCACATAATTTCAGTGTCTGCTCCTTTGTTTTACAGTAAAATGGAACCAGCACAAAAAATCCGTGAATAAGGTGAATCTCGATGTTGAAAGTGTGATGTCACATGGCAGTATGACTCATGACAGTGATAACTCGCTCGTGCTGTCTGCACATCCCCGTGCCACGTTCCATTCTTTTGCTAAATGCATAGTCCCGTTAGTCTTTCTTGTGTATAACACCGACATCAAACATACTCTCTTCGTAACAAGGTCAATACTCTAGAAGCAGGTTTATTACCAATCTTAAAATGTTAATTATATAGCTAGCAACTGTAACTAATGGTCAGACTAGTTGTGGTGCTAAGTGAATGATGGAATGCTGCATCCACTGAGATGTATACTACAGTGGTACCTCACCTTATGAAATTAAGCCGTTCCAGAAGTGGTTTCGTAACCTGATTTTTTTCGTAAATTGAACTGCATTTTACATGTAAAAGGCCTGATTCGTTCCAAGGCCCCCAATACTACCCCCTAAACCCTATAAAAATTATAAAAGTATACCTTTTTAAGGCCTCCTTCTGCTTCAATATCGTACTGATAGTAGACGGGTTTGGCGATATTCCTTTGCGATATCACTCAACCACATGCCATGAGCCCACTTCTTTTCACTCGCACCGGGAATCACTTTCACCGGCAATCACACGTGTGTGTGTGTGTGTGTGTGTGTGTGTGTGTGTGTGTGTGTGTGTGTGTGTGTGTGTGTGTGTGTTGACCATGTCTTCTTAGCAGAGTTATAATATTACAAATGTTTATGCAAGGTTAAAAGCCGGAGCCAAAAAATAAAGTTGCAATGGGCACACTCGAAAACCTCATGAAATAACAGTAACTGTCCTTTACGCGTGTTAGAACTCCGTGACGAACAATGGGTCGAAGGCACACCAAAGCATCTTGGGTACTATGGAGATGCAGATCCATAATAGCCAATGGGAGGGAGCTGTGTCATGGGTATTATAGAGATGCAGCTCCCTCCTAGCCAATGGGAGGCCAGCGGGGCCGGATGTTAGGAGAAAGTCAATGGGAGAGCAACTTGCGATTTGTTTGAATTTTTGAAATGGCGCATTTTGTAACGTGAATTTTTTTTCGTGTCCAGAGACGGAAATTTTAGGTAAAGGCGTTTCGTAACCTGGATCTTTCGTTTGTTGGGTCTTTCGTAAGGTGAGGTACCACTGTATATACAGGGTAGGTGTTTGCACTTTATTTATTTAACCAGGCGTGCTTATTAAAGAAAGATTATTCCTCCTATAAAAGATTTAACTATGTACCGTATTCGACGTAATAAGTGGCCTGCTACAATAAGTGCCCCCCCCCCCCCCCCCAATGTTTTTGATCTTATGTCTAATAACGGCCGATGTTTACTGGAAGCAAAATTGTAGATCAAACTTACCAATTTTATTCGATCAGTCTCTGTAACCATAAAATGATGTGTTCACTGCCTGTAAAAGTGAGTTTACATGGTATTTCAAGACCACCTGCCACTGGGGAATGTCTACAATGTTCATCAGTAAAAACACATTTGATCGGATGTTCCTGGACATGTGCTTTTGTTTATGTTCGTGTTGATTGGTTCAACGTGGCATGTCCTAAAGTTGACATCTGTATTGATTGGCTCGATTTTACTTCTGGGGAAAATGGCTGCTGCCATTGTTGACAATTTGGGACATTTACTGGGAGGAAAAAGTAAGGGATCTTTTTTTTTTTTTTTTTTTTTTTTTAATGATGCTGTTTTCTGTTTATTTTCAGCTTTCATCTAAGTAGTTTGGTTGATACCACAAAATGAATAACACAAATACAGTCAGCTCCCTACTTACGAAACCCTCTGGGTATGAAAACTCCAGGTTACGAAAAACATTTTCCTAAGTTTTCATCCTCTGTATACGAAAACAACCTCCTCTTACGAAAAGCGCCAAACGCGCCATTCAAACGCGCCAATCAAAATTTCACACGATGCGCGAGTTGCTCTCTCATTGGCTGTCTCCCAACATCCCACACTGCTGGCCTCCCATTGGCCAGGAGGCAGCTGACCTGTACCCATTCTTCCTCTACCCATACTTTCTTTTTGTCACACGTATGAAGGAGAGTTGAACAGGACTGTTGGCTTGTTTTGAGATCATTGCAGCATTATATTTCGTTATCGTGTGAAATTTTGATTTTGATATATTTCGTTATCGTGCTCCATGGGACAAGACCTCCGATCTTGCAAGGAAGCAAGTTAATATTGAATCAGGACCTCTGCTCTTTCAAACAGGTACTGTAGTTCCACTTTAAATACAACATCTCGTCCATTTAAACATTTTAAATACAATTGTTCCATCAGCTGCGCGTTGCGTGTGGGCAGAGCCCACATTTGGCAAAACACACCATAGAGACAGAGTTCTGTGTGTGTGTGTGTGAGAGAGAGCGAGAGAGACTGCCTGCAGAGTCAGTCAGAGATGAAAGGAGGCTTTACTCTCTTTCGAGAGAATACATTTCCGCTTATTTATTGTTTTTTAAGTTGTTTAATTCAGTAAATGTTTAATAAATGTGGAGCGCGCCGCCGAATGTGAGCAAAATGTGGCTCATCTGGACCTCTGATCCCTCAAGGAATCAAGTTAAAGTTGAGTTTGGACCTCTGATCTGTGAAGCAGGGAATGCGCTTTGAATTGGTCAAAATTGGTGTACTTTTATCATTTTAAAGGGTTTATGGGGTAGTCTTGGGAGCCTTCTAACGAATCAGGCGTTTTACATGTAAAATGCGCATCTACTTACGCAACCTCCGCGTTATGAAAAAGGCGCTGGAACGGATTAATTTTGTAAGTAGGGGACCGACTGTACCAGTAAAACTTTTATTGTTCTGTTATTATTCATGTTTTCCACCTCGATGGTAATAAGCAGTTACCGTTCCTTGCCACTGGTAACATTTTAATAAGCGCCCGCCTACTGCAATTTTTAAGCGCCCTGGGCGCTTATTACATCAATATGGTAATCTGTTTTTAATGCCATATTTTCTAACACCATATAGTACCTAATTTTGTTTGAGGCATGATAAAAACCGCACTAAGCATGTTAGCATCTGGAAAATAGTGTAAAACCCTAAATATTTATACGTTCTGATCTCAGGATGCTTTGTTGCATATTACTTCTGACCTGTAAGCTTCATGTGCCAGAAATGACATCAGATCTCAAAGCTGATTTGATAGGTTCCCTGGATTAGATATCTTGACTTGCAACACTGGAAAAGGTTATAAAAGAAAGTGCTGGCAAGTCAACAAATGACTTGTAGCAGTATTGGAACACAGCCTTAATCATTTAATATTGTGTTGTCTGAACACTAATGTAATTAAGTGTATTTATTATGTGTAGTTTACTGCCTTTTTTTTTTTTGTCTCTGCTGCTCCGATGAGGCCCAGTCAGCATCTTCCACTCTCTCTTTCTTCTCTCTCTCTTCTTCACTCATCCTGTCTCTTTCTCTCTTTTTCTTTGTGTAACCCACATGGTTTCTCCCATCTTGACCCAGGGGCAAGCTCGGAGGACTCCGGCCCCCCTGCTGCTCCGGCGGAATAGTTACACCCCTCTGTCCAGTCTCGACCAGGTCAAACGTCCGCGTCTATACAGCGCCGGAAACCGGCCTTGGCTGCCCCTCGCTCCCTCCCCTTCAGCCCTGCACTTCCCTGACACTCCTGAAGGGGCACTGCTGCACAGCCAAGTTAGTGTCTATGGTCATTATGCTGTTGTCAGCAGACTAACTTGATTCGTCCCAATCAATCTGATTCAGTTCTCTCCTCTTCCTCCATGTCTCATGCCACACTGTATCAGATAACTTGTCCCCGTTCCAGTCGTCCTGTGATCCTGGTTGCGTTCACGGCATGGTGTGCTGTGGTTTATGTTCTTGTTCTTGTCTCTCACGCTTATCCGTGTGCATGTTGTTTTTTTGAAGCTTGTTGTTTGTGTGTGTTTGGGCATTTTGCCGTTTTAAAGTCAATGCTCTCAGAGACCCCTGTAGGCCGCACACATCATCTCTCTCTCTCTCTCTTTCTTTTATTACTCTCTGCCAGCTTGGCATACCAACTTCTTCCTGTGAGCCTTGTAGCTGATGTGTAATATGCACATGTGCTTCTTATTTTTCTATCAGTATTATGGAGCAACTCATACATTGTGTGTGGGTTGTTTTTATTTTTATTTATATATTTTTTCCTGACATCGTATCTGCTCGGGCTTGATAACCACCTCACATGTTAATTCAGGCATCTTCGTCAGGGAAATCATAAGCCCTGCAGTTTTAAACCTAATGACTGGGCCTGAGACATATTGTTTTTACATTTGCATATTCAACATGGAAAAGCTGTCTGCCAAGTCGTATTCTGTATCCAAAACTGATTTATTCAATTTTAAATTAAAGCTACAAGTTGAATGTTGAGCTTTTCAATAAAAGAGCACAATGTCTGTATTTTATTTTACATTCAATCCTCAGGTTTTCAGGCCAAAATGCAAGTACGTATAATTAATTTCAGTCTCTTATGGTCATTCTGATTGTGTTTAGCTTACTGTTAAACTGTATGAGGTTTTATTCATTCATTTTCTGAACCGCTTAATCCTAATTAGTGTCACGAGGAGGATGGCACCCATCTCAGCCGACTTGGTACGAAGGCAAAGTACACTCTAGACAGCTTGCCAGGCCATCGCAAGTAAGAAACATACTGACTGCTATGCATCTACTCTTGACGAGAGTCTTTTAAGAGATTTCATTTAATAGGCAGCACCATGTCAGTGTCAGAAACTAGGTCTGCTTGAAATAGAGAAAAAAATAGAGATCGTGGTGTAGATGGTTTGTTTTAAATACAAAATCCTCTCACTTAATTCCATTACTTCCTTCATAACACGACTAAAACACTAAATCCACACAGGAAACGTTTTAAGTGAGTAATCAGACTCAGGGTGGCACAGTGGTGTATTGTAGTGGTTAGCACGTCCACCTCACAGTAAGAAGGCCGGGGTTCAATTTCAGGCCTGGGCGTTTCTGTGCGGAGTTTGCATGTTCTTCGCGTGCTCGCATGGGTTTCCTCTGAGTACTCCAGTTTACCCCCACAGTCCAAAAATGTGCACAGTAGGCTAATTGGCGATTCTAAATTGCCCGTAGGTTTGCATCATGCAGAAGGCAATGGCAAACCACTGCACTATCCTTGCCAAGAAAACCTCCATGAAGATGATAATCAAGACATTATCCTTCATAGTAGGTCGCCAAGAGTCGTCCTATGACTCGGAAGGTACCAGACCAGACCAATCAGACTCGAGTCTGTCAAAAAAGATGGCACGTTGGCGTAGGGGTTAGCATGTCTGCTAACGTTCGAATCCTGGGCTTTGTGAAGGCATTTTGTGTGCAGTTTGCATGTTCTTTCCATGCTTGTGTGGGTGTCCTCTGGGAGTGCTGGTTCCCTCCAACATTTCAAAGGCACGCACACTAGGATAATTGGGTGTTCCACATTGCCCGTCAGTGTGTGATTGATTGATTTTGTGTGTGTGTGTGTTTTCCTGCCCTGCGATAGTCTAGCAAGCTGTCCAGGGTGTACCTTGCCTTCTCTCAGTGATGGCTAAAATAGGCTCCAGCCTTCCTGCAACCCTAGTAGAAGGATTAAGTGGTTTGGCAGATGACTGACTTCTGACATACTGAGAATTGTATCTTAATTTAAAATTTGACTTATTACTGAATTAATAATAACTCTTCTTTATTCAATGTTTAAAAGTCAGGATGTTGTTTGTAGTGAAATAGGAGTATATTCTGTAGGACTGGACTCATTAGTGACTTGCATTTATTTCTTGCAGTGATGAGGGGATTAAAATTTGGTGATATTTATGGGGATTCTCTTTCTTATACTTAAATAATGAAGAATGTGGGGCGGTGCACTCTGGGATACTGTTAACCACACAGAAGGTTCGTTATTCGTCAATAACAAGACACCATGTTGTATATACTGAACACCATGACAACTTGCCAATGACAACTTATTTTTAAAACATTTCAGTGTCTCAATTCCCATAGTTATGTACTTGTGCTTGTTATCTTGAGTACATACAGTAAGTGTGTTCACACTGAAGTATGTAAACACGCAGTGCACTGTTAGAACCTGGAAGATGGAATCAGAATGGTAAAAATGATGTGTGCACACACTGCACACTTTACACATTCAGTGGTTGCCGATTTGGATTTTTACAGATGGTTTGGGGCTTTCAATCGCTTGTAAAAATGGTGGACAACAACATATGGAGGATGGACACGCATGTATGGAAAATTCATTTTGAGCAACAAACTGACAAATGATTTAGTGGGTGATGTGTGAACAGTGCAATTATAGTGTGCTTGATAGGTGACAACACAACCGTGTCGAATTCATGTACGACTGAAGAAAGTACACACTGTGCATCATCTATGTACTGCATCAATGTATATCACTGTAAAGATGTGAAATGAGACACAGCAAGAGGTTCATCATATTTTTTAAATCCCCTTTTAGTTACATATAATGATGTGGAACATCCTCGAGTCGAGTTACAGTCCTTCCCCAAAACTATTAGATGCTCATTTCAATTGAAAACAAGCGCAAGCGAAATATGCGGCTTTGTACTAAACATTGTTATTGCAGACTTCTATGAAATTAATGTGTGTTGACTCAAAGCAGCTCCATATCACTCATTCATATATACAGGTATACCTCGACTTAAGTTGTTTCGAGTTAAGTCGTTCTCGATTATATGTCGGTTTTCAAAAAATAGATGGAAAAATAAAGTTTTCTCATTATAATCATATATATTCATTATAATCATATATATTATACAGCATAGTAAATATTATACTGTGTGTGTGTGTGTGTGTGTGTGTGTGTATATATATATATATATATATATATATATATATATATATAGTGTGTATATATATATATATATATATATATATATATATATATATATATATATATATATATAGTGTGTATATATATATATATATATATATATATATATATATATATATATAGTGTGTATATATATATATATATATATATATATATATATATATATATATATATATATATATATATAGTGTGTGTGTATATATATATATATATATATAAAAATATATTGTGTGTGTGTATGTATGTATGTATGTATATATATATATATATATATATATATATATATATATATATATATATATATAAATAATATATTACACAGTGATCCCTTGCTACTTTGTGCTTCAGTGCATCGCAGGTTTTTCAACCTTGAAAGGTTTCCATCGCAGGTTTTTCATTATTCTTCTGTAATCACCTGAAGAGAGAGGATGGTTTCACCACCCCTCAAAACAGATCTGTAGTGAAAAATGAAGTTTCAATAGAAAGTCTTTGTCCTGTCCTTTTATTTTTACTTATATTTGCTCTACGAAAAAGTATTGAGCACTCTCTTACGGAAGGATCTACTCAGAAAATTCTCTATACACACACACACACACACACAGACACACACACACACACATATATATATACCAAATAAATCTAAAACTTCTTTCAGAGCTCAACACGCTGCACTGTGATGTGAATGTACTTGAGATGTACTGTATTAACATGTGCATTTGCCTGTGGATGATGTGTGTGATGGTATAACCTGTACATGCTTAATGTCATGATGTTTGAGTTAGCTCAAGCTGATTGGTTTGCCTTGTCCACGTGACTACAGCACCTCCGTTTTCCCTCCTGTGTCTCTCTCTATGTCTCATCCCTCTACTCTCTCTCTCCCCCTCCATATTTTTCTTCTCTCTCTCTCTCTTCTGTGTTCCTTCATAGCTTCAAGTATCAGGCAGTTTTCTGTGAGTATATATTCCAATGATGAATTTCATCACCATTTCTCTATTTTTCTCCAGAATACACCACGACACGTTGATGGGGTTTCTTTTTTGCTTTAGTTTATTTATTTAGTTTATTTGTATTACTCTTTTGTTTGAAGCCTGCTCTGTATCTATCATGTTCTTCTGCATGTCTGCATATCTTCCCAATGGTTCTGCTGGTATTCAGTCACACTTATCTGAGCAGTTTGGTTGACTTGGATTTTTTTTCTACTGTCAAAAGGGCTCTATTGTATGAGGTAACGGGTGACTGAACTGCAGTCTGCATGCATCGTTTAGACCTTTTAGTTTAAAAATATTTGCAACTATACTGTTTAAACCATACAGGAATCAATTCCACTTCACTGGAAATATTAACATTAAAGCTGCAGAAAAAAAGCACCTGTAAGTCCAAGCTCTGCATCTACTCTCACATGGCTTTCTGCCAGGTGGCTATTCCCAGATCCTGCTTCTTCTATAGACCTTGTTTTTGTGACCACAGCCTGCCCCCGCCCCCCTTTGCCTTCCAGCATATTTTGAAGACTGACTTGATTCGAGACTATTTCCTCTATTGAGCCCTAAAAACACTTAATGCTTTCTCAAAACATTCATATTGTTTACATATAGCATTTATTAAAGAATGCTGACACAAATCCACAGCTTCGGATAATCCAGTTCACCAAAGCTGGCCAGATGAATAGAGATGATAAAGGTCCTCTTTGGGGGTAACGAGGTTGGATAGGATCAGGAATGATCATCAGAGGGACAGCACATGTAAGAGGTTTTGGAGGCAAAGTCAGAGAGGCTAGATTGAGATGGTTTGGACATGTACAGTTGGTAGTAGGATACTGAGGTTGGAACTACCAAGCAGAAGGATTAGAGGAAGACCAAAGAGGAGATTTATGGATGTGGTGAAGGAGTGTTGGTGTAAGAGAAGAAGATGCAGAGGACAGGGTAAGATGGAGGCAGATAATTCACTGTAGCGACCCCTGAAGGGAACAGCCGATGGGAAAAGAAGAAAGACCAGGACATGTGGAACCTGATGTGGTCTTCTGTTTTTGCAGCCTTTAATTTGGCATCACAGTAGGAATGCCCCGCCACCACCCACTAGTGCAGCTAACTGGGTTATCAAATGCCGGCCATGTCTGTCACTGTCTATGGTGTGAAGGTCATGTAAAGGAACCATTGCTGACTTTTGTCCAGGGGTGTGCTCTATCCTCGTAAAGAGACCGCTGAGATGGGCGCCAGCCTCCTCGCGACCCTAATTAGGATTAAGCAGTTCAGAAAATGAATGAATGAATAAGAAAGGCCTTGGGTTCAATTTCCAGGCTTGGAGTGTTTCTATATGGAGTTTGCATGTTCTCCCCTTTCTTCCGTGGGTTTCCGCCGGGTACTTGGGTTTCCTCCCACAGTACAAAAACATGCACAGTAGACTACTTGACTGTTCCACATTGCCCTAGGTGAGGCTATGAATTGTTGTGTGTTGGCCCTGCGATGGACTGGTGAGCTGTTCACGTTGTATTCCGTCTTCACCCAGAGTCACCTGCAATACTATTTAGGATTAAGGAAATGAATGAATGAAGTTTGGCATATTGTAAGTTCTGAGGTTCTTTGTTGTTTAGTACAGTCGTAAAGAGTGGATGTTTAGAACAGTCTGGCCGCTCGTTCTCAGCTGCGGCGTGTTTCTGCCGGCATAACTTCAGCTCATTGGATGTTGCTCCGTTTTGAGTAGACTTAAAAGTTGAGTTGTGAATTCTCAAAAGTTCAAAAGTTTCTGAACTACTCAAAGCAGCTCATCTGACAGAAAGGATCAATGCTACAATTAATGAGATGATTTCTACCCCAATTTTAATGTTTGGTGAAACCAATAACTGAACTTGTATCTGCATGAATTTATGCATTGTGCTACAGTGGTCCTATACCCTGTCGGCATTTGTGGAAGTTGCATTTAAATGATTCTTATATGGGTTATTTATAGTATAGTGTATATACAAGTTTTTTAATTTAAAGCTGGTGTTCTGCTCTCAGTCTCCTGTTGGTATTATCAGTTGTTTTGATTTATGCTGGTGATTTAATTTCATTTATTTAATTAATTATTATTATTATTTTGAGGATAAAAATACCGCTTGCTCCATGAAAACAACTTTTACTTTGAAAGATGGAAGGCACAGATGGAGCATCACTGCAGTTTGGCCACATTACTTATGTTAACTTTACAATATCAAATTCCTATTCAAATCCGTACGGTGCCGGAATTTCTATCAAATTTAATAGTAATCAAAGCCTCTGCGTGCTCATTCATTTGTACCTTTTTGTGTTTTCTGTTTTAATTTCTTTTTTTTAGGAATCCCTGTGTGAAAGCGCAGAAGACAGCCCTGACTGTTTCCGCTTCTGAGTAAACCTAAAGGCTTGGAGTAACCTCAAGTTGATGCACAGCTTCACTCTAGCACTATATATAAAGCACTTATATTACCTGGCGTTATTAACTGCACTGCACTGACCGACAGCCCGCGACCATTCGGGAGGGCTAGATGTTTGCTTGTGCGCTTTTAAAAAGCCACACATTTCAAAGCCAAGCTTTAATATTCCTTCATAAGCATGTATGGGAGCATGCACTCTGAGATTTTCAACCAGAAGATAATCATGTAGATGAGAATAAGAGGTCAGAAGCCATATAGGATTATTAATGGTGAAGTCTAAAGTACGTATTTCCTTCTTTCTTTCTTTTTTTTTTTTTTTATTTCAATTTCTGAAATCTAAAACAAAATCATATTATTTCAACCAAGATGTTCCACAGTTATATTGAGAGATGGAATATCTGGGTGATTTGTATGGTTGGGGTGTTGTTTAGCTCTGGTAATTTTTTAATTAACCTGTTTTTTCTTTTTTTTTTTTTTCTCCTGAGCATTTTCAAGATAAACAACAATCTTGTTTTTATAAGGCTGCATTTCATGCTTTAACGAGTAACATGGTTAAAAGTATAATATATATTATATTGTGTAAGGTTAACGATCATATACGCTAATGACATGAAAACATTTTTTAATGTAGATTAATTGTAAACATTTTTAAATTGATAAATTTATTTTTAAAAAATTGGGGAACATGTTTCAATACGCCATGAACACTCACTGAAAAAAAAAAAAAAAAAGAAGAAGAAAGATTGTCTTTTCTTCTTCCTGTCATCTTCAGGAAATGTACATGGGGATTCCTGGTGACCTGGAATATACAGTATCTGACAGGAGAATGTGTTTAGGTAACAGGTTGACGTGAGTTCTTCTGAAACTCGTCTTTTTCGGATTCTGATGTTAGGCGTCACTACAGTAGATCATCCTTCACCATCTCTGTCTGTCCTCTGCATCTTTCTCCGTCATGCCAGTCACCCGTATGTCTTCTCTCACCACATCATAACTCTCCTCTGGCCTTCCTCTTCTATACCAGGCAGTCTCATCCTTAATATTTTTCTACCATGTATACCCTTCATCCCTCTTTTTCACGAACTCAACTCTGGCCTCTCATACTTTATTCCCATCACTCCTACATGTGCCGTCCCTCACACGTATTTATTTCTAATTCTTTCCCTTCTTGTCAGTTCTAGAGAAAATCCTGGCATCTTCAGCTATGTCCTCCTTCGTCTCCTGTCTTTTTGTCAGTACATCCGTTTCCAAACTGTATACCATAATTGGCCTCACTACTGTCTTGGTGGAACTAATGTACATTTTTATATTAGAAAAGTGATCCATAAACACAAAAAAAATGGAGCTGGTAGTGTTTAGGGTGATGTTCTCATGATCAAGAGGTTGTGGACTCGAGACCCCCTCCGTGCTATAACCTCTGGACAAGGTCTTAACCACAAGCGTGTCTCTGTCCACTCTGCATTAGTGTAAACTTGTTCCGGTAAAAATACTGGGAAGGTAACCTGCAGTGGACTGGTGTCCCATCCAGGAGGAGTTGCACTCTGAGATGCTTCAGGCTGCAGAAACCTGGGATAAGCTCTGACTCTGATGAGCCTGTAGGCTCAAGGCGTTAAAAACCCAACAACCTTAGTGTTTTCTTTAACAACACAAAATGATCTAAATCAGTGCTTCTCAATTATTTTCTGTTACGCCCCCCCTAGCAAGAAGAAAACAATTCGCGCCCCCCCACCACCCACTTTCCGCCGCAACTATAAATTATAACTTTTTTCTATAATATAGTTACAGGTATATCTCTTCATTATATCGTATCCTTGTTAACATAAATAAAACAAAAAGAAAGAGATATAGTTCAACTTACAAGAATAACTTTAACATTTTTATTAGTCTGTAAAAGAAAGTGCATCAATTTGCCTTAAATTTAAAAATAATAATATCCTTGTTACATTTTTGACAAACTTACCACACCATTTGCTGCTGAAAATAAAATCAATAAATAATTAATTCAAATTGACTTCAGAAACATTAACTCAGGAGCACTCTTTTCATCCCTGTTAAAAATTTCTTCATGTTGTGAGGGTGTGTGTACTGCACTACACATCGCCAGCTCGTAGCAAAACAAACCTACACCGTAGAATTCATACTCGCTGCACACAATGGGCAATGAGGGCGCCACTGCCAACTACTGGAGTGGATGTGCAATTACACTTTCTTGTAGTACGGCGGAAAAAAAGCATGTTCTCCTGGGTCACACGCGCCCCCCTCAGCATCCCATCGCGCCCCCCCAGGGGGGCGCGCCCCACTATTTGAGAAGCACTGATCTAAATGCATCATCAGTTTGGAGTACAGGAATCTCTCGCTACTTCACGCTTCAATTCATGTGGCTTCAGTGCATCGTGTTTTTTTTTTTTTTTTTTTTTTAAATATTCATCAAATTAAAAAATAAGGAAATTAAAGAAGAATAGGGGAAAAATTAAGGAAAATGCCACAAAAACAAGACCAATTATGCAAAAAAGAAAACAAAAAAAACCCTAACCAAACAAAAAACAACCCAAAACCTCCCATCAAAACTACTTACATTTTTGTGAGATGCGCATCTGAGCAAGTGCATCCATGTGCGTGCATCTGTATGTGTGTGTATTTATATTTTATTTACATCTTATGCTATTATTCAAATGTTTAATTGTTATTATAAGCATGCATAGCATTGAATATGTATTTATTGATATTATATACACACATACATGTACGTATACGTCAGTCAGGGAGGGGGTTGGCGGGGTTCATCCTACTTCATGGAATTTGGTGGTTGCAGGGGGATCTCAGTCCCAGGTGACCGCGGAAAGTGAGGGATCCCTGTATTATGACTCATTTTGTGGTGATGGATCACATTTTTTTGATATTTCTATTTCAGGGTTAAGCATAAGTGGAATGTGGGTGAACATGCACATGGGATGTTCTGAAAGACATTTCCCTGTGTTTAAAATGCGTCAAAGAAAAATACATACATATATCATGAATATTTACGACGAGTTGGATATACCCGAGACCCTGATCATGAAATCATCGCTCCACGTGGAGGAGTTTTCTGTCTCTTGTAGAATGCTGAAAAGCTTTAAGTGAAAACTTAAACACACATTTATTTTCTTATCGCGCAATTAACAAGATACGCACACAGATGGATATCTAACACTGGGTTCAGCTGTATTTATATTTTTAGGAATGTGTTTTGTGTTAGTTGTCACTGTTATACCCTCGAGATTTGGTTTGCAGTTATTGGATGATAAATTGGATTGCTTTTATTTCATTAATATTTTTTTTTTGTCAATTTACTGCAGAAATGACACCAAGCTGATCAATCTCAGCTCAGCTTCAGGATGATGTATGTATTCTTTATATACACACATGTTTTAGTATTGACTGATCCTCGTAAGTTGGCCGCATGTATAGTTTTTAACATTTTGCTAAATGTCTGTGAACATTCGCACAATGCAGGACTGTATGTGGTGCCAAATTAAAAATAAAAAGCCACACTGATGATATCGTCTCATGCAGGGCTGCAGTATAAAATCCGGTTAGTTTGTGGTTTAAAATGTAATAGTTTATGTTCTGTCCTTTGTGCCTTTCACTTGTTTGCTGTATGTGCAATAAAAAGCTATAGTCAGCAACCTGTATCATCGGATATAATTTGTTTTCACACTGAAACTTCACTTCACTTATCCCTTAACATCTGAGGATGTCGTTGGGGCGCCTTCATGGCGAGACTTTGGCTGATTTGGCCTGGCGGAGCCCATCCCTCTCCAGGTCGTAGAAGTACGCTGACGGCTCCACCATAGACGGTGAGAGACATGGCCTGCCTTTGATAGCCCAGTAGCTGCACTGAGGGGGACAGTGACCAACTTGTGGGGACTCGAACCCCCAACCTTAGGATCAGCGATCCTGTGCCCTAACCACTAGACCACCGCTGCCCCACACTGAAACTGTCACGATCAAAACATCTCGGCGGAACCTGAATTTATGGCAGAAGCCGTGGTCTAATGGTTAGAGACGTGGCTTTGGGATCAGAAGGTGGCTGGTTCGCTTCCCGAACCAGTAAGAAAAACGTGTAGCAGCAGTGTGCACCCTCCTTTCCTCGATGTTCATGGCTGACGTGCCCTGGGGGTTGCAATGTGTGGCAGCCCACTGCTCCAAGTGTGTGTATTTGTGTGTGGGCTCACTTTGGACTGGTTAAAATCTTCTTTTCCTTTTATCTGATTCGCATGTTTGATTCGGTGTAAGTTTATACTTTGGATGCCCTTCCTGACAAAACCCTTTAGCAAGGGGCAGAAACACACTGACAGCTATGCAGCTACTCGTTGTGAAAGTCAGCAGTGGTTCTTTTACATGAACCTCTCACCATAGACGGTGAGAGACATGGCCGACCTATGATAACCCAGTTAGCTGCACTGGGAGGACTGACAACCTTGTGGAGAGTGGGACTTGAACCCCCAACCTTAGGATCAGCGATCCAAGTTCCCTTGTGAAATTTTAAAGTATGAAAAATAAATAATAAACAAATTTAAAAGATGAGTGAAGAGTGCATCAGGATCTAAATAAATACACACACTGAGAAATTAATAGCTGAGAAATTGGTGTGTATTTGAATAAAATGTACATACAAAAAAGTCGTAATATATTATGCGTCTTATATTACTTATGCACCGCTTAATCCTATTGGGACCTATCTTAGCCAACACTAGGCGAAGGCAGAGTGCACCCTAAATGGCTCGCCAAATCATCACAGGGCAAAACACAACCATTCACACTCACATCTAGATTTGTTCACCATGTACAGTAGCCAAGAGCAGACAAAAAGAACCTTAGCGATAAAAAAGGCTGATTGTGTTGTAAGAATGAAGAATTTTTGGGGCACTGTTGCACTGCTTGGGTTGAAAACTGACAAACCACTGATGACGATGAAGAATGAGAAGGTAAGAGTGTTTGCTGATGGTTCACCATTTGAGAACTTGATAATCCAAAATGTAGAACCTCACCGCTAGATGGTGCCAAATCTCACGCATTCATTTTCTAAGACTACTATAGTATTGTTTTAATACTGATGATTTTGGCATACAGCTCATGAAAACCCAAAATTCCTGTCTCAAAAAATTAGCATATTTCATCCGACCAATAAAGAAAAAGTGTTTTTAATACAAAAAAAAAGTCAACCTTCAAATAATTATGTTCAGTTATGCACTCAATACTTGGTCAGGAATCCTTTTGCAGAAATGACTGCTTCAATGCGGTGTGGCATGGAGCCAATCAGCCTGTGGCACTGCTGAGGTGTTATGGAGGCCCAGGATGCTTCGATACCTTAAGCTCATCCACAGTGTTGGGTCTGGTGTCTCAACTTTCTCCACAATATCCCACAGATTCTCTATGGGGTTCAGGTCAGGAGAGTTGGCAGGCCAATTGAGCACAGTAATATCATGGTCAGTAAACCATTTAGCAGTGGTTTTGGCACTGTGAGCAGGTGCCAGGTCGTTCTGAAAAATGAAAATCTTCATCTCCATAAAGCTTTTCAGCAGATGGAAGCATGAAGTGCTCCAAAATCTCCTGATAGCTAGCTGCATTGACCCTGCCCTTGATAAAACTCAGTGGACCAACACCAGCAGCTGACATGGCACCCCAGACCATCACTGACTGTGGGTTCTTGACACTGGACTTCAGACATTTTGGCATTTCCTTCTCCCCAGTCTTCCTCCAGACTCTGGCACCTTGATTTCCGAATGACATGCAAAATTTGCTTTCATCCAAAAAAGTACTTTGGACCACTGAGCAACAGTCCAGTGCTGCTTCTCTGTAGCCCAGGTCAGGTGTTTCTGCCGCTGTTTCTGGTTCAAAAGTGGCTTGACCTGGGGAATTCGGCACCTGTAGCCCAGTCCACTGCTTCCACAGGTCCCCCAAGGTCTGGAATCGGCCCTTCTCCACAATCTTCCTCAGGGTCCTGGTCACCTCTTCTGGTTGTGCAGCTTTTTTGTACCACACTTTTTCCTTCCCACAGACGTCCCACTGAGGTGGCTTGATACAGCACTCTGGGAACAGCCTATTCGCTCAGAGATTTCTTTCTGTGTCTTACCCTCTTGCTTGAGGGTGTCAATGATGTCCTTCTGGACAGCAGTCAGGTCGGCAGTCTTACCCATGATTGCGGTTTTGAGTAATGAACCAGGCTGGAAGTTTTTAAAAGCCTCAGGAATCTTTTGCAGGTGTTTAGAGTTAATTGGTTGATTCAGATGATTAGGTTAATAGCTCGTTTAGACTACCTTTTCATAATATGCTAATTTTTTGAGATAGGAATTTTGGGTTTTCATGAGCTGTATGCCAAAATCATCAGTATTAAAACAATAAAAGACCTGAAATATTTCAGTTGGTGTGCAATGAATCTAAAATATATGAAAGTTTAATTTTTATCAGTACATTACAGAAAATAATGAACTTTATCACAATATGCTAATTTTTTGAGAAGGACTAGTACAACCATTGCCGCTCCCAACTCACACTGAGGAGCAGTTTGGAACCACCAGTCAGTCAAACAGGCATTTGGACTGTCAGAGCAAACCAGATTTCTCTATGTAAACTCACTTAAACATGCACACAGAAATACCCTCACCATGAACCCAGAACTCGAACCCAGGACCCTTCTTTCCGTGGGGCGGATGTACTAACCACTACGCTATCATGCCACCTTCATCTTACCCATTTCATGGTAATTTATAAGAGAAATTGATTCCTTCATTTTCTGAAACCGCTTAATTCTAATTAGGGTCACAGGGAGGCTGGCGCTCATCTCAGTTCACCCTGGGCGATATCAGAGTACACCCTGGACAGCTCGCCAGGCCACTGTAGGACACAAACACGCTGACAGCCATGCAGCTACTCTTGACAAACGTCAGCAATGGTCCTTCACATTCCTGTCGCCATCGACAGTGAGACACATGACCGGCCTTTCATAATCAGTTGAGAATATTCCATCCCTGATTATTTATAATGAGCAATCATTCGAAGAAAAGTAAGTACTGGAGTCCAGACGTTGTGCGTTTGAAACTGTTTTGTTACCTTGTGAGCGTTTGGACGATTTGTTTGTGTGCTGTTTTTTTCTCGGCTGGATGGACCACCAGGGGGCGACAAAATACAGGGGGTGGAGTAGATGCGAGAGAGTGCGTTGTGAATTTGGTAAATAATTTATTATTATTATTATTATTATTATTATTATTATTATTATTATTATTATTACTACTATTAATTTATTCATTCATTTTCTGAACTGCTTAATCCTATCTAGGGTCATGGGGAGGCTATTACCCATCTTAGTCGACTCTGGGTGAGGGAAAAATACACCTTGGACAGCTCACCAGGCCATTGCAAGGCAGAAACATGCTGTGTTATGCAGTGACTCTTGACTAAAGTCAGAAATGGTCCTTTTACATGAACCTCTCACCACAGACAGTGAGAGACATGACTGGCTTTTGCTAACCCAGTTAGCTGCACTGGGGGGACAGTAGTGATTGTTGAGAGTGGGGCTTGAACCCCCAACCTTGGGATCAGTAACTGAGCAACTTGCCACCACTGCCTATTATTATTATTATTATTATTATTATTATATTATTCATCATCTTCTGTAACCGGTTCATCCTAATTCGGGTCGCGGGGAAGCTGGCACCCATCCCAGCCAACTCAGGGCAAGGGCAGAGTACACCATGGACAGCTCACCAGGCCATCACAGGGCGGCAACACGCTAACGGCTTTGCAGCTACTCTTTACGAAAGTCAGCAATGGTTCTTTTACATGCCTCACACCATAGACAGTGAGAGACATGGCCGGCCTTTGATAACCCAGTTAGCTGCACTGGGGGGGACAGTGACAACCTTGTGGAGAGTGGGACTCGAACCCCCAACGTTTGGATCAGCGATCCGGCCCCTTATACCACTAGACCACCACTGCCCTCATTATTATTATTATTATTATTATTATTATTATTGCTAAATTTATTTTTATTACTTCAGATTGTAGAAGTGTAAGAAATCTACTAACAAGAGTATTGATAAGTATTACAATAATTTTTTCTTGAGTGTTTTAGGACAGCACTTATAAATTTAATTTAGTATCCACAGAAGATTTGTTTTAGTATTTCAGAGAAATGTTTGCTAAAACCGTTCATTGCCATACATCTGCACTCTCAGTGTTTTCTTTCACAACTCTGTGTTTTCCTGCACTTTATAACACAGGGTAATGATTGTGAAATAATCTGCACCTGGCGGATGCAGGTAACAGTGAACACACACACACACACACACACACACACACACACACTATGCATACATTACGCAACCCTTCCAGGGAGAGATGAGAATAAAAGTGATGTTTTTAACTTGTGAGTCATTGTGTGTAGGAGGAAAATATCCATGCTTGATCTCCCTGTCATCATCCCTACTTACAGCTGCAGCAATCGTCCCTGCATGTCTCAGATTATAATGAATTATAATGCAATATTTGTTTTTGCTCATGAATTTGGACTTTGCCTGATATGTGCTTCACAGTAGCGGTAATGAGACTCAAGTTAAAATGGTTATCATGTTCGCCTCACAGCAAGGAGGTCCGAGGTTCGAGTCCCATGCTGTGGAGTTTGCATGCTCCTCTTGTGCTTGCACGGGTTTCTTCTGGGCACTCAGGTTTCCTCCCATGCACAGTAGGCTAACTGGCTGTTCCAAATTTCCCCTGGCTGCGAGAGTGAGTGCGAATGGTTTTGTGTGTGTGTGTGTGTGTGTGTGTGTGTTGGACCTGCCATGGTCTGGCGAGCTGTTCAAGGTGGTGTACTCCACCTTCACCCAGTGTTGGCTGAGATAGGTCCCAGCCTCTCCGCAACCCGAATATGATCAAACATATATGAAGTCTAAAACATCAGGAATGTTGTTTTCTTTTTAAGATTCTTTTACAAAGTCGCTGAGCAGCCTGAAGGACCGATGTGCTCTCCAGTCTATCAGCTCAGTCACAGGATTCTTGGCCTTGCTTTTCCTTTTCTGTGCTCTGACCTAAACGCAACGCTGAGAAGCTACACTGTGTACAGTACAGGCTTCAGAACTCTCCTCCTGTTCCACCACCACCTGGTTGCTTTGGCTCTGATACTGTGACTGTAAATCGGCTCAGCACGGCTGCTTCATCAAAGACGTATAACAAAACATCAGCCTGAAACCGTTTTTGCCTTAAATCATCATCATTGTGGACATTTTCTTCACATTTCGATGCATTACTGCTGTCAGGATTGACCGGAAAGTCACCTCTTCGAGCTTTATTGTCTGTGGTCTGTCGTACTCCACAGTGAGGGAAAACGTTTTATTTGATTTGGATTAGCTTCTCTCTAGATTAAAGCAGTAGTAAACAAGGAGCCTTTTCATTTCTGCTGATTCGCTCGGGTGCTCCTTCTGTGTTCTGTGTTCCCCTCGGTTCTGCCTCGCTGCTCTGACCCAAGCACACACAGTGAGGGGTCGGGCCACGTCCGCACTCCAAAACAATCTGCTGCTCTGGTTGCTTTGGCACTGTTGCTATAGCTGTAAATCCTTAAAAAGTTTAAACTAAAAAAAAAAAAAAAAAAAAAGACGAAGAAGACACTAGAAACTTGATTATCACCTTATAAACATTCTTTATTTCTCGTGTCTTCTTCGTCTTTTTTTTTTTTTTAGTTTAAAGCAGTTTAAAGCAAAAAAGTTTTTTTTTTTAAATTTATACGCAGACCGTATTAACGAAGGAATTAAAACTTAATTCCTTCGTTAATACAGTCTGCGTATAAATAGAGGAAATTCCAATTATTTGGGAACATTGGAAACCTACTAATAGTTTTAACATCATGTTGTACTTTTTTTAGTAACTGATTAAAAAGTACAGCCTCAGTTCCAAAAACATTAATTTGCAGAACCGCTTACTCCTACTAAGGTCACTGGGAGGTGAAAGCCTATCTTATCCACTGTGGGCTAGGCACACCATAAAACGCTCACCAGTTCATCTGACTCAACACATGCAACTGTTCACTCACATTCGCACCTAAAGGCAATTTGGGACAACCAGTTCGCCAAATGTGCATGTTTTTGGACTGCGGGTGAAAACCGGAGGAGAAGAAGAAACTCAATTGGGCACGTGGCAAATATTATAAACACACCCTCGCTGAGTTTGGGAATTGAACCCATGGCCTTCTTCCTGTGAGATGAAAGTAAGACATTTTACAAAAGCAGGCGTGACGGTGGCGTAGTGGTTAGCACAGCCATCTTACAGCAAGAAGGCTTGAGTTTGAGTCCCAGCCTGGGCGTTTCTGTGTAGTTTGTATGTTCTCCCCGTGCTTGCGTGGGTTTCCTTCGGGTACTCGGGTTTCTTCCAATAGTCCAAAATATGCATAGTAAGCTAATTGTCTGTTGCAAGTCATGCCTATGTGTGAGTGTGAGTATGAATGATTGTGTGAGTGTTGGCCCCACGATGGCGTTGTGAACTGTCCAGGGTGTACCCTGCCCGGAGTAGGCTTAGATGGGGTCCAACCTCCCTGCGACCCTAATTAGGGTTAAGCGGTTCAGAAAATGGATGAATGAACAAAAATGAATGAAATTAATGAAAAATCTACATATAATTCTATATAATTAATCAAAATAACTCATTTTGAGCCTGGAGTGGATGTGGGTAGCAAAAAGCTAGAAAAGTAAGTGGATCTCAAAAAAATAAAAAACCCCAAAACAAAACAAAAAATAAACAGCTGGAGGAACATTTAGCTACTAATTTCATTTATTGTAAAAAGATAATACTGTAAGGATTAAAGGTTAGTGGAGATTTACTCCGCTCCTGAACTCCTCCCGTGCAGCTAGGTTTAGTTGATGAGCTTGTTTTGGACATCAGCCTTCGACTCCGTGAGACTAATGCAGGACATCTGTTACACTTCAGTTCTCCTTTCTGTAGGACGGATAAATGCTCCGGTTACAGCACTTGCAATATGAGCTGAACAAAGTTCTCGGCACTGTACAGGTAAGAGGTGAAGAGTGGAACAAAGCGGATCTTAACACCACAGTAACATGGCAGGTGCAGAAGGAAGGGAAAAAAAGGGGATCTGGGAAGAAGGAAAAAGAGAGAGAGAGAAGAAAGAAAAAAGGAAGCAAGGAAGAGAAAAAGAAAGAAACCCCACTGCTAATATTTTACTGAAGAAATGTTATGAAAAGGAAAGAAACGCCTGTGTGTTGTGCCATGTTGTGTGTGTGTGTGTTTTGTGTCTATGTCAGTGCTTCTCAAATAGTGGGGCGCGCCCCCCTTGGGTATGATGCCAGGGGGGGCATGGTGTGATGCCGGGGGGGGGACATATGACACTGGGAAGATGATTTTCTGGAATTGTGTACGGGAATTAAGTGTAATTGCACCTCCACTCCACTAGTTGAGAGCAGTGGTGGCCTAGTGGTATAGGGCACTGGATCGCTGATCCTAGGGTTGGGGGTTCGAGTCCCACTCTCCACAAGGTTGTCACTGTCCCCTCAGTGCAGCTAACTGAATTATCAAAGGCCGGCCATGTCTCTCACTGTCTATGGTGTGAGGTTCATGTAAAAGAACCATTGCTGACTTTCAGCAAGAGTAGCTGCATAGCCGTCACCGTGTTTCCGCCCTGCTATGGCCTGGCAAGCTGTCCAGGGTGTACTCTGCCCTCGCCTGAAGTTGGCTGGAATGGGTGCCAGCCTCCCCGCGACCCAAATTAGGATTAAGCGGTTACAGAAAATTAACTGAACTGAACTCCACTAGATGGCAGTGGCGCCCTCATTGTCAGGCCATGGTGTAGCGGTTTTTCGCACGAGCAAACGATATTAAGAGCAGTAAACGATCCCTCAAGAAACAACATGGAAACATTTCTCACGGGAACGAAGAGAAAAGTGGAGAGAGACATAAATAAGTTGAGTGAGTTTAAATAAGGATGAATTTTTTTAATTTGGTGCACTTTAAATGTTTTCTATTACAGATTATAAAACAACGTTAATGAATTTTTAAATTGTAAGTTGAACTCTATTTCTTTCTTTTTTTGTTTTTAAGGTTAATAAAGATACAACGTTAGCAGAGGTGTACTAATGACAACTTAGACAAATAATACTATTTATAGTCGCTCACAGGGTGATGGTGGGGCGGTGGTGCGGGGGTGAAATGTTATTTTCTTCCTGGGGTGGCGCCACAGAAAATAATTGAGAAGCACTGGTCTATGTGCATGTGTGTGTGTGTGTGTGTGTGTGTGTGTGTGTGTGTGTGTGTGGAGGCAGTGGTTGCCTGGTGGTAAAAGGTGCTGGATTGCTGATCCGAAGGTTGGGGGTTTGAGTCCCACTCTCCACAAGGTTGTCACTGCCCCCCACCCCCCCCTCCTCCCCGTGCAGCTAACTGGGTTATCAAAGGCCAGTCATGTCTCTCACTGTCTATGGTGAGAAGTTCATGTAAAAGAACCATTGCTGACTTTTGTAAAGAGGAGCTGTAAAGCCATTCGTGTGATTCTGCCCCTTGCTAAAGGGTTGTGTCAGGAAGAGCGTCCGACGTAAAAACCTATGCCAATCAAACATGCAAATCAGATGATTCGCTGTGGCTACCCCTGAGAAAAAGGGAAAAGGTGTGAGTGTGTATGATCAGTGTTTTTTATGAGCTGTTTAACAGTGAAGGATCAACAGAGTCATTGAGATGAGCTCAGTGAAATAAACGAGGGACGCCTCCATCATAAAAGTGTCCTGTATGTTATGAGGTTTGACGGACTGGACATGGACAAAGGAAGGTAAGCTGTGTGTGACAGTAAATCAGAAGTGTCCTCCTCTTTCTTATTCCTTTCCTTACTTGGATCCTCTCGTTCTCAGCTGATTTCATCCTTTCTTCTTTCCTCCTCAGGATAACTTCAGGTATTTCTGAAATGATATCAAACTTCCAGCTTCATTCAGTTCTACAGTGAATAAAGTTTAAATAATATATCTGCACCCGCGACACATCAGCAGTCGTGCGCTTTTCTACTATTGGGGTACAGGCTCGCGTACAATGAGGGGAGGAAAAAAAGTGAAATATTCTGCAGAACCAACTGAAAAACAACACTGCAAAAATATAAAGACATTTTAAATGGAATTTTTAAAAAATAGAAAGAATGTTTTTGATGCTAGGGTGGCATGGTGATGAAGTGGTCAGCACTTCCCCCTCACAGCACGAAGCCCCTGGGTCCGAGTCCCAGGCCCAGATGGTTCTCTGTGGAGTTCATATGTTCTTCCTGTCCTTGTGTGGGTTTCCTCTTGTACTCCGGTTTCCTCCCACAGACCAAATCACATTATCATGATTAATAAACGCACATTAGGCTGTTCATAACGGTCCCAAGGAGTGAGTGGTGAGTGTGTGTGAATGGTTGTACGTGTGACGCTGCCTGATGGACTGGCGAGGCCTTATGTCAGGGGTCACCAACCTTTTTGAAACTGAGAGCTACTTCTTGGGTACCAATTAATGCGAAGGGCTCCCAGGTCGATACACACTTTGCAAATAGCAAATTTGCTCAATTTATCTTAATTATATGTTATTATTAATAATTAATGATATTCAACTATTTGAAGATATTGATTTGATTAAAAAAATGCAAAATAAATTAGATGCAGCTCAGTGGAGAGCGGCGCTATGTAGCTGCGGGCCTGTTTTACAAATAGCAGTGAACAGGCCTGCGGGCGACTCATGTTCTCCTTGCGGGCGACCTGGTGCCCACGGGCACCATGTTGGTGACCCCTGCCTGCCCTATGTCATCTGAGATAGGCTCTAGTATCTCTTATAGGATTAAATATTACAGTAATGGTTTTTATTTAATTATTTATTATTTTACACCCCAAAAATAAATAAAAACTCTGTTCCTATTGGCTGTTACTGACAGTTTGGGTTTATTTATCCTCCGAGCCATATGAGGAGCATAGTCTTCAACACTACAAGAAAATGTAAAAAGAAAATGAAACCCATGAATGAAAGTCTTGGTTCCAGGTGGTGGTGTGATTTTATAAATGTTTTGGTTTTATATTTTTCTGCGTATTATAATATATAAATCAGTGTAACAGCTCCTATGGATTTACCAGATTTTTCACAGGATACAAATGTTTCCTACATTTTCTCTTGCTGTACATCAGGATTTCTGGATGGATGATATACAGCCGAGACCCCAACCACACACACACACACACACACACACACACACACACACACACACCTTCAGTACCATCAGTCACAAAAAAAAAAAAACCCTTCCATAGTGTTGACTGAGATATAAATAGTGATAATTGTGACTCTTTCCAAATAATTTTTGAATAACCTATGCACCCTTTCTAAACTTCTCCAAACTGTGTATCATATCCTCAGAGTAACCTTGAATCCACTGAGATACGATATACACAAACTTCCCCAACCCCTATATCCATATCTGTTATAACTCTGCCAGATGTGATACACAGCCTTCTCCAGATCTACTCTGGAATCCATGAAAGGTGGTCAGAGGTTTTCTTTTCTTCATGCTGAATGTGCCATATGTTTTGTATTGGTATAGCATGGCTTGTTTCTGGGAAACTTTAAAATGGAGCTGCATTTTCATTTCTCTGTTCAGAAACGACTCTTTTATTCATTTGCTGAGCTGTTTGATCCTACTAGGGTTGCAGGGAGGCTGGAGCATATCTCAGCCAACACTTGGCTAAGACACGATACACCCTGAACAGCTCACCAGACTATTGCACGGTCCACACACACACACACACACAAATATTCACACTCACTCTGGGAAATTTGGAACAGCCAATTATCCTGATGTGTATGTCTTTGAACTGCAAGAGGAAACCAGAATACCTGGAGGAAACCCACGCAAGCGCAGGGAGAACATGCAAACGCCACACAAAAATGCGCTTGGCAAGCTCGAAACTTAAACCCAGGACCTTCTTGCTGTCAAGAAAGCGTGCTAATCACTATTAAATAGATTCAGACATGTTAACTATTATAAAATTCACGTATAAGTGCAATTCTAAATAAATACTAAAAAAATATATAATCACAACTTTATTTCGAAAAACATTTCTAATTATAAAATTCTTCATTCATTCACTTTCTAAGCCACTTAATCCTAACCAGGTTCACAGGAGGCTGGCGCCCAACTCAGATGATTCTGATCGAGGGCGGGGTACGCCCTGGAAGCTCACTAGGCCACCGCAATACCAACACTCACTCAACCATTCATACTCACACCTAGGGCTGATTTGGAACAGCCAATTAGCCTATTGCACGTTTTTGGACTGTGGGAGGAAACCGGAATACACTAAGGAAACCGTTATAAAATGAAAATGAGGTAATTATTAAACTGTGGTGACATTTACTTCATAGTGAGAAAATAATGGGTTCAAGCCAACAGCTGTTTGGACTGTAGAGGGAAACCAATTTGTACTGATGAAATGCAAGCATGCGAAGAACATTCATATGGTACAACGCCCTTGCAGAGGACTCAAACCCAGGACCTTCTTGCTGTGAAGCAGATGTTCGAACCACCACTACACTGTGCCGCCCGCAAAGATATGCATTGTTGTTTAATTGGATATTCTTGATCACCCCGGGGTGTGAGTGTGAATGATTGCTGCCCTGTGGTTGACCCCACTTTCAGCCAGAGTTGTATGAGATATGTCTCCCCACAACCCGAGTAATAATAGATTCAGTTCATCATCATTTTCTGTAACCGCTTCATCCTAATTAGGGTCGCGGGGAGGCTGGTGCCCATCCCAGCCAACTCAGGGCGAGGGCAGAGTACACCCTGGACAGCTCGCCAGGCCATCGCAGGGCGGAAACACGCTGACGGCTTTGCAGCCTACTCTTTTTACAAAAGTCAGCAATGGTTCTTTTACATGTCTCACACCATAGACAGTGAGAGACATGGCCGACCTTTGATAGCCCAGTTAGCTGCACTGGGGGGGACAGTGACAACCTTGTGGAGAGTGGGACTCGAACCCCCAACCTTTGGATCAGTGATCCGGCGCCTTATCCCACTAGACCACCACTGACCCCTAATAGATTCAGCATAATGATTAATTATTTTCTATTTTCTATTATTACACTCATGATTCATTCATTTGCTGAACCGCTTAATCCTATTAGGGTCATGGGAAGGCTGGAGTTGGGGGTTAGGTGCCTTGCTCAAGGGCACTTCAGACATTTATGTGGAGGAAAAGAAGGTGCTGCTCACTACCGCACATTTTTCCTGCTGGTTTGGGAATCAAATCAGTGACCTTTTGGCAGAGCCACTTCTCAGATCATTATGCTACAAGCTACAGCAAACGCACAATACACCCTGTAATGCTCACCAGATCGTCAGGTTTCATAATGGAACATGAAATGTATTGTCTATCAACTGACTTAGTGTGGTCCATAAACTGTATCATATTGTACATTAATCTCTACTGCAAAAGCTCAGCATTTTGTAGATGTAGATACAAGTGTCAAACTCAAGGCCTACATGCCAAATTTGACCATTTTATTTTCCAGCGACAGAGCGTTCCAAGAATATGAATATCATACAATCTTTTGATCTACCATTACCATGAATTAGTTAATTGTCAAATATTGTCAGAAAAGAAAAGAAAGAAATGAAATACCTAAACTAATGGTTTTGCTATTAAGAGTTCGTTTCATGCCTTTTTGGAATGGATGTTCAGTGATTGTTCGGCCCTTGCTGAACTTTTAATTTCATGCTGTGGCCCCTCAGTGAAAATGATTTTGATAGAGCTAACAAGAGTGAGAGAAAATCATGTGCTAGAAAGTTGTAAGATGAAGCACTGTCAAGTATGTGTATGTGTGTGTGTGTGTGTGTGTGGGGGGGTGTCTAAATTTGTTTGACCAGTCATGTAAACCATTAAATTTGAAGATGAAGGTATGTTAGGATAAGGGATAGGGTCAGATTACGGTTAAAGTAAAGTTCAGGTCAAGGTTGTGGTTAGACAAGTAGTAGTTATGGTTATAGGTTATGATATATCTCCAGAAAATTAATATAAGTTTATATATTCTGCATAAGTGTGTGTGTGTGTGTGTGTGTGTGTGTGAATTTGCATTTCCTAATCTCTGAAATTTGCAGTTTGGACAGTTGCACCCGTTACCGGATGTATCTCATGTTTCTTTGTTCTTTATCACAGAATCTATTGGCAATTACAGATAGCTATACAAACAGTGGACGGAGGCGCGCGGGTGGGGGGGGGGTCCTGATCGAGAGAGCCAGAGAGTCTAGACTCCAGATGTGTGTGTATGGCCCCCATGGTCTTCAGAAAATAGTAGTAAATATCAGCAGCTTGTCATCACTGTGGCCTTGCTTACACTACAGTTGCCCAGCCTTGTGTGTGTGTGTGTGTGTGTGTGTGTGTGTGTGTGTGTGTGTGTCAGAGAGAGAGAGAAAGAGAGAGAGTGCACTTTATCTCCATGTTCAGGTTATTATGTTGTTTTAGTTTTATGAGACTTGAGCTAAATTGTCAGTGGCTGCATTGCAATTACAGATTCCCATCCGAGCCTAAAGTCTTTACTACCTTATAATCAAATGTCTGACTTTGGAATACACAGTCTATAGTCAAATACTGTAATATCTGCTGACACAGCCAGAATGGCAAACTGAAGGATGCATTTACTCGAGCAGAATGAATGGATGAATGAATAATATTACTGGTTTACGCGGGAGAGATAAACATTCCAACTTTACCATTTCGTTCCCTTTCCTACTTGACGCCATTTCAGAATCATTCATTCATTTTCTGAACTGCTTAATCCTATTTAGGGTCATGGGGAGGCTATCACCCACCTTAGCTGATTCTGGCCGAGGGCAGAGTACACCCTGGACAGCTCGACAGGCCATCGCAGATCATAAACACACTGACGGCTATGCAGCTACTCTTGACGATAGTCAGCAATGGTTCTTTTACATGAACCTCTCACCACAGACAGTGAGAGACATGGCCGGCCTTTGATAACAGAGTTAGGTGCACTGAGGGGCCATTTCAGAATAATAGTGATAAATAAATGGCTTCCATCTGAGTGTGAACAGGGTCATTGTGATCCTGGTTTCTGTGTTGTATTTTCTGATTACTGGATACCATCCGGTTTTCACTTTGTATTGATGATTTTATTGTACAGTATTTATGTCTCAACTTTTGTTTACACACCTGTTGCACATGCTAGGTTAGTTATTCTGAGTCTTTTGAAGTACCAGCCAGGGGAGGGACAGGTCAACAGTTTCAGTTAATGTTCTCTCAAACATCCAAATGAAAAAAACTAATTCCACTCATTCTGTAGTCAGCACATCTGGCCCAATCTTTAACCCGCTTGATTGAAGCAAGGTCTCATTTTTTAGTGAATCTCCAGCGGAGTGACAACAGACAATGTATTATGTTTTATATCTCATATCAGCATTCTGTGTACAAACATCTGACAAATATTTCTTTTGAGGTTAAAATTTATTCCAACTGCGTTGGCCTTCCTTCAGTTTTTACTTTTTGTTTTGATTGAAAGTCCAGATTTGCAAATATTCTCAGCTTGGAAATTAAATCTTCCATTTTGATAAGGCAGATTGTAAAGGAAATATAAACTACAAATGAAGAAGATTGTAGGTTGTGCAAGAATCTGTGGGCTCACAAGCGCCCTCTGCCATGAGTTAGGGATACTGTTCGCCTCACCAATTAACTAGTTTTTTACTGGGTTTTTTGATTAATCTGAGGCCTAAACACGTGACAGAAAAACATTTTATACTTTATCCAGATTTTGAAAAGACAGAGCATATAATCTGAGTGTTTCAAAGCATTTCATTTGTGATATATAGAAAGACAGTGACACTGTATTCACATTGCATACCAGTGCAGTTTGTAATGGATTTCACCATCCACTGAGTGGCACAGCAAAGCGTTGCCTCACCGCGTATCTCCACCCTGTATTTGAACGGTACATATGCAAATTCTGCTATTCTTTATTGAAAAAAAAATGTTTATATTTGATTTGAATAGTAAAAAGGTTTGTAATACATACCAACTAAATATCAACATTTAATATGTTTTATGACTAACATTGTTTTCTTTTGAAGACTGACTCTGCCTTACCTGAATGCGCATCTCTGCATACTGGTGTGTATGTATGTGTATATATATATATATATATATATATATATATATATATATATATATATGCAGGGATCCCTCACTTCCGCGGTTAATTGGGACCGAGAGCCCCCCCACGACCGCCGAATTCCGTGAAGTAGGATCAACCCCTCGAATGATGTATACGTACATGTATACATGTATATAATATCAATAAATACATATTCAATGCTATAAATGTTTATAATAACAAATAAACATTCAAAAATAAATCATAAGATGTAAAAAAAATATATAAATACACACACATACAGACTCAGATGTGCACCGCACATAAAAATGTAAATAGTTTTGATGGGGGGGGGGGGTTTGGTTGGTTTTTTTGTTGTTGTTGTTTTTGTTTTTGTTTGTTTGGGTTTTTTTTTTGTATAATTGGCCTTGTTTTGTGGCATTTTCCTTAACTTTTTCCCCTATTCTTCCTTAATTACTTTATTTTTTAATTCGATGAATATTTAAAAAAAAAAAAAAAACGTGAAGTAGCGAGGGATCCCTGTATATATGTGTGTGTGTGTGTGTGTGTGTGTGTGTGTGTGTGTGTGTGTGTGTGTTTGGAAAGGAAATTTATTCTAATATTTAATACTGAACATCATTTTAGGTGCTAAATGAAATTGAAGTAAAATAATATATAAAAGGATAACACAGCTAATTAGATAATATTTGCAGGACCACCTGGTGGACTGCAGGACCAAAGCAAGCACTTAAAATGTGTATTGTAAATAGCAAGTAAATCCAGGCATAGGAATCAATGGCTCTTTGTTCGTCTTCGAAAATCAGATAGATTTACATTTTGCTCATTACAAAAGGCAAAAGCATCCTGTGAATGCTGAATAGTCATCCAGTTGCCCTGTATTCGTAGAGTAAACAGCAACAAGGTGGTGCAACGTCAGCTGTTCAAACATGCTATGAGAGGACTTGAGTGGTGTTTGAGGTGTGTGTGTGTGTGTGTGTGTGTGTGTGTGTGTGTGTGTGTGTGTGTGTGTGTGTGTGTGTGTTTGTTTGACTTGATGAGGGCTTGAACATGTACTGAGCAAACATAGGAACCAAGGATAGGCCTTCCACTAACCCAAATTTTGGAATTGTGTGTACAGGTGAGTTTCAGTTCATCTTTACTGTTACTGCAGCATGCTTGCGAATACACACATGCGCGCACACACACACACACACACACACACACACACACACACACACACACACACACACACACACACAAAATAGCAAATAAAGAAATGCAATGAGGACCCATACTCTCACAGACACCCCATTGTGATGGATATTTTGACACCTTTCCTGTGTTTTCCTTTGCTAAACTGGCTCAGGTAGACGGCCTCACACACCCCATATTGTTGAGGGACTGTGGTGAAACTCCAAGAAACTTGAATTGATGCAAACACAACCTCCGTTTCCCCACCAGCTGTAATAAATGTCAATAGAGCTTTCAGAGCTGGATTAGTGAGTGCACTTTTCTAGAAAAACAACACAACCTCAGAGATGGCTCGTACGTGCTAGACTGCGCTGTCAAGGACGCAGCCTCGTCGTAATACAGGTTCTGTGGTTACTGCCGAGTAGCAGGAATGCAGCTGAACGAACACAAAGAAACATTGACAGAAATCTAATTCTGTCCAAATCAACACTGTAAGGATGAAGCACAACAGTACACCGTTATGGGCTGTGGGTTACAAGACAGACACTCTTCTCACAGCCTAGTATAATTTGAAGTCACATCAGCTTGAGACCTTTGTTATTTAACACCAATATATGTGTACCTTTTATTGTAGAATATATTCTATATGCAATATATACCATCATATATCTACATATCATAATACGAGGAATATCACAGAGCCTATGCAAATGCTCCTTTGGTTCTCCATTCTCCCAGTATCAGGACTGTGACTTGATCTGATCAGGGTTTGAATATTTACTGAACAAACACATACTGGGGTTTTTATTAAAAAAAAAAAAAAAAAAAAAAAAGTTTAATTGGTTTTATTTTAGCTTTTGGGTTGTTATGGTTATATTTAGGGGGGGTGCCATTATTATTGTGTCAATTATTATGTGTGTTTTTTTTCTCAGGTATATGATCCAAGGAACATGACAAGGACAAAATTTTTTGAGACATTTTTTGTCTCAAATTTACATGTGATCCATTCATTTGCTAAACCATTTAATCCTACTAGGATCACGGGAAGGGTGGAGCCTATCTCAGCCTATAGTAAGCTAAGTTGTTGTACATCCTGGGCATCTTGGCAGGGTTAACACACACACAACCATTCTCACTCATACTCACACCTAGGGATAAATCAGAACAGCCAATTAACCTAGCATGTCTTTGGACTGTGGGAGGAAACCCAGTGGAGACCCATGCAGGCGCAGGGAGAAGGTGTAAACCACACAGAAACACCCTTGCCGAGCTTGGGTCATGAATCCAAGGAGCTTCTTGATGAAAGGTAAGCTTGATAACTATGACATCAACATGATACAAGTTCATTAATTTCAATCTTTCATTCGTATATCCATCTTCTGAACCCAATAATCCTAATTACTGTTGCAGTGAGGCTGGCTCACATCTTAGCCGACTCCAGGTGAGGACATGGTAGACCCTGGGTAGCTCTCCAGGCTATTGCAAGGCTAACACACATAGAACCATTCACACTCATACCTAGTGAACAGTCACTTAATCTACTGTGCATGCTTTTGGACTGGGTGAGGTAACTGGAGTCCCTGGAGGAAACTCATGCAAGCATGGGAGAACATTTAAACTCCACAGAAATGTCCCATCCACAGGGAATTGAACCCAGGACCTTCTAGCTGTGAGGCGGACATGCCAAGCACTGCACTATCATATCACCACACCAGCTAAAAATCCATTAATTCATTTTCTGAACCGCTTCACCCTAATTAGGGTCATGCCGAGGCTGATTCCCATCTCAGCCGAGTGTGTGCCCATCTCAGTCCAGGGTGTACAGCTTGCCAGGCCATCGCAGGGCAGAAACATGCTAATGGCTATGCAGCCTACTTATTACAAAAGTCAGCAATGGATTTTTATATACCTCTCACCATAGACAATAAGAGACATGGCCGGTCTTTAATAACCCAGTTAGATGCACTGGGGGGACAATGACAACCCATTGAGAGTGGGGCTTGAGCCCCCAACCTTGGGATCAGTAATCCAGCACCAGGCCACCACTGCGCTCACACAATTTATTTTTTCAAATTATTACTGTATTATGCTTTAAGGGCAGTGGTGGCCTAGTGGTATTGGGTGCTGGATTGCTGATCCTAGGGTTGGGGGTTCGAGGTTGTCACTGTTGTCCAACCTCCCCAGTGCAGTTAACTGGGTTATCAAAGGTGGGCCATATCTCTCACTGTCTGTGGTGTGAGGTTCATGTAAAAGAACCGTTGCTGACTTTCGACAAGAGTGGCTGCAAAGCCGTCACCGTGTTTCCGCCCTGCTATGGCCTGGCAAGCTGTCCAGCCTCCCCGCGACCCTAATTAGGATTAAGCGGTTACAGAAAATTAACTGAATTGACTCCACTAGTTGGCAGTGGCGCTGTCATTGTCGTGCTACGGTGTAGCGGTTTTTCTCACAAGCAAACGAGATGAAGAGCAGTAAACGACCCCTCAAGAAACAACATGGAAACATTTCTCACGGGAACGAAGAGAAAGGTGGAGAGAGACATAAATAAGTTGAGTGAGTTTAAATAATGATGTAGTTTTTTTTTTTAATTTGGTGCACTTTAAATGCTTTCTATTACAGATTATAAAACAATATTCATAATTTTCTTTCTTTTTTGTTTTTAAGGTTAATAAAGATATAACGTTATGCAGAGGTGTACTAATGACAATTTTATAAACAAATAATACTATGAGAATTTTTTTTTATTATTGCTGCATTCTTTTAGGTGTAATGGCACTGATTTGTGTATGTTTAAAATGATGGTGCATTTCTTCTCTTCTCCAATAGGGGTGCTATGTTGCAACAAATCAGACTCCAGTTTCTTGAGACTCAAGGTTTCTGGGAGTCCTAGAAGAGGCAGATCTGGAGAGACATCTTTCCAGGTCACCTCATTAGTGTGCGTGTGGGTGCATCTGCATCTGGGTTGCAGATAAAGCTGTTCAAAGGCCTTGTCAGTTCTGTCTGTTATCTCATCTGACCAGCGTGTCCTCCCTAAGACTGCGATGAGATCATAAATATGTTTCTTTATTCATTCACTCATGACTTCATACATTTTTACCCGCGCAACAAAGTTTCAAGAAAACTCCCAAAGACATCAAGGGACCTTTTTTGTCTTTTCATGTGAGGAATGGTAAGTTTTGAAGGTTGGTGCTTTCTGAAGGGGGGGATATACCAACCTTCTGATTTATTATCCAGATTGCTTTACTGTGCTTACACAAGTTTCCTTCAGGTACTCCGATTCCCTTCTACAGTCCAGAGACATGCACAGTAGACAAATTGGCTGTTCCAAATTGCCCTTAGGTGGGAGTGTGAATGGTTGTATCTGCGTTGGCCCTGCTATGGTCTGGCGAGCCGGTCAGAGTGTACACATCCTTTGCACAGTGACACCTGAGATAGCGCCAGCTTGTCTGAAGCACAAATAAGCGTAAGCAGTTCAGCAAGTGATGAGTGAGTGAAGATTGCTTGACTTGATCTTTGAACAGTTTGGGGTAAATTAGCATGAAGAAATGTGAGCTGGATTTTAACATTGTTTATTATTTTTTTGTGGATATAATGAGCATTGACTTCAACCGGCCCTCTCATATGTGCTTGTAGCAATGTTAGCTATCTTTAATCTTTCAAAATTCCAAGGAGAAAATACCTTTGCAGCGTGATTTGTTATACACTGATGGAGTAGCTCGCTAGATCTTTTTTTTCTTGGTCAATATAACTGTCCTAATTTTATTGGGAAAAAAAAAACTGTTCACCATCTCAAACTCGCAAACTCGAGCAATAACCCAGCCACTATGCTTCACTCTCTTCTGTTCTCTCCTGATCTTCTCCTTTCTTAAGGTCTGTGAATCCGCCCGCCTGATTGCTAGGATTAGCATGAGCGATTGCGCTACAATGTGGTTCCAATACAGCCATAATCACTGCAAACTGCCTCCAGCCCCCACAAGCACTCTCTCCTTCAGTCACTGTTGACACAGCTTCAGTGGGAATACCCCTCTCATCCTTCCACCCTCCAATCCCCTCTAGCAGTGAACTCCCCCTTCTTTCTCTCTCTCTCTCTCTCTCTCTCTCCCTCACACACACACACACACACACACACACACATCAGAAGCCAGCCATCAGGCCCCACACCTGGGCATGTTTGCAGAGGAAGAGGCCTGGGCGGGCGGCCCTCCATGCGCCTGTCGACTGGCTCCACGATGTCTGGCCAGCTGTGAGCTTGGCCTGCCCTAAACCCTCGCAGAGGGGGCTGCACACACAGCTGGGGAAGGCATGCTTCCCGAAACACACACACACACACACACACACACACACACAGAGAGAGAGAGAGAGAGAGAGAGAGAGCAACTGGAAGGAGAATGGAGGGAAAAAATAGTTATTTAGGTTATTTAAAGACCCTACTGCTGTCTCTGCTTCATGCTGAAATACGTTTTTGCTTAAAATTACATTTTCCAGATTTATAAGGATTGTTGCACGCATACAGACTTTAATGAGTGATGATAATTACTGCCACTTTTTGTCTTGGACAATCTTTAAAAGATTGCCATAATCGAACCAGTTCCCATCGAGGCTGCTGCATGTTTTGCACAGTGTGTTGATGTGAATGTGATGTTTGCTGATCATATGTACATCAACATCTTTTTTTAACTTCGGCACAGAAACACACTTTCTTGAGGTATGGCTTTTGTCAATTAACTGAAGACCAAATCGTAAATCACGTGCTTAAAGTGTTTCTCTCGGGACATACTGCAATTATTTTGTAACTTGTCTGATTTTGGATGTGGTTTTTTTTGAGCTATGGTTTACTGTACCAGAATGAACCTTAAATCAATCCCTTATTGCTCATGAGGTACACAGTGTGATTGGCCTATAAAAAAAGAGGTTGAGTCATCCAATCCAAATGCAATGAAGTTTTTTTTTTTTTTTTATTCTGAAAATCAAAACAAGGCATCCAGTCTCCACCACTGTCTCGAGTTACATCTCAAAAAACCACATGCCTTTACGAGATCGAAGGGTAATAATTGTTCTCATTCTTTATGGTCCAATTTTATGACTGAACAACAGTACAAATGGAATCCCTGACTTTCTCTTTCTCTCCATCTCTGCCTCCACATTCCTCTATTGTGCTTTTTCCTCTACTGGACAAGCCCTACCGCTGTAGATTAAACAAATAAGGCCATTTCAGGCTGTTTCGTTTAGACAGTTTAACAGGATTTCCACCGGACCAACGTGAGACCTGTTTGTATAGTAGTATAGCAGTGTAGTGGTTAGCATGTCTGCCTTATAGCAAGAAGGTGTTGGGTTCAAGTCCCAGGCATGGCAAGGGGCATATCAGTGTGGTGTTTGAATGTTCTTCCTGTGCCTGCCATGGGTTTTCTCCAAGTACTCCGGTTTCTTCCCATAATCGAAAGACATGTACATTAGGCCAATTAGCTTTTCTAAATATGCGAGTGTGAATGGGTGTGTGTATATGTATGTGTGTGCATTGGACCTGTGGGGATCTGGTAAACTGTTCAGGGTGTACCCTGCTTTTAATCATTGTTGGTTCAAGCCTCTCCCCGTCCCTTAAAGAATGAATTAATTCTGCAAATGATTGATATGAATAAATTCCAAGGAGATGACATGGTGGCGTATTGACCAGCATGTCTTTCTCAGAGCAAGAGGGGTTCAAGTCCAGGGAACAGCGAGGGCATTCCTGTGATGACTTTGCATACTTTCTCTGTGCTTGCGTGGATTTACACCAGATACTCCAGATTCCTCCCACAGTCCAAAGACATGCACATCAGGCTAACTGGCTGCTCCAAATTGCTCCGAATTGAGACTGTCCATGTTTGTGTGAGTGTTAGACCCATTGTAGACTGGTAAGCTGTTCAGGGTGTCGTGCGATATAGGCTCCAGCCTCTCCATAACCTTAGTAGGATTTATCCAAATGTTTATGTTAATTTCCAGACTGAGTGAACAAAGTGTACTGTTCAGCTTCCATTTTCACATTTAACACTAATGTTATAATTAAGGAAGTGTAGATAATGCTGTTTACAATGTCTGACATAGATTACTATCAGCGAGGGAGCTATAAAGATCTAGTGATTAGCTCGAGGGTGTGAAGGTCAAATGCCCTTCTTGTCTTTTCCTAGTACTGTACAACTACTCAGCATAACAGAAAAGGTGGCTATAATTATCACTATTCATCCGACTTGTTTAATCTAATACAGAAATGCCTATTCTTTCCATATTTAATTGATATGATGCTCATAAATGGCTCATTGTGTATGTTGTACATGTGATTGTGTTTCGGGAGTTCAAACAAAATTCCTCACAGTTAGAGATCTCGCATGCCGAGTCATCGTTATGTCCCTCACACACTCCTGCTGTCGCACACACTGGCTTACAGACACACAGACCTAGGGAGCAGATGGGCACAGCAGAGGGACAGCAGGACAACACATGGTGGGAGGTTGTGTGAGTGTGTGTGTGTGTGTGTGTGTGTGTGTGTGTGTGTGTGAGAGAGAGAGAGAGAGGACCATGTGGAGGAATGTACATCCAAGTGTGTTGCTAACTAACCACTACAACACTGTGTCTCGGATAATTACAGACAAGCCCAATGGATATTATTGAAATCCCATACAAACAGAGCTAAGTGTCTGGGTTACTCCTCTCTCTCTCCCACACACATACACACACACACACACACACACACACACACACACACACACACACACACACACAATAGATGTCATGTCCTGTTCAGTGCCTGTCTCCTGCAGAGCTGTTGACCTTCCCATCTTCAGCATTCCACCATCCAGATGGGTCTGTGCTGTTGTCAATGCCAAATATAGGCTAACAATTTTGCTGCTTTAAAGTGGCGTGAACATTGAAACTGGTCCTCCAGCTGTGGTTTACTGAGCACAACAGTCAAATAGAGAACGGAAAGAACTTTTTCTTTCTTTAATTCTCCCTGACTATTTTGAAACAGTGTGACCTTTAGCATCTGGAAATCTGTACCATACCACACCAAGAATTCATTGGGCAACACAGGTTTAGAAACAAATGGCCTTTGGCTCATGTGCTGTGCTGGGACTACTAGTACTACTAATACTACATACACACAAATACACACACACACACACACACACACACACACACACACACACACACACACACACACACACACACACACACACACAGAAGGCTTATCTCAGATTCCTGAACCTGTGTCATCTTCTTCATGTTTAAGTAAAATAGAACAATCAACAACAAAGGCAAAGCGAAAGTCCCGAAAAACTGAGAAGAGATTACTTCAAGAGTGAGTTAAAAAAAAAAAAAAAATGAAGAAAATTCCCTGAGCAAAGCGGAAAGTAAGAATTATCTCCGCAGCTGTCCATGCGGCAGGAAGCCGACCTCGAAGAGGAGCCTCTTCAAGGCCTGATCACAGAGGCATGGCAGGAAGTCCCATCAAATGACAGGAAGTGAAGGCTGCGGAGAGGAAGTAAGCCTGGTGCTTCGGCTCCAGTGAGTCTGGAGTCATGAAGCGAGGGAGGAAGGGAGAGACAGACAGAGAGAGAGAGAGAGAGAGAGAGAGAGAGAGAGAAAAAAGGAGAGCGAGATTGAGAAAGAGAATGAGGAAGGAATGAGAAGGGATGGATAGAAAAAGAGAGAGAGCTTTAGGGCGTTGTGATGTTAGTGGCAGCTGTTCCCACACTCCCAGCTGTGTGTTGTTATTCCTTGCCTTGTAAAACACACACACACACACACACACACACACACACACACACACTGGCACCAGAAGGACAGCCTGTTGTCGCCATGGAGCTGCCTGGTCACCACAGTGCATCTCCGTCTGTCTCCTTGCGGCAACAGATGTCTGATGTGTGATGTGTTCCCAGCAGCCTGTATTTGAGTAAGTGTGTGTGTGTGTGTGTGTGTGTGTGTGTGTGTGTGTGTGTGTTTTACATCTTTACATCCCATGTGCTCAAGTAATACCAGTGGTTTGTAACTGAAGTTAGAAGGCGGCATTAGGTTTTCACCCATGTCTTACCCACATTAAAATCTTTACAATGACTCATTAAACAAACCAACTGACAGCATCTATATTTGGGACATGAGTTATTTTAAGCCCAGTGTTGCACTAAATGGGACTTATTTGCTAATGTTATAATACATTGGACTCTGGGGAAGTTTCTTTAATACACTTAAAAGCCATGTTTTTAATGCGGGGTCTGTAATTTTATTTTATTTTCTTTCATTGGTGGAAATTATAACCCATTAAAGTATTATCAAAATTATTATATTTATGATGAATTTCTTACAGTTATTAACCCGGTTGAAAAGGTTAAGAAAGAAAGAAAAAAGAACTGGAACTTCTTCTTTTCCTTTCGGCTTTTCCCTTCAGGGGTCGCCACAGCGAATCATCTGCCTCCATCTCACCCTGTCCTCTGCATCTTCTTCTCTGACACCAACGACCTTCATGTCCTCCTTCACCACATCCATGAATCGTCTCTTTGGTCTTCCTCTAGACCTTCTGCCTGGTAGTTCCAACCTCAACATCCTACTACCAATATACTCACTATCCCTTTTCTGTACATGTCCAAACCATCTCAATCTAGCCTCTCTGACTTTGTCTCCAAAACATCTTACATGTGCTGTCCCTCTGATGTGCTCATTCCTGATCCTATCCATCCTCGTTACTCCCAAAGAGAACCTCAACATTTTCATCTCTGCTACCTCCAGCTCTGCCTCCTGTCTTTTCCCCAGGGCCACTGTTTCTAAACCATACAACATCGCTGGCCTCATCACCGTCTTCTACACTTTTCCTTTCATTCTTGCCGATACTCTCCTATCACACATCACACCGGACACTTTTCTCCAACCATTTCAACCTGCCTGCACATGCTTCTTCACCTCTTTTCCACACTCTCCATTGCTCTGGATTGTTGAGCCACAGTACTTAAAATCCTCCACCTTCTTTATCTCTGCCCCCTGTAACCTCCCCGTTCCTCTTGGGTCCTTGTCATTCATGCACATGTATTCTGTCTTACGGAGGCTAACCTTCATTCCCCTCCTTTCCAGGGCATACCTCCACCTCTCTAGATTTAGAAAAAAGAACTGGAACTGAACTAATAAAAAATATAAATGTGTTCTGTGGATGGCCATAAATTAAAGGGTAAATGTCACTGTTTTTTGAGGAAAACAGTCTATATACCCATCCATTTGCCAAACCCCATTTAATCCTATTAGGATCACAGTGAGGCTTTAAGCTCTCTCAACTGACATTGGGTGAAGACGAGATACACCTTGACCAGGTCATCAGACTACCACAGTATCACACACACACACACACACACACACACACACACACACACACACACACACACACACACACACACACAGACAAATCATTTGCACTCACACTCACAACTAGGAGTTATTTGGAACAGCTTTTTAGCCTACTGTGCATGTCTTTGGACTATGGGAAGGAAACAAGAGTCCCCGGAGGAAACTCATGCAAGCATAGAGAGAACATGCAAACTTCGCACAGATACGCCCTCTGGGAGCTGGACTACCACCACTACACCATCCCTACGCCATTATCAACACTAACTCACTCATTTGTTGAACCATTTAATCCTACTGCCAGGATTGTGGAGAGGGTGAGGTCAGGTCAGCCAGCACTGGGTGAAGGTGGGCTACACCCTTAACAGTTCACTAGACCATCACAGGGCATCATACATTACAACACTTACAACTACAGGTGATTTTGAGAAGTCAGTTGTGTAATGTTCATGTCTTTGGACTGTGGGTGGAAACCTGAAGACCCAGAGGAAACGCACTCAAGCATGCAAACTCCACACAGAACGGCCCAAGCCCAGACTCGAATTGCGGACCTTCTTGCTGTGAGGTGGACATGCTATCCTCTACGCCAGTGTTCCGCCTGCTTACATACTGGATAAAAATAGTGCTATCAAGCAAGACACAAAAATTTATGATGGATACTAAATATGGAGTGATTCATATTATAGATTTGTAATGAATGAATGAATAAATAAATAAATACATCTGCTTAAAAATCTTGATACAGCTCCTTTAATAGGTAGAACTTTGCTGGATTTTTTCCAATGAAAATACAGTAAAACCTCCGCTGACGAACGCTTAAGCTCACGAACTTTTCGCCTCAAGAACATTAAATTTGCGAGCATATAGTCTCTGCTGACAAACTAGTTTTCGGCGGACGAATCAAACCACGCGGTCGAACAGCGCCACGGTGGCGGCCACGAGAAGCTGACGCGCGCTCACGGCGTCACAGTTCGTCACCCCCTTTCTTTGAGTGCGGACGTGGTTTGTGTTTGATAGACATTTTGGACCATATTGAGTGTACTTTTGCTATTATGGGACCGAAAAAGACCCCACCACAGGCGGAGATCATTGAAAAACACGAACGAGGTGTGCGTTTGTGTGACTCAGCGTCCCAGTACCAGTACGCTAAGTCTACCATTGCTCCCATCCTTAAGAACAAGGAAGCTATTAAGGGTGCGTGTGTGGCTAAGGGTGTTTCCAAACAGTAGGCGTTTCCAAACACGCCTTCCAAACAGTAAGTCCCTCCCTCCCTCCTCCTCCCACTCCATTCCATCATGCCATCAACTACCATCACAAAGGTAAATAAAACGACTTTATTATACAGTACAGTTTATTTCTTTAATTACAATACAATAGCACATTTATTATACATAAAATAAGGTATATTTTTGTGTAGTTTTAAGGCTTATTTAGTAGAAAATTATGTTTTATGGGGACCTGAGAACGGATTATTCTTATTTTAATGGTTTCTTATGGGAAATAAATGTTCGGAAGACGAACTTTTCGCCTTACACACACTTTCTGGGAACCAATTATGTTCGTGAGCTGAGGTATCACTGTATTTCAAAGTATTCTTTCTTCCCAATCATCAACTGGCAAACTAGTGATTATCATTTCAATCGTAAGTGTTCACTTCAGAAGAGTGGGTGCTAACATGGCTAGTGGAATAAAATCTGTGTGAGCTTGCTTTTGTATGAAGGTTGAAATTTCAATAGTTTCGTGGTGGCTGACGAGAACCTGCTTGTTGAGTATTGTGTAGTTATGTCATCCAGTTTATCCTGATGCTGATCCTGTCATGCTGTGCAGATGATGTGTGTGTGTTAATGAAGGGATGCTTTGATACAGATAATGGTATCACATAACCCACTTATTTACTCATATGTACTTGTTAAATAATACTTAGATACCAATATCTGTCATGATGCGACATGTTGCTTGAATCTTGAATTTTGATGCGATATACGTACAGTACATGCTCACACAAGTGAACAGTTGACACTCAGTAACAGCGATCGAGACATACTTTGTGAGTTATCAAAGATTTCCCCTTTGATTGCAGATACATGATAAGATGTGAGGTCTGTGTTTCACTGTAGGAATAATAGGCAGAGAATAGAAAGGAACAGTTTTACTGGAGGGAAAAGAAATCCTGTGCAATTATTTCTAAACCAGTTGAATGTTCAGTAAAATCATTTCTGAAGTGTCTTAACTTGTTTGTATTCAGCAGCATGAGTAGACTTAAAGTGAAAGTCCCAGTGCGTACTCAAGAATGAGGCATAACAATACACCACACACACACACATACTGGTCCTTCTAAAAAAAATTAGCATATTGTGATAAAGTTCATTATTTTCTGTAATGTACTGATAAAAATTAAACTTTCATATATTTTAGATTCATTGCACACCAACTGAAATATTTCAGGTCTTTTATTGTTTTAATACTGATGATTTTGGCATACAGCTCATGAAAACCCAAAATTCCTATCTCAAAAAATTAGCATATCATGTTCAGGTAGTCTAAACGAGCTATTAACCTAATCATCTGAATCAACCAATTAACTCTAAACACCTGCAAAAGATTCCTGAGGCTTTTAAAAACTCCCAGCCTGGTTCATAACTCAAAACCGCAATCATGGGTAAGACTGCCGACCTGACTGCTGTCCAGAAGGCCATCATTGACACCCTCAAGCAAGAGGGTAAGACACAGAAAGAAATCTCTGAGCGAATAGGCTGTTCCCAGAGTGCTGTATCAAGGCACCTCAGTGGGACGTCTGTGGGAAGGAAAAAGTGTGGCAGAAAACGCTGCACAACCAGAAGAGGTGACCGGACCCTGAGGAAGATTGTGGAGAAGGGTCGATTCCAGACCTTGGGGGACCTGTGGAAGCAGTGGACTGGGCTACAGGTGCCGCATTCCCCAGGTCAAGCCACTTTTGAACCAGAAACCGCGGCAGAAGTGCCTGACCTGGGCTACAGAGAAGCAGCACTGGACTGTTGCTCAGTGGTCCAAAGTACTTTTATCGGATGAAAGCAAATTTTGCATGTCATTCAGAAATCAAGGTGCCAGAGTCTGGAGGAAGACTGGGGAGAAGGAAATGCCAAAATTCCTGAAATCCAGTGTCAAGTACCCACAGTCAGTGATGGTCTGGGGTGCCATGTCAGCTGCTGGTGTTGGTCCACTGTGTTTTATCAAGGGCAGCGTCAATGCAGCTAACTATCAGGAGATTTTGGAGCACTTCATGCTTCCATCTGCTGAAAAGCTTTATGGAGATGAAGATTTCATTTTTCAGCACGACCTGGCACCTGCTCACAGTGCCAAAACCACTGCTAAATGGTTTACTGACCATGGTATTACTGTGCTCAATTGGCCTGCCAACTCTCCTGACCTGAAGCCCATAGAGAATCTGTGGGACATTGTGAAGAGAAAGTTGAGACGCCAGACCCAACACTGTGGATGAGCTTAAGGCCGCTATCGGAGTATCTGGGCCTCCATAACACCTCAGCAGTGCCACAGGCTGATTGCCTGAAGCAATCATTTGAAGCAGTCATTTCTGCAAAAGGATTCCCGACCAAGTATTGAGTGCATAACTGAACATAATGATTTGAAAGTTGACGTTTTTGTATTAAAAACACTTTTTTTTATTGGTCGGATGAAATATGCTAATTTTTTGAGGACTAGTACACAGTGATCCTGCACTACTTTGTGCTTCAGTTTCTGCGGCTTCAGTGCATCACAGATTTTTCAAATATATTCATTGAAAAATAAGGAAATTAAGGAAAAATAGGGGGAAAGTTCAGGAAAATATTGCAAAACAAGGCCAATTATACAAAACCCCTCCAAAAAAAAACAAAAAAAAAACAAAACCGCCCCAAACAAAACTACAGTACTTACATTTTTATGTGAGGTGTGCATCTGTGTGCGCGTGTGTCTGTATGTGTGCGTATTTATATTTTATTTACATCTTATGTTATTTTTGAATGTTTAATTGTTATTATAAGCTTTATAGCATTGAATTTGTATTTATTGATATTATATACACGTATACATACACATATATATGTATATATCCTGGGCCTCCATAACACCTCAGCAGTGCCACAGGCTGATTGCCCCCATGCCACGCCGTATTAAAGCAGTCATTTCTGTAAAAGGATTCCCGACCAAGTATTGAGTTCATAACTGAACATAATTATTTGAAGGTTGACTTTTTTTGTATTAAAAGCACTTTTTTTATTGGTCGGATGAAATATGCTAATTTTTTGAGATAGGAATTTTGGGTTTTCATGAGCTGTATGCCAAAATCATCAGTATTAAAACAATAAAAGACCTTAAATATTTCAGTTGGTGTACAATGACTATAAAATATATGAAAGTTTAATTTTTATCAGTACATTACAGAAAATAATGAACTTTATCACAATATGCTAATTTTTTAAGAATGACTAGTGTGTGTGTATATATATATATATATATACTTTCACTTTCCATGGTTCATCGACTGAGATCTCCCACGACCACTGAATTCCGTGAAGTAGAATCGACACCCCTGACTGACGTATATGTACATGTATATGTGTATATAATGTCAATAAATACATATTCAATTCTATAAAGCTTACAATAACAAATAAACATTCAAAAATAATCATAAGATGTAAATGCAATATAAATACGCACACATATGGACTTGTGCGCACGCACACACACACGCAGATGTGCAACTCACAAAAATATAAGTAGTATTGATGGTAGGGTTTGGATTGTTTTTTGTTATGTGTTTGTTTATGGTTTTTTTTTTGCATAATTGACCTTGTTTTAGTGGCATTTTCCTTAACTTTTTCCCATATTCTTCCTTAATTTCCTTATTTTTTAATTTGATTAATCTTCTTCTTCTTTTCCTTTCGGCTGTTCCCTTCAGGGGTCGCCACAGCAAATGATCTGCCTCCATCTCTCCCTATCCTCTGCATCTTCTACTCTTACTCCAACGACTTCATGTCCGCCTTCACCGCATCCATAAATCTTCTCTTTGGTCTTCCTCTGGGCCTTTTGCCTGGTAGTTCCAACCTCAGCATCCTACGACCAATATACTCACTATCCCTCCTCTGTACATGTCCAAACCATCTCAATCTAGCCTCTCTGACTTTGTCTCCAAAACATCTAACATGTGCTGTCCCTCTGATGTACTCATTTCTGATCCTATCCATCCTCGTTACTCCCAAAGAGAACCTCAACATTTTCATCTCTGCTACCTCCAACTCTGACTCCTGTCTTTTCCCCAGGGCCACTGTCTCTAAACCATACAACATTGCTGGTCTCATCACCGTCTTGTACACTTTTCCCTTCATTCTTGCCGATGCTCTCCTATCACACATCACACCGGACACTTTTCTCCATCCATTCCAACCTGCCTGCACGTGCTTCTTCACCTCTTTTCCACACTCTCCATTGCTCTGGATTGTTGAGCCTAAGTACTTAAAATCCTCCACCTTCTTTATCTCTGCCCCCTGTAACCTCAAAGTTCCTCTTGGGTCCTTGTCGTTCACACACATGTATTCTGTCTTACTAAGACTAACCTTCAATCCCCTCCTTTCCAGGGCATACCTCCACCTCTCTAGATTTTCCTCCACTTGGTCTCTGCTCTCACTACAGATCACTATGTCATCTGCAAACATCATAGTCCATGGAGATTCTTGTCTAACCTCATCTGTTAGCCTGTCCATCACCATAGCAAACAAGAAGGGGCTGAGAGCTGACCCTTGATGCAGTCCCACCTCCACCTTGAACTCTTCTGTCACACCGACAGCACACCTCACCACTGTCTTACATCTATCATACATGTCCTGCACCACTCTAACATACTTCTCTGTCACTCCAGACTTCCTCATACAATACCACAGTTCTTCTCTCGGCACCCTGTCATATGCTTTCTCCAGATCCACAAAGGCACAATGCAGCTCCTTCTGACCTTCTCTGTACTTCTCTATTAACATCCTCAAAGCAAACACTGCATCTGTGGTGCTCTTTCTTGGCATGAAATTTAATTTGATTAATATTTAAAAAAAATGCGATCCACTGAAGCTGCATGAATTGAATGTAAAATGACCTTTCCTTTAAACCTCTTCACAATGCAAATCCCTAATGTAATATATAATAAGTGAATGCACATTCTTTAAAATCAAGTCCATGAATATGGATTTTTCATGGCTATTATGTAAACTAGAATGCTCTGTGATTGATGAATACTGGGTAAGTTATTTATTTTGGTTTTCATATTGGTACTGAATATCATCAACTCTAGGTGGTTGACCATATCACTCTGTCTTAGAACCAAGCTACTGATGCATCTCTTCCCTGATCATACTTTACGTACATGTTTTATTTTCATCTTGATGTAGTATATTGGCTTGACAGAAGGCCTGCAGGAAAGCTTTGAAACAAGGCTGGATGTGTACATGTGTGTATGTGTATAATGTTCACATATGGTGCTGTCTGTAATGTGGGTAGAGCTGTGCATAAAAACCGCTATGTCGGATGAATAATGAATAATGAATGAATCAGGAAAGCATCAGGATGGAATGAAAGTAAAGGAATAAGGAATCTTTTCCCTCAATCCATCTATCATCTGTGAAATGTGACCACAGGAGGTTTTTCTTTTTTTTTAATGTCTGTCATGAGAAAATAATGGAAAATCAGTATACCCTAAACTTGCTCATGATTAAATCCTAGAGGTAATTTTTGACAAGATTACATGGAATTAAAAGTCAAAAAGATGTTTCAGTTGTTCTTTGATCACTGGATAAGTGATTTTGGGCACTTTTCTAAAGTTGTGCCCATATAGGCTTAGATTTAAAGATTTATAGATTTATTGCTGCATCTCACTGGATAAATGAAGGAATCTATTGGTGTCGTCCTGATCTGTTCACTGGGCTGGAGTATAATATACAAAAAAAATTCTTCTAACTTCATAATAGTAGTAGTAGTAGTAGTAGACTTCCATCAGTCCCAAAGGACTATGGCTGCGCTCTGGCTGGTATCCCGGCTGGTGGTACTCTCCAGTGCGCAGAGCCAGGGTGGAGAGTAATGGAGGACAGGCTGTTACCCAAGCTGCATGTCCCCCCCTCTCGGCACCACCAGAAGGATCCAATGGAAGGGCAAATGCAGATACAACTGGGTTCCAGTGCCGGTGTAGGAGTTGCCAGAACGTTACTGTGAACGAACTGTCTCAGGGGACTCCGACTCCCGATTAGAAGCACACTGTCGGCTTTGCAGCCTAACTTCATAACTTTCCCATTATAAGGGTCTCTAGAATTCCAGAAGCTCCATCATTCAGTTTCTGGAAACTACACTTCCACACATAGACCTATACAGAAATGGAGTGAGAGGATATCAGAGGTGCTAATGGGCTAAGTGAATTGCTAACCGTTCTGAAAGCATAATGGACAAGAGCCTCAGAGAACAATGGCTAATTACTGTCAAGACAGCACCACTGTTCACTGTTCACCCTGCTTTTAGGAACCTGTGTTCTGTAAGCTGCCAGAAAGATTTGAATGACAAGATACCTTGAAGACATCATGGAGACGCCAAGCTCTCTCTTTATGATACTCGGAGAGGTCAGATACAGCATAAATGAAAATAAAGCAGATTTATCACAAAGTAGTGTAAGGACCAACCAAGGACAAACAGTGATAGCTTTCAGGATATAATCTGTATTCCTCAGACAGGAGCCATAATACTGGGATAAAGAGAAACACACCCGAAGCACCGTGTACTGATAATATTTCATGTTTTGTAATAATTCATGCTTTGTAAAACACTAACATATGAATACGAAAAAACACGAATGATCCCACATACTCATACCCTCACACAGATGCGGCCTCTTTCACATACAGATAATTGGCTCGATGTCCCACTCGATTATGTCTTTGGTATGTCAAAAACATGCTTTAAACACCCCCCACCCAACCCCAACTCCACCCCACCCTACAACCTGGGTCATTTTGAACTCATTTCGAGTGAAGTCTTTGATCACGATGCCGAGATGCCAGTAACGGCATTCAAGACGCGCACAAAGGAGGAAGAGCATTTTGTCCAGAAGAAAAGCAGAGTTTCGTTCCCAAAGAGAGCTGGAGTTTAGCTCCTTCCCTCTCACACCATTGTTATGTTAACAGCGCAGTGGCGAAAGAAATGAGCCATTAGCATGTGAAGAAGCCTCTACATCAGAGGACCATACAGAAAGACAAGCTCTTGTTTCTCTCTCCATCACTTTTAGTCATTCATTCACCCGTTCTCTTTCAGCTCCCTTTTCCCTCCTGTTCGCTCTCATTCCTGCTTTTATTATGTTGTTTGTTTCTAAAGATCTACCATCTGCTAAGGCCCTTCTATGCCTTTATGAGATATAGTACATCTTTGCTCTTTACCACAAAAAAAATTGGTAAAATATACGCACCAGTTGGAGACAATATTTATTGTTGATTACAGAGAATTTTTTTTTGCAGTGAGTGGCTTGTTATTACAGAACCTCTAAACGTATGAATTCATCATAAGCATGGCGTCAGAGGGTGGGTATAACTGGTGACAGATGTGCAGACCTGGGCCCTGTAATACTGTGTATATATACTAGTGTGTGTGTATGTATATATATATATATATATATATATATATATATATATATATATATATATATATCTTCTTCTTCTTCTTTTCCTTTCGGCTGTTCCCTTCAGGGGTCGCCACAGCAAATGATCTGCCTCCATCTCTCCCTATCCTCTGCATCTTCTACTCTTACTCCAACGACCTTCATGTCCGCCTTCACCGCATCCATAAATCTTCTCTTTGGTCTTCCTCTGGGCCTTTTGCCTGGTAGTTCCAACCTCAGCATCCTACGACCAATATACTCACTATCCCTCCTTTGTACATGTCCAAACCATCTCAATCTAGCCTCTCTGACTTTGTCTCCAAAACATCTAACATGTGCTGTCTCTCTGATGTACTCATTTCTGATCCTATCCATCCTCGTTACTCCCAAAGAGAACCTCAACATATGTATGTATGTGTATGTGTGTATGTGTGTGTGTGTGTGTGTGTGTGTGTGTGTGTGTGTGTGTGTGTGTGTGTGTGTGTGTATACAGGGATCCCTCACTTTCCGCAGTTAATTGAGATCCCCCATGTGACCATCGAAATCCGCGAAGTAGGATCACTCCCCCAACCCCCGACTGACGTATACGTACATGTATATGTGTATATAATATCACTAAATACATATTCAATACTATAAATGTTTATAATAACAATTAAACATTAAAAAAATAACAAGATGTAAATAAAATATAAATACACACACATACAGATGGTATTGCATGAGAAGAAGACAACACCCATATATGCTGGGTTGTTTTTTGTTTTGTGTTGGTTTATGTTTTTTTTATTTTTTATTTATTTATTTATTTATTTATTTAACATATTTGGCTTTGTTTCTGTGGCATTTTCCTTAACTTTTTCCCCTATTCTTCCTTGATTTTCTTATTTATTTTTTAAATCGACAAATATTTATTTATTTATTTATTTTTTAAAAACGCGATGAACTGAAGCAACATGAATTGAGGCGCGAAGTAGCAAGGGATCCCTGTGTGTGTGTATGTATATATATATATATATATATATATATATATATATATATATATATATATATATATATATATATATATATAGAGGATTTTCTGAGTAGATCCTTCCGTAGGAGAGTGCTCAATACTTTTTGGTAGAGCAAATAAACAAAAATAGAAATTCTTCTATAATCACCTGAAGAGAGAGGATGGTTTCACCACCCCTCGAAACAGATCTGTAGTGATAAATGGAGTTTCAATAGAAAGTCTTTGTCCTGTCCTTTTATTTTTGTTTTGTGTGTATATATATATATATATATATATTGTCCCTTGCTAAAGGATTGTGTCAGGAAGGGCATCCGACGTTAAAACCTATGCCAAATCAAACATGTGAATCTTTCGCTGTGGCAGCCCCCGATAAAGGTAGAAACCCAAAAGGAAATCTCATATATGTGAGTGTGTGTGTGTGTGTGTGTGTGTGTGTGTGTGTGTGTGTGTGTGTGTGTGTGTGTGTGTGTGGGTGAGGCAAGATGAATATGAACTCATATGATAAATTTCCATTCGTCTGTCCTTTAGCTCATTGTCTGAATGAATAGACACTAGATACAGAATTATTGGTGTCAGGACATGTGGTTCTGTTTGTCTCTGGAAAGCTTGTGATACAATGCAAAGATAACCACAGCTGCATTTTTAAAAAATATTTAATATCTAAAGTTTATACAATGCTTCATTTTAATGTATTCCTGAATGGAGCTTTTCTAGGCACATACGAATAGTGCATAGTTTTGTATTCAATCAATATTTAATTTTGTAAATGCCTCTTGTTTCAGTTAAATAAAATAATGATAATGGATGATATCTGAATACCTTGCATTCTTCTCTATATTGTGTGAGGAGAGTCTAAGGGCCAGATTTAATATTTTGTGGTAGGTGCAAACCCATTTTTTTGGGGGTGGGAGGTTCCAGAGTTATGATTTACAAAAAAAAAAGTGAAAAGTTAGTGGACAGTGCTATTTTTGAGGTTGACCATGTTGGTTTCCTTTCATTTCACAGTTTTTTGTGGGGACTAAATAAATTATGCATCTTTTACTAAAACGTGTTGTGGTCAAATTACTGTTATTTGTCCCATCATTTAACATACAAAAGCACATAGTTTTATTTATATGAATAAAATCATGAACAATCATCTGTCTTTCTCCTTTTATATTGCTACTCTTTCTCAATCATGTCGATTTGTCCTCTTTTCCAAGGGATTCATCCATTTCCTTCCACCAGGCCACTTAGATACTTGTTCAGTCCCTTGGCATTTCAGGGCAAGACTACTGTAACTCACTCTTGGCATGTCAGCATGCCAGATTCATCCTCTGAAACTGATCCAGAATGCAGTGACATGGCTTGTTTACAACTTTCTTCCTCACCAGTCCACTGCTATCATGCCTCCTTTGGCTTCCTGTAGCTGCTCGCATCATATTCAGAACACGAAGGCTAGCCCATACCAAAGCCCCAAAATGAGCCTGCACCCTTCCACCACAAGGCACTTATCACACTCTGGAATCCACCACATTCTCTCAGATCCTCTTGCACTGCTAGACTAGTACTGCCTTCTATCAAGGGACAAGGAAAACATCTAAACTTTTCTCTCTTCTGGCACTGAGGGGGTGAACATCCTCTAGATATCCGGACAGCTGAGACACTGTGACTAATTTAATAACTTTGAAGACTGGATCTTATCCAGTTTGCTATCAAAAATTATGATAAATAATAAAGGAACAAAGTAATTCCAACTCTAATTAAGGTTACATACACAGTATTCATAATTTCTGCAATATATGCAGAGAAAAGCATAAATGCAGCCATGAGGTGGGGGGGCACTAACCAGTGTCTCTCCCCCTCATGCCGGTCCCAAGCCCGGAGAAATGCAGAGGGTTGTGTCAGGAAGGGCATCCGATGTAAAACCAATGCCAAATATTTATGATGCAAATCAGAAGTATTACCCCCATACCGGATCGGTCGAGGCCCGGGTTAACAACGACCGCCATCAGTGCTGTCAATCAACAGGGTGCTGATGGAAATTGGACTACTGTTGGTCGAAGACGTCAAAGAAGGAAGGTCGTTGGAGTCAGAAAAGAAGATGCGGAGGACAGGGTGAGGTAGAGGCGGATGATTTGCTGTGGCGACCCCTGAAGGGAGCAGCCGAAAGTAAAAGAAGAAGATATGCAGAGAAAAGCATTAGGCTACAGGTTTAACATCTCAACCCAGGTAATTTAAATGTAACTTTGGCAGCTGTGGCTCTGCTCATGAACTCTTATCAGAAAAAAATAATAAATAAAATAAAACAATTTAATTATTTTTACCAATCGTGATGTCCAGTTTTATATATATGTACTGATAAAAATTTAACTTTCATATATTTTAGATTCATTGCACACCAACTGAAATATTTCTGGTCTTTTATTGTTTTAATACTGATGATTTTGGCATACAGCTCCTGAAAACCCAAAATTCCTATCTCAAAAAATTAGCATATCATGAAAAGATACTCTAAACGAGCTATTAACCTAATCATCTGAATCAACCAATTAACTCTAAACACCTGCAAAAGATTCCTGAGGCTTTTAAAAACTCCCAGCCTGGTTTATTACTCAAAACCGCAATCATGGGTAAGACTGCCGACCTGACTGCTGTCCAGAAGGCCATCATTGACACCCTCAAGCAAGAGGGTAAGACACAGAAAGAAATCTCTGAGCGAATAGGCCGTTCCCAGAGTGTTGTATCAAGCCACCTCAGTGGGACGTCTGTGGGAAGGAAAAAGTGTGGCAGAAAACGCTGCACAACCAGAAGAGGTGATCGGTCCCTGAGGAAGAAGGGCCGATTCCAGACCTTGGGGGACCTGTGGAAGCAGTGGACTTTGCTACAGGTGCCACATTCCCCAGGTCAGGCCACTTTTGAACCAGAAACAGCAGCAGAAGCGCCTGACCTCGGCTACAGAGAAGCAGCACTGGACTGTTGCTCAGTGGTCCAAAGTACTTTTTTCGGATGAAAGCAAATTTTGCATGTCATTCGGAAATCAAGGTGCCAGAGTCTGGAGGAAGACTGGGGAGAAGGAAATGCCAAAATGCCTGAAGTCAAGTGTCAAGTACCCACAGTCAGTGATGGTCTGGGGTGCCATGTCAGCTGGTGTTGGTCTATTGTGTTTTATCAAGGGCAGGGTCAATGCAGCTAGCTATCAGGAGATTTTGGAGCACTTCATGCTTCCATCTGCTGAAAAGCTTTATGGAGATGATGATTTTAATTTTTCAGCACGACCTGGCACCTGCTCACAGTGCCAAAACCACTGCTAAATGGGTTACTGACCATGGTATTACTGTGCTCAATTGGCCTGCCAACTCTCCTGACCTGAACCCCATAGAGAATCTGTGGGACATTGTGAAGCGAAAGTTGAGAGACACCAGACCCAACACTGTGGATGAGTTTAAGGCCGCTATCGAAGCATCCTGGGCCTCCATAACACCTAAGCAGTGCCACAGGCTGATTGCCTCAATGCCACGCCGCATTGAAGCAGTCATTTCTGCAAAAGGATTCCTGACCAAGTATTGAGTGCATAACTGAACATAATTATTTGAAGGTTGACCTTTTTGTATTAAAAACACTTTTTTTATTGGTCCGATGAAATATGCTAATTTTTTTAGATAGGAATTTTGGGTTTTCATGAGCTGTATGCCAAAGTCATCAGTATTAAAACAATAAAAGTCCTGAATTATTTCAGTTGGTGTGCAATGAATCTAAAATATATGAAAGTTTAATTTTTATCAGTACATTACAGAAAATAATGAACTTTATCACAATATGCTAATTTTTTGAGAAGGACTAGTATATATGTATATATATATATATATATATATATATATATATATATATATATATATATATATATATATATATGTATACCCCCAGTGGAGCTAACTTGGTTATCAAAGGTTGGCCATATCTTTCATTGTCTATGGTACAGTAACGCCCACCCATTTGCGGTTCACTGGTCATGGCCCCGCATACCCACAAATTATCGGCAGCCCCAGAAATTACTGGCACTTGCTTCAAATTTAGCCAATGGCTGAGAGCTTTGTTTTTTTCTCCTGCTGATTGGTTGCAGATGATGTAAACACCTTTTTTTCCCTCCTTCGCTAACATGTCATCAACGTGATTGCTTGAATTGTGAATTCACTTTTTTTGTGTGTTTTCAATGATTATTTAAGCCTTATGATGTCACTAAAACGCCCTGCATCTTCTCTAAGTTCTGGTAAGGAGCCTAAAAGTGCTTTATTAATTCATTAATATTATCACAGTACAAAATTATTTTTTTTTTATTGACTCATTACTATATTTTACAGCATTATTACCGTATTAATGACTTCTAGTGCAGTTAACTGGGTTATCAAAGGCGGGCCATGTCTCTCACTGTCTATGGTGAGAGGCATGTAAAAGAACCATTGCTGACTTTCGTAAAAAGAGTAGCTGCAAAGCCATCAGTGTGTTTCTGTCCCTTGCTAAAAAAGGGTTGTGTCAGGAAGGGCATCCAACGTAAAAACCTCTGCCACATCAAATGTGCGAATCATTCGCTGTGGCGACCCCTGAAAAGGGAAAAGCCGAAAGGAAATCTCTAATCATTACCGTATTAATGGGTAAGACTGTCTATAGAATGTGTTTAAGAAGCATATTTTAGCTCATGTAATATCATAGATAGGGTTTTAAAACCGCATCAATAATATACAGATTTTCAGGATGACAATGACAATGACAATGACAATACTTTATTGCCCGAGGAGGGAATTTGTCTTGCACGTACACAAGCTCCATAAAACATACATACATAAAAACATATTACAAACATGAAGACATAATACATATATAACATTAAAATATCTTAAGGTACAATATAAGAAGACTAGCACTAAAAGTTCAAAAATAAAGTTTAAAAATACTTTAAAGAATACTGTATGTTAAAACGGACATGTAACGACTTAAGACATAAAACTGAGTTTTTAAATTAGATAACGCAACAGATAAAAACAGTGGTACAAAATGTAACAATATACAAGAGACTAAAGGTGGAGGCTACTTATTTAAAAGGAAAATGCTCGTTGGTATATAGGATGTACGGGCTCTCTTTGATTTAAGTTTGGGTAATTGATATCTGCTGCCGGAAGGAAGAAGGATATATTCAGAATGAAGAACATGAGTTTCGTCGTTAATAATTTTGGATGCTAAATTTAGTACACGAGATTCATAAAAGTAGTCAATAGGGTCTAAAGGAGTTCCAATGATCTTGCTGCTTACGTTTACAATTTTACCAAGTTTGTTTTTGTTTTTGAGAGAGAGGGTGCCGTACCAACATTGTACACTAAAAAGTAAAACAGATTGCACACATGATTTGTAAAATAACAACATAATGTCTGTCTTCCTTTCGGCTTTTTCCCTTTCACTCGGGAGTCGCCACAGCGAATCATCTGATTCACACATTTGATTTGGCAGAGGTTTTTACGTCGGATGCCCTTCCTGTCACAACCCTTTTAGTAAGGGACAGAAACACGCTGACGGCTTTGCAGCTACTCTTGTCGAAAGTCAGCAATGGTTCTTTTACATGCCTCACACCATAGACAGTGACAGACATGGCCCGCCTTTGATAACCCAGTCAGCCGCACTGGGGGGGACAGTGACAACCTTGTGGAGAGTGGGACTCGAACCCCCAACCTTTGGATCAGCGATCCTGCGCCCTATACCACTAGACCACCACTGGCTCTAAAATAACAACATAATGGTTTTATCAATATGAAAAGATCTGAGTTTGCGAAGGAAGAACAGTCTTTGTTGACACTTGTTGTACACGGCATCAGTATTCTGGGTAAAAGTCAGCTTATTGTCAATGATAGTTCCCAGATATTTGTATTGGTCAACTTTTTCAACAGTCTCTGAGTTAATTACGATTTAGGATTAGGATTACGAATTAGGATCCGCGGGAATGGGGCGGAACGCAACCCCCGTGAATAACAGAGGGTTACTGTATGTAAAAGAACCATTACTGACTTTTGACAAGAGTAAGCTGCATAGCTGTCAGTGTGTTTCTGCCCTGTGAAAGCCTGGAGAGCTGTTCAGGGTGTACTCTGCCCTTGCCCAGAGGTTGCTGAGATGGGTGCCAACCTCCCCGCGACCCTAATTAGGATTAAGTGGTTCAGAAAATGAATGTCTATGCATTATATTGTATCTTCTCCTCTGTTGGTGTGACAACAGGAGTGTGTTAATGCTGACACACAGACTGCTCTTCTCCAGAGGCTTTGGCCAGCTGTGTGAGCTGTCAAAGTCATCCTACACACACACACACACACACACACACAGACACACACACACACACACACACACACACACATAATTACTCACTTGGAGGAGAATGTAATCCTGGAAACTCAAGAGTCATGCTGTTTGTTTTGTGTGTGTGTGTGTGTGTGTGTGTGTGTGTGTGTGTGTGTGTGTGTGTGTGTGTGTGTGTAACTGTAAACACTCAAGACAGCTGGGGCAGTGGGAAGATGGAGGGGAATGGTTGACTGGTCAGTTACAACATGTACCTGTGATTTCTGTTGTGGTGAAACGTCACAGAGAATGCCTTTAGTGGCTACAATGAGTCAACATACACACACACACACACACTCACACACACGATGTGTAAAATAGGGAGGATGACTCAGTCCTGCACCTGCTAGGGCGTCAAGGAATTTTTTCTCAGTAATAACACTTATATGGGTGGAGCGAGGGTGTGAGGGAGGGAAAGCACAGTAAGAAGGGGGCAGAAGTGACAGCAAGAGAGAGAGAGAGCGAGAGAGAGAGAGAGAGAGAGAGATGTAAACTCACACTGTATATATGACTGTACAGTTGAGCAAGAGTGTCTACTGTGTCTCCTGAACATGCTCAAAGAGACAGTCACTAAACAGGAAGTACTTTAGTCTTTGGACCTTCACTCATAAATGCTATAGGGCACATCTGCACATCTGCACATCTGCCTCACAGCATAAAGGTGCTGGTCCCGCACTGGACTGGCGAGCTGCTCAAGGTATACCCGACCTTTACCCAGAGTAAAATTAAGTGGTTCAGTAAATAAATGAATGGATATTCCTCTGTTTATTCTTCCTTTCTTTTGATATTATTATTTTTTTATTCAACCCTCCCTGTGCTATTTTGTCAGAAATGAGGTTCCCAAAATATTAATGACATTCATCGTCCTTTTGTCTGTACTTGTAATTGTTTAGAAAACACTATGAGCAGCATGGTGCTGTAGTAGTTAGAATGTGTGCCTCACAGGGAGTATATCTTGATTACAAGTCCTGGCAGTCCTGGGCTTGCTATGAGTTTCTTGGAATTTTTGCATGTTTTCCCTGCGCTTGTCTGGTTTCCTCTGGCACTCTGGTTTTCTCCTACAGTCTGAAGATATTAAGATAATTTGCTGAATATTAATAGCGGTGCATGTGTGTGTTGGTCTTGTGATGGTCTGGAAAGGTGTTCATGGTGTACACCACCTTTGCTTTGAGTCAGCTGAGATAGGCATTAGCCTCATCACAACCCTAGTACGATTAAATGGTTCAGCAAATGAATGAATGAATATTCCTCTGTTTCCTCCGAACTGATATTTTCTCTCAGTTATTTTTCAAAACACTGTACAGTATTAACACAATTTCTTCCAAAAACCTCCCTTTGGTGTTAATTTTTGTGTGTGTGTGTGTGTCATGATCCCAATCGTAATACACACCTAGTCCCATCCAAATCCTTTCTCAGCTTGCCGGACCATTGCAGGACAACACACATGCACACAGCCATTACACTCACACTTACACCAAGGGGCAATTTGGACCCACCAAATAACCTAATATCCATGTCTTTGGGCGATGGGAGGAAACCAGAGAATCTGGAAGAAACTCACCCAAGCACGGAAGAACATGCAAATTCCATACAGATACACCCTCGCCAAGCCTGGGATTCAAACTGAGGACACTCCTGCTGTGAGGCAGACATGCTAACTACTACGCCGCCATGCCACCCCAAAATTAAATTATTGTAGAACAATCTGAATACAGAGGAGGGATAGTGAATATATTGGTAGGAAGATGCTGAGGTTGGAACTACTAGGCAGAAGGCTTAGAGGAAGACCAAAGAAGAGAATTACGGATGGCCCTGGGGAAAAGACAGGAGGCAGAGCTGGAGGTAGCAGAGATGAAAATGTTGAGGTTCTCTTTGGGAGTAACGAGGATGGATAGGATCAGGAATGAGCACATCAGAGGGACAGCACATGTAAGACGTTTTGGAGACAAAGTCAGAGAGGCTAGATTGAGATGGTTTGGACATGTACAGAAAAGGGATAGTGAGTATATTGGTAATAGGATGCTGAGGCTGGAACTACCAGGCAGAAGGCCGAGAGGAAGACCAAAGAGACGATTCATGGATGTGTTGAAGGAGGACTTGAAGGTAGTTGGTGTAAGAGAAGATGCAGAGGACAGGGTGAGATGGAGGCAGATGATTTGCGGTGGCGATCCCTGAAGGGAACAACCGAAATGAAAAAAGAAGAAGAAGGAGGATCTGAATATGAAACCTGGAGCTCATTGCACAAAAGTAATCACAGTACTATACATCATGTTTGTAATCACTAATTGATCAATAATTTGTATCTTGTAACTGTGTATGCCAAATAAGTCCATGGCTACTCTCTGGGTGGTGGTATGTATTTCCTTTGCTCCAATTAGAGCCAATCATAGCTGTGAACTATTCCAATGTATGACATTTCCTAAGCCGCAGTTCAAAAAGATGTGATCATTGGCTTGATGAAGGAAGCATGAAATTGAGGTATGAGCAAATTGGGTGAAATAAATTGGGTAAGAGTGTACGAGAAATACTGGAAAACTCTGTGTGGTGTGTGGTTCTACACATAAGGGTCATTTTTCCAAACAAATTCGAGCAGCGGTATAACATACAATATACAGCATTGAACAAAATGCAAGTAATCAAAAGAACATTGTAAATAATTCTGTGTAATTGGTCTGGTTACTCTATGCTTGTTCTAGTGGTGAGATGGTGAGACATCCTTGAAAAGCGCAGCATCAGGATCTACGAGGCTGATTATTACTGTGTGTGGTCCAGGCCTCACACAAACTGAATGCAGGACTTACAGGCTTCCATCACGGTTCCCTTCTGCGTTTTACATCTAAAATAACGGGGCGCCTGTGTATATGTGTTCATGCATGGCATGTATGTGTTTGGTTTTGCATATGGAATGGTTTTGGGGTAGTTACACATAGATGTAAAGATAAAGCATATGTCTCATGTGTATATGTGTATCGGAATGCATGTGCGCACATGAGAATGAATTTGGAAGGTAGGGTGGGGGCAACTCTGGTTGCCAAGCGCACACCATATGGGCGTCCGGTGAGGGTGTAGCTGAGGTTCGTTCCCAGAATTGATATGGTAATGAGAGTGGCTCTCTTTCACTAAGCACTGGAGCTTCCTTCTAAAGCACACACACACACACACACACACACCAAACAGGCTGTGGTATAGGCCACCTCCACTCCATGCAGCTTTTCCAACAGGCCTTAACCACCTGTTTGATTTTCCCATGCAAAGAGAAGGAGGGAGAGAGAGAGAGAGAGAGCGAGAGAGAGAGAGAGAGAGAGAGAGAGGAAGGGAGGGTTGAGGAATGTGTCCTGCTTTTGTCACAAAGTGTCTGCTTCCCTCCATTCTCTTCCCTTTACATTCCTACTAACACCCCTTCACACACATAAACACACACAAAAGCACAAAGCAACAAGTGGCACTGAGCTCACAGATGGATGAGAGCACAGATGTAGAGACACTAGAAACACGTGAGTGCGCATATATAACATTCAAGCTTTCTTTTGTTACTGTAAACAGCAAAGACCAAAGGGGGGAGGCTCAGTGTAAAAATTAGGACATAACGTCTTCCAGTTTGAAGTAATCAGATTCCTGGAAGCGTGATCTCTCGAAGCAGTGTGTGGCAAGGGTGAAGTGCGATATATTTACATGTTGACATACCTTCGAACACTGAACTTTTACTTCACTATATTTATGCAGACTGAATGACGATACATTGAAATGCTTGTTTGTGCATTTCACATATTTTTAGATAGAAAAAAGTAAAATACAGAACAATTCAACTCCCCACCCCACCCCACCTTCCCCACCCCACCCCACCTTCCCCAGTGTGCAGGGGGGATATATTTATAGTTTATAGTCAGAATTTCTGAGAAAAGGGGGCAGTGGTGGTCTAGTGGTATAGGGCGCTGGATCGCTGGTCCAAAGGTTGGGGGTTCAAGTCCCCAACTCTCCACAAGGTTGTCACTGTCCCCCCCCCAGTGTGGCTAACTGGGTTATCAAAGGCGGGCCATGTCTCTCACTGTCTATGGTGAGAGGCATGTAAAAGAAGCATTGCTGACATTCGTAAAGAGTACGCTGCAAAGTTGTCAGCGTGTTTCTGTCCCTTGCTAAAAGGGTTGTGACAGGAAGGGCATCTGATGTAAAAAAAAAAAACTCTGCCAGATCAAATGATTCGCTGTGGCGACTCCCGAGTAAAAGGGGAAAAGCCGAAAGGAAGACAGTCAGAATTTCTGAGAAAAAAAGTTAGAGCTAACTTCTGGGTTTAAAGTCACGGATTCATCAACACATTAAAACCAGTACATTATTTGTACTCTGAAACTGATGTCTGGCTTTTTTTTTTTTTTTTTTTTTTTTTTAATCGCTGACATTCTGATTTTATGTTAAGAAAAATAACCCCCAATATTCACAAGAAAAAAACACCCATAAATTTGTATTTCGTATTTTTAAAAGTTTTCGATGATAAATGGACTGCAATACAAATTCATGAGCAGTTTCATAAACTTCACTGCGACTTTGTCCAACCTCACCAGTGATTACTCATATGCAGAATAATCATCCCTTTTGTTGGGGATTTCCTCATTCTCATCACAACATTGCCAGCCGCAGCAAAAATGCTTT
>CM045732.1:26597974-26607974 GCA_024760905.1 Plotosus lineatus | reverse complement strand
TTATTATTATTATTATTCACTAATTACTGGAGTTTTTTATTGTTATCATTATTCATTAATTCATACACTTTTAGCAGCTTAATCATAATTGGGGTCATAGGGAGGCTGACACCCATCTTAGATCGATTTGGGTGAAGGTGGGATACACCCAGAGCAGCTCGCCAAACCACTGCAGGGCCAACACACAAAGAACCATTCACATTCACTCTCACACCTAGGGGCTCTTTATAACAGCTAATTAGTCTAATGTGCATGTTTTTGGTCTGTACGTGGAAACCACAGTATAGTACTCAAAAATAAACCCATGCGAGCATGGGATGAGCAAGCAAACCCCCCACAGAAACATCCCAGGACCTTTTTGTCATGAGGTGGAAATGCTAACCACTGAGTCACCATGCCATCAGTTATTATCATCATCATCATCATCATCATCGTCATCATTACTATTACTATTACTATTATTATAAGCAGAGCTCCAAACTTATGCAAATATAGTAAGGCCATGAGCTCTTTGCTCAATAAATTATGAAAATGGTGGGAAGAATACATCAGTAGTATAACACTGCTTGCACTTTGCAGATTATTCTCATACTTTACGTATGCATGTTTCTGTAACCTTACAAATGTAAACATTTTCGGGGCACCACTTTGTGGCAGTGTCTTATTTTTATTTTTGATTTACTGCATTACTCTCTCATGGGAAATTATTGCTTCTGCATTTAACACATCCACAATGAGCACATACACACACACTCACATACTTGGAGTGCCCGGAGAGTAGTCGGGGGTTAGGTGCTTTGCTCAAGGGCACTTCAGCTATGAAAGTGGAGGAAGGTGTAGCTCACTCCCCACTACATATTTTCTTCCTGCTGGTTGTAGAATTGAACCAGCGACCTTTGGATACAAAACCGCTTCTCTAACCATTAGGCAACAGCTGCCCCTATTATGGCCATAAATAAGCCAATACAGGGATCCCTCGCTACTTCGCGCTTCAATTCATGCGGCTTCAGTGCATAGCGTTTCTTTTTTTTTTTTTAATATTCATCGAATTAAAAAATAAGGAAATTAAGGAAGAATAGGGAGAAAAGTTAAGGAAAATGGCACAAAAACAAGGCCAATCATGAAAAAAACCCTAAGCAAACAAAAACAATAAACAACCCAAAACCTCCCATCAAACTAGTTACATTGTTGTGAGGTGAGCATCAGTGCATGCACGTGCTTCTGTGTGTGTGTGCGTGCACATGTACGTGCGTCTGTATGTGTGTGTATTTATATTTTATTTATATTTGTATTTACATCTGATGCATTATTTTTTAATGTTTAATTGTTATTATAAGCATTTATAGCATTGAATATGTATTATTGATATTATATACACATATACATGTACGTATACGTCAGTCGGGGGGGGGTGTGTGTGTTATCCTACTTCGCGGATTTTGGTGATCGCGTGGGGATCTCGGTCCCAATTAACCATGGAAAGTGAGGGATCCCGTTAAATATCTATATTATTAAATCATAACTGTATCTTAGTAACTGCAATTGTTAATTGTTTTTGTTAATAATCTCAGCTCATTAACTTATCTTATTCATTTTTGTTCTGTTTGGACTCGAGACCTTTCAATTCTTTTGACACTTAAGTATTAAAGCTATTAGGCTAATATAGAGAGATTCTGTATAAAAGAGAAATTATAAAATATAACCATATTATAATGGGTTGTTATGTTTAAATTACAAGATAGAAAATGAAAATGTATATATACATACAGTACCAAATAAAAGGTATATATATATATATATATATATATATATATATATATATATATATATATGTCTGTCTTCCTTTCGGCTTTTTCCCTTTTCTCAGAGTCGCCACAGCGAATCATCTGATTTGCACGCTTTGATTTGGCAGAGGTTTTTACGTCGGATGCCCTTCCTGTCACAACCCTTTTTAGCAAGGGACAGAAACACGCTGACGGCTTTGCAGCTACTCTTTACGAAAGTCAGCAATGGTTCTTTTACATGCCTCTCACCATAGACAGTGAGAGACATGGCCCGCCTTTGATACTTTGATAACCTAGTTAGCTGCACTGGGGGAAAGGTATGTATATATATATATATATATATACATATATATATATATATATATGTATATATATATATATATATATACATATATATATATATATATATATATATATATATATATATATATATATATATATATATATATATATATATATATATATATATATATATATATATATATATATGTGTGTGTGTGTGTGTGTGTGTGTGTGTGTGTGTGTGTGTGTGTGTGTGTGTATACTATTTTGTTATTTTGTTTTGTATTTTGTTTTTGTTGGGGTTTTTTTTCCTTGGTGTACCAGTGATATCATGGGATAAGACCAACTACTGATTATATATTTGTATTAAAAAAAAACTCTAAATGAGTCTTGATGAATGCAAGCATGACAAAAGACCCTTAAGACTACCTAATTGTTTGAAGTGAAAAACGCCATAAAATCCAGAATACTCCAGATTATATATGTGCAATAATTGGGACAAAGGCATTGAGAAGACCTGCACTGTGTCCACTTGTCAATGGCATCTATAGGCCTTCTCCCTCTGGCAACCAGCACAATGCATGCTAGAGAATACAAGGCTTTCCATCCCGGGAGACCGCCACTGGGATAAGAACAGATTTGAGGAATTAATCTTAGCGCGGGACTGTTGAGGATGCAGGCATTGTCCTCCTCCAGCACTCCTCACACTGAATAGAGCTCTGTGAAGAGAAAACAGCTGCTATCACTATGCTCATCTCTAGCTTCAGGGCTGTTCAGAGTACAGGCCATAGGTCAGCTATATGTTTTTGCCCACAGTAAGTGAGAACTGTGTTAACAAGCAAAGAGCTGGAGTTCATATTGGTTCATGAGAACTACTGCAAAAATTCCGATACACACAAACGCTATAAGACGATACAAACACAAAGGCTATTTGGTCATCTGTTATGTTGTACTTTCGGTTGTCAACAACATCATGATGATGGAGTTTCTGAATGTAGCATACTACGCTAAATATTTCAGACTACTCATTAGGATTACTTGGTGTCTCTTATAATGTATAGCTTTTTCAAGATGGTACGCTACCAGGCAATGTGTTGTTAAGCGATATGAAGAGTACATGAGGTTCATGAGGATAACTGGCAGTTAATGGTATGGGAAGGACTCCCCTGATGTTGCTAGAAACCTGAGTGTTCATAGTGCAGTAATGCTAGCATTGGAATATTTTATGAGGAGAAATTTTATGCTGGTTTATTCTGCTTATTTGTCGTTTTGCAAACAATATTTGTAAATTAATTGATTATGTATATGTCTATAAATACAAAAGAGATATTAAAATATCATTCACACAGCTTTATTTGTACTCTTAGTTTGATCATATAGATTTAAGCCTTGCCTAAAAGCAAAGCTTTTGAAGGATATGTCTACTGATAGGTGTCTGAGACTGTCATTAATAAGAGTACTACAGATCCCATAATGGCCGAATCAGCTTTAGCCTTGGAGAAAATAAATAAATACTTGTCTCTTCTGTTTCCCAACTATGGTCTGGGTTAATACTGACTTTTCATTTCATGCTTTTCACTTGTCGGATTTCTGCATTTGTCTGTATCAACTGTCTTGTTAATTTAATTATATGTTTAAAAAGTTCATATTTGGTGTTTTTCCAAGCAAAACTGTGGTCTGCCTACTTGGGGCAGAACTGGGGAAAAAGTTAAGGAAAACAAACAAAACAAGGCCAATTATGCAAAAAAACAAAAAACAAATAAAAGCAAAACACAACCGCCCAATCAAGACTACTTACATTTTTATATTAGGTGCACGTCTGTATGTGTGTGTATTTTTATTTTATTTACATCTTATGCATTATTTTTGAATTTTTAATTATTTTTATAAGCATTTATAGCCTTGAATATGTATTTAATGATTTTATATACACATATACATGTACATATACATCAGTCGGGGGGGGGGGGCGATCCTACTTCGTGGAATTCAGGTCTCTGGGAGATCTCAGTCCAAATTAACCGCAGAAAGTGAGTGATCCATATATATATATATATATATATATATGGGGTATACTTACAATTTTCAAAAGTTGAGTTTGAAATGCCAAACACGTCTCACCTTCAGTGGTTGCCATCTCGAGTTTTAAATGTGTTCATAGTTAAAAGATGAGCAACAAAACCAAACAAGCAGATATTTCATGCAACTAGCATTTTTCTATGATCTTTATTTTTTCTGTTTGACTCGACACAATACTGTCAAACTTTACACACTACAGATGTAAATACATGTTGTAAACAGTGTGATGTGTACGAAAGGAACTAAACTGTGAAACCTGAGAAACACCAGCTTCTGTTATCTTACCAAGCCGGTTAATCAACTGATAGGATAAAGCTGCTCAGTTCAGTTTATTTTCTGTAACCGCGGTGACAACCTGCGGTGAGTGGGGCTTGAACCCCCCAACCTTAGGATCAGTACCACCACTGTCCTCGTGGATAAAACTGCTATTAAACTAATCTGTACTTTCACAGCTAAACAGAAAATGCATTTCAGTATGTGAATACATTTCCATTATTATTTTATTTCAAGAAATTAACTGACCTTTTACCACTGTATCCAAATACCGACCTCACATTTCTTCATCACATAGTTCTGGTGGGGTGGCGTGGTTGAGTGGTGGCGCAGTGGTTAGGATTTCCACCTCACAGCAAGAAGGCCTGGGTTCACTTCCAGTGCTACAGGTATTTCTGTGTGGAGTTTGCATGTTCCCCAGTGCATGTGTGAGGTTTCCGTCGGGTACTCTGGTTTCCTCTCATTGTCAAAAAATATGCACATAAGGCTAATTGACTGTTCCAAATCGCTTCTATATGTGAGTGTGAAAAGTTGTGTGTGTGTGTGTGTGTGTGTGTGTGTGTGTGTGTGCATGCGTGTGTGTGAGTTGGCCCTGTGATAGCCTGGTGAGCTACTCAATGTGTACCCCACCCGCCCCAGAATCGACTGGTATGGTGCCAGTCTCCATGTGATGCTATAAATAGGCTCAATCAGCTTAGAAAAGGGATGAAAGAAAGAATGAATGAATGAATGGATGAATAGTTCAGGTGTACTTGCTGTACAGCTAGCATAGCATGCAGGTTAAAAAGTGTACAACAGTAATGCATGTCACGTCTGTATCAGTTGTAATTCAAAATTGAGAGTAGCCAGTTGAGGTAGCTTTGGCATCTGGTTAGAAGGCCCCTCGAACGCCTCCCTGGTGCACTGTTTCGGGCATATCCAACCGGGAAGAGACCCCGTGGTTGGCCTAGAAAACACTGGAGACACTATGTCTCTCAGCTTGTTTGGAAACGCCTTGGTGTCCACCCAGAAGAGCTGGAGGAAGTTGCTGAGGTGAAGGACGTCTGGACCTCATTTCTTAGGCTGCTGACCCCGTGACCTGACCCTGGATTAAGTGGAAGAAGATGGAAGATGAAGGTGTAATTCAAAATGTGGCGTGGTGGTGTGTGGATAGGCACAAACATCATAAAGCAAGAAAGTCCTGGGTTCGAGTCCTGAGCTTGTGGTGGAGTTTGTATGTTCATCTCCAGTTTACTCCCACAGTTCAAACACATGCATGAGAGTGGCTGTTCCAAATTGCCCCTAGGTGTGTGTGTGTGTGTGTGTGTGTGTGTTTGTTACCCTGCAATAGATCCAGGATGTAGCCTGTCTTTGGCCAGTGTAAGCTTCCTCACAACCCTAAAAGGCTTAAATGTTTGGCAAATGATTAAATGAAGAATTCAAAGCTGTGAAACTTAACACGTGACCTCAAAAGCTGAACTTATATGTCGCCATACCTGAATGTGTTTGTTTATGGAAATGCTGTCATGTTCTCAGATGAATTAGCAGTGTTAACAACAACAACAACAACAACAAAGTAATAAAATCAGGTTAGTTTGAGTTCAAGCCAGGATAGTGGCATAGTGGTATATTGGTTAGCACAACTCGCTCATAGCGAGAAGATCTGGGGTTTTATTCCTGGAATTGGCTCAGGTGTTTCTGTGTGGAGTGTACATGTTCTCCCTGTGCTTGCATGAGTGTCCGATGGGTACTCTGGTTTCCTCCTACAGTCCAAAGACATGAACATTAGGCTAATTAGCTGTTCAAAGTTTGGACTTGGCGTAACAGTGAATGGCCATGTTTGTGTTGGCCCTGTAAAGGTCTGGTGTTCATGGTGTACTGCGTTTGCCCAGTGTTGGCTGAAATAAGCTCTATCCTCCCTGTGACCTTAATATTATTAAGCAGTTCAGCGAATTAGTGAGTGTATGAGTTCAACGGTTTATACTGCCGAAAGTTGTTTGTTCACCAGTTAATTTTCTGTAACCGCTTAATCCTAATTAGGGTTGCGGGGAGGCTGGCGCACATCCCAGCCGACTCCGGGCGAAGGTAGAGTACACCCTGGACGGCTCGCCAGGCCATCGCAGGGCAGAAACATGCTGCTGACGACTATGCAGCTACTCTTGTCGAAAGTCAGCAATGGTTCCTTTACATGAACCTCACACCATGGACAGTGAGAGACATGGCCAGCCTTTGATAACCCAGCTGTACATTGGGTGGGTGGGGCAGTCACAACCTTGTGGAGAGTGGGACTCAAACCCTCAACCCTATGATCAATGATCCAGCACCCTTTACCATCAGGCCACCACCACCCTAAGGTTGTTTGTATATAATCATATTTATTTAACTGTAATATATTGTATGGCTGATGGAGACATTAGAGGAACAACCGTATTTGTGTATCGGACAATACTGTACTTCATTCACTCATTCATATGCTTAACCACTAAAAGTCTTACTAGGACTGTTGCGACGAAACTGTGCCACTAAACCAGAGTACCCAGCAAATACCCACACAAGCACGGAGAGCGCATACATACTCTACACCAGTGGTTCTTAACCTGGGTTTGATCGAACCCTAGGGGTTCGATGAGTCAGTCTCAGGGGTTCGGTAGAGGTCAAGACACACACCTGACTCATATTCATGACGACACGCCCCGCTTGGCCATCACTGGCTGTAGGTGATCACAATACATTGCTCGGCCAATCTGTGCTGCAGGAAATTTGGTGCTCTCAGTAGTCGACTTGTGACTGTTATAATGGTACGTCATGTGATTTCTTTCTTAATGTTTTAATCCATACTATGTTGAGCAAAAAACAGAAAGTGGTCGGACGAACATGTACAACATTGATTCATATATATAACGGAACATAATGCTAGTCAGCATCCTATCTGCATGACTTGCGAAGTAGGATCAACCCCTGCTGCCTGACGTATACGTACTGTACATGTTTATGTGTATATAATATCAATAAATACATATTCAATACTATAAATGCAAATGATAACAATTAAACATTCAAAAATAATGCGTAAGATGTAACTAAAACAAATACACACATATACAGACGCGTGCACGCACTCAGATGTGCACCTCATAAAAATGTAAGTACAGTAGTTGTGATGGGGAGTTCATGCATTGTCTTGGTTTTGTTCTTTGAACACAGTGATGTTAATGCACAGTTCATTTTGGTGTCCCAGTAAAAACATATACCTGTGTCTTGAATTTGAAAAAAAAAAAAAAAATCATATTTTATTTTTCAATAAAGGCGGGTTCGCTGAATAAGCATATGAAACTGATGGGGTTCAGTACCGCCAACAAGGTTAAGAACCACTGCTCTACACAGAAATGCCTGGGCCTGGCACTCAAACCTAGAACCTTCTTGCTGTGAGGGTCACATGCGAACCACAACCTGTGCTGCCTGAAGTGTGTACTTGTTTTTCCCTGATATAGTGTGACTCAAAAGGTTCCTTTGACTGGTTATTATGAGAATTATTTTCTTTATGACATAAGTGATATGGTCTCTGACCCACCCTGATACCAATGATAATATTAATAGAGTGGTTTGGGCCAATGGCTGAGAATTTTCCTCTGCCATATATATATATGGGGCAGTGGTGGTCTAGTGGTATAGGGCGCTGGATCGCTGATCCAAAGGTTCGGGGTTCGAGTCCCACTCTCCACAGGGTTGTCACTGTCCCCCCAGTGCGGCTAACTGGGTTATCAAAGGCGGGCCATGTCTCTCACTGTCTATGGTGAGAGGCATGTAAAAGAACCATTGCTGACATTCGTAAAGAGCAGCTGCAAAGTCGTCAGCGTGTTTCTGTCCCTTGCTAAAAGGGTTGTGACAGGAAGGGCATCCGACGTAAAAATCTCTGCCAAATCAAACGTGCGAATCAGATGATTCGCTGTGGCGACTCCCAAGTAAAAGGGAAAAAGCCGAAAGGAAGACAGACATATATATATATATATATATATATATATATATATATATATATATATATATATACAGAGATACCTCAGCTCACGAACATAATTGGTTCCCAGAAAGTGTGTGTAAGGCGAAAAGTTCGTCTTCCGAACATTTATTTCCCATAAGAAACCATTAAAATGGGAATAATCCGTTCCCAGGTCCCCATAAAACATAATTTTCTACTAAATAAGCCTTAAAACTACACAAAAATATACCTTATTTTATGTATAATAAATGTGCTCTTGTATTGTAATTAAAGAAATAAACTGTACTGTATAATAAAGTCGTTTTATTTACCTTTGTGATGGTAGTTGATGGCTTGATGGAATGGAGTGGGAGGAGGAGGGAGGGAGGGACTTACTGTTTGGAAGGAGTGTTTGGAAACGCCTACTGTTTGGAAACACCCTTAGCCACACACGCACCCTTAATAGCTTCCTTGTTCTTAAGGATGGGAGCAATGGTAGACTTAGCGTACTGGTACTGGGACGCTGAGTCACACAAACGCACACCTCGCTCGTGTTTTTCAATGATCTCCGCCTGTGGTGGGGTCTTTTCGGTCCCATAATAGCAAAAGTACACTCAATATGGTCCAAAATGTCTATCAAACAGAAACCACGTCCGCACTCAAAGAAAAGGGGTGACGAACTGTGACGCCGTGAGCGCAAGGCCAGCTACTGTACGCCACCGTGGCGCTGTTCGACCACGTGGTTTGGTTCGATCCACGAAAACTAGTTCGTCAGCAGAGACTATATGCTCGCAAATTTAATGTTCTTGAGGCGAAAAGTTCGTGGGCTTAAGTGTTCGTCAGCGGAGGTTTTACTGTATATATATATATATATATATATATATATATATATATATATATATATATATATATATATATATATATATATATATACTAGTATATGTATATCAGGATGATTGTAACACATGACCTCGTTACACATTACACTGCAGGATCAAGTTCTTTCCAGTACATGTATAGCTCCAGAGATGTTAAGACCTACACCAAGGTGCATGAAAGGCGATATGGCGGTTGAAAGGGGACGTGGTGAATAAATCCTGACTACACACACCTGACAGTGTTAGTTTTTCCCCCCCTTAAACCCCCCCCCCCAAGTATGTGTTGTATATTGACTCACAGTCTGCACCTGATCTACGTTAGACGTGTTTTGTCATCCTGTACACCTGAGCATAATGGAAACCAAAGTCAACTGAACTTGCAGGTGCAACACATATTTGCCTGCCTCTTAAAGATACAGGTCACTGCAAAACAAGTAAAGCAGCAATTTGTCAGCAAGACCAGACACCTTTGTCATGCTTCCTATATTTTATTTTATTTTATGATTAAATTGAATGCATATGCTGTGTAGGCTGCTCTCCCAGTCAAGGAAAGAGGAAAGCAGAAAGCTGTGTGGGGTGTTTAGCCTCTGTATCCCTCCCTGCTGGTCATGACAACTGCCTGGTAGCAGAGGTCTTTCCCTCCAAAACTTAGCCATTATGCCCCAGCTGTGAGCAGCTGGTCTTCACACACACACACACACACACACACACACACACACACACACACATATACAGAGCCTAGTTCATTC
>CM045732.1:26587974-26592974 GCA_024760905.1 Plotosus lineatus | reverse complement strand
TGGCTAAGGCCAAACAGAGGGCATATGATGACTTGTATGATAGGTTGGATAGTAAAGAGGGAGAAAATGATCTATACAGGTTGGCACAGCAGAGAAATAGAGATGGAAAGGACGTGCAACAAGTTAGATTGATAAAGGACAGAGAGGGAACTCTATTGACTGATGACAGAAGTGTGCTGGGAAGATGGAAAGAGTACTTTGAAGAGCTGATGAATGAGGAAAATGAGAGAGAAAAAAGAGTAGAAGAGGTCACCATTGAGGGGCAGGATGTAGCAAAGATCAGTAAGGGTGAAGTGAGAAGGACATTGAAGAGGATGAAGAATGGAAAGGCAGTTGGTCCTGATGATATACCTGTGGAGGTATGGAAGTGTCTAGGAGAGGTAGCAGTAGATTTTCTGACAAGAACATTCAACACGGTACTAGAGAGTGAGCAGATGCCGGAGGAGTGGAGGAGAAGTGTGCTGGTGCCCATTTTTAAGAACAAGGGAGACGTGCAGAGTTGCAGCAACTACAGAGGGATAAAGTTGATGAGCCATACGATGAAGTTATGGGAAAGAATAGTGGAAGCTAGACTAAGGGCAGAGGTCAGCATTTGTGAACAACAGTTTGGTTTCATGCCAAGAAAGAGCACCACAGATGCAATGTTTGCCTTGAGGATGTTAATAGAGAAGTACAGAAAAGGTCAGAGGGAGCTACATTGTGCCTTTGTGGATCTGGAAAAAGCATATGACAGGGTGCCAAGAGAAGAACTGTGGTATTGCATGAGGAAGTCTGGAGTGGCAGAGAAGTATGTTAGACTGGTGCAGGACATGTATGAGAGATGTAAGACAGTGGTGAGGTGTGCTGTCGGTGTGACCGACTTAATTCAAGGTGGAGGTGGGACTGCATCAAGGGTCAGCTCTGAGCCCCTTCTTGTTTGCTATGGTGATGGACAGGCTGACAGACGAGGTGAGACAAGAATCTCCATGGACTATGATGTTTGCAGATGACATCGTGATCTGTAGTGAGAGCAGAGAACAAGTGCAGGAAAATCTCGAGAGGTGGAGGTATGCCCTGGAAAGGAGAGGAATGAAGGTTAGTCTCAGAAAATCAGAATACATGTGTGTGAATGAGAAGGACCCAGGAGGAACGGTGATGTTACAGGGAGCAGAGATAACGAAGGTGGAGGATTTTAAGTACTTAGGCTCAACAATCCAGAGCAATGGAGAGTGTGGAAAAGAGGTGAAGAAGCGTGTGCAGGCAGGCTGGAATGGTTGGAGAAAAGTATCCGGTGTGATGTGCGATAGGAGAGTGTCAGCAAGAATGAAGGGAAAAGTGTACAAGATGGTGGTGAGGCCAGCGATGTTGTATGGCTTAGAAACAGTGGCGCTGAGGAAAAGGCAGGAGGCAGAGCTGGAGGTAGCGGAGATGAAAATGTTGAGGTTCTCCTGGGAGTAACGAGGATGGATAGGATCAGAAATGAGTATATCAGAGGGACAGCCCACGTAAGATGTTTTGGAGACAAAGTCAGAGAGGCTAGATTGAGATGGTTTGGACATGTACAGAGGAGGGATAGTGAGTATATTGGCAGTAGGATGCTGAGGTTGGAACTACCAGGCAAAAGGCCTCGACGAAGACCGAAGAAGAGATTTATGGATGTGGTGAAGGAAGACATGAAGGTTGTTGGAGTCAGAAAAGAAGATGCGGAGGACAGGGTGAGGTGGAGGCGGATGATTTGCTGTGGCGACCCCTGAAGGGAGCAGCCGAAAGTAAAAGAAGAAGAAGAAGAAGAAGAAGAAGAAGATTGTTATCCATTTTCTGTAGGAGTAATATTCAATTAGATTTTGGTGGTGATTCAAATCATGATGATTGGGAATGTTTTTAAAGGATTCTTTATTATTATGAGATTGGGACAATTTTAATAAAGAATAAAATTGGTCATGATTGAGAAAATAATTGTAAAAATAATATTTAGGAGAAATGAAAATAAGGAGGGAAATTGTCTGCCTCGGTGGAGGTTTGCACTCTCCAAGTGTTTCAAATTATTCTTTGCTTTGATCTCCTGCATGAATGAAGCTGGAAGTTTCACTACTGAATTTTATTATTGAAGAGGTTTTATTTGACATGACATAACCACATATTGTGGATGATTTCTTCAAAAATTTCTTCTTGTGCAGTTACACTCCTAAAATATGAACTAATATTTCCTCATTCTTAAACTTCCTCTTCTTTTCTTTTTGGCTGTTCCCTTCAGGGGTCGCCACAGCAAACCATCTGCCTCCATCTCACCCTGTCCTCTGTATCTTCTACTCTTACTCCAACTACCTTCATGTCCTCCTTCACCACATCCATAAATCTTCTCTTTGGTCTTCCTCTTGGCCTTCTGCCTGGTAGTTCCAACCTCAGCATCCTACTACCAATATACTCACTATCCCGCCTCTGTACATTTCCAAACCATCTTAATCTAGCCTCTCTGACTTTGTCTCCAAAACATCTTACATGTGCTGTCTCTCTGATGTACTCATTCCTGATCCTATCCATCCTCGTTACTCCCAAAGAGAACCTCAGCATTTTCATCTCTGCTACCTCCAGCTCAGCCCCCTGTCTTTTCCTCAGGACCACTGTTTTTAAACAATACAACATCGCTGGTCTCATCACTGTCCTGTACACTTTTCCTTTCATTCTTGCCAATACCTTCCTATCACACATCACACCAGATACTTCTCTCCAATCATTCCAACCCGCCTATACACACTTCTTCACCTCTTTTCCACACTCTCCATTGCTCTGGATTGTTGAACCGAAGTACTTAAAATCCTCCACCTTCCTTATCTCTGCTCCCTGTAACCTCATCGTTTCTCTTGGGTCCTTGTCGTTCACACACATGTATTCTGTTTTACTGAGGCTTTACCTTCAATCCTCTCCTTTCCAGGGCATACCTCCACCTCTCTAGATTTTCCTGGACTTGTACTCCGCTCTCACTACAGATCACAATGTGATCTGCAAACATCATAGTCCATGGAGATTCTTGTCTAACCTCATCTGTCAGCCTGGCCATCACCATAGCAAACAAGATGGGGCTCAGAGCTGACCCTTGATGCAGTCCCACCTCCACCTTGAACTCTTCTGTCACACCGACAGCAAACCTCACCACTGTCTTACATCTCTCATACATGTCCTGCACCACTCTAACATACTTCTCTGCCACTCCAGACTTCTTCATGCAATACCACAGTTCCTCTCGCTGCACTCTGTCATATGCTTTTTCCAGATCCACAAAGGCACAATGCAGTTACTTCTGACCTTCTCTATTAACACCCTCAAAGCAAACACTGCATCTGTGGTGCTCTTTCTTGGCATGAAACCAAACTGTTGTTCACAAATGCTGACCTCTGCCCTTAGTCTAGCTTCCACTATTTTTTCCCATAACTTCATCGTATGGCTCATCAACTTTATCCCTCTGTAGTTGCCACAACTCTGCACGTCTCCCTTGTTCCTAAAAATGGGCACCATCACACTTCTCCATTCCTCTGGCATCCTCTCACTTTCTAAGACCTTGTTGAATGTTCTTGTCAGAAAATCTACTGCTACCTCTTCTAGACACTTCCACACCTCCACCGGTATGTCATCAGGGCCAACTGCCTCTCCACTCTTCAATGCCCTCCTCACTTCACTTTTACTAATCTTTGCTACTTCCTGGTCCTCAACAGTCACCTCTTCTATTCTTTTTTCTCTCTCATTCTCCTCATTCATCAGCTCTTCAAAGTACTCTTTCCATCTTCCCAGCACACTTCTGTCATCAGTCAACACGTTTCCCACTCTGTCCTTAATCACTCTAACTTGCTGCATGTCCTTCCCTTCTCCCTCCCATTTTCTCCCTCCTTACTGTCCAACCTAGCATATGTCATCATATGCCCTCTGTTTGGCCTTTGACACTGCTACCTTTGCCTTACGCTGTGTCTCCGTGTACTCCTGTTTACTCTCTTCAGTCCTCTCTATGTCCCATTTCTTCTTAGCTAACCTCTTCTTTTGTACACACTCCTGCACTTCTTCATTCCACCACCAAGCCTCCTTATCTCCTCTCCTTCCAGAGGACACACCAAGTACTCTCCTACCTGTCTCCCTGATCACATTATCTGTATTTGTCCAGTCATCTGGAAGCACTTTCTGACCACCCAAAACCTGTTTCAACTCCTCCTTGAAGACAACAGGACACTCTTCCTTTTTCAGCTTCCACCACTTTGTCTTCTGCTCTGCCTTTGCCTTCTTCACCTTACTCACCATCAGCATCATCCTGCACACCACCATCCTATGCTGTTTGGCAACACTCTCACCGGCTACTACTTTGCAGTCACTGACTTCCTTCAAATTACATCGCCTACACAAGATGTAGTCTACCTGTATGCTCCTACCTCCAGTTTTATAAGTTACCCTATGCTCTTGTCTCTTCTGGAAGAAAGTATTTACCACAGCCATTTCCATCCTTTTTGCAAAATCTATCAACATCTGCCCTTCTGTGTACCTGTCCTGGATACCAAACCTGTCCATCACTTCCTCGTCCCCTCTGTTGCCTGCACCAACGAGTCCATTGAAGTCTGCACCAATGACCACTCTTTCACCTCTGGGGGTATTCTGCATCACTTCATCTAACTCACTCCAGAATCTCTCCTTCTCTTCTAGCTCACCCTTTCATGTCATAGTTCCAACATTGAAAGTCCCTACTCTCAGTCCTAAACTCATTCTTTTCCTCTTCTCTCTCTGTTCCCAGATCTCCTTCTTCGACCAACAGTAGTCCAATTTCCAGCAGCACCCTGTTGGTTAACAGCACTGATGGCGGTCGTTGTTAACCCGGACCTCAACCGATCGGGTATGAAATTTTGTCTTTACAGTTTGCATTTTGTATTCTGGCAAAAGTTTACGCCGGATGCCCTTCCTGTCGCAACCCTGTACATTTATCCCAACTTGGGACCAGCGTGAGGGCAGGCACTTGTTTGTGCCCCCCCCCCCACGGCTGCATTTTC
>CM045732.1:26347974-26580474 GCA_024760905.1 Plotosus lineatus | reverse complement strand
GATCTTTGGATTGTGCAACTTTTTGAAAAGTTAGATTTCCTGGCGTTTAAAAGTGAAACGATGGATGAGAGCAACAGCTCACTCTGGGAGAAAGGCCCAGAGAGTCACTGTCTTATTCAAATTCACCACCATGTCCATAAAATGTATAGACAGAAACACAGACGCAAACCATGACATCATGTAACGTAACTGTTGGATTAATTTCTCTGTTTTACTTCCACAGAAAATAAAGTGCTCTCTGAGAGCACATGGCTGTCATCACTGCAATACTGTAAAGAAAATGAGGCAAGATCAGAAAAGATAAAAATCTCTTAAAAATGTTTTCCCGTTGAGAAAAGTAAAATATAATTAACACCCAAAGCAATATTGACCTAAAATATAATATGCTGGACCTCAAATGGGTCAAATCTGTGCAAAAATGTACAGTATATAATAAGGGCACATATGTTACAATTGGAGCATACAGCATGTATAAGTCTGTCCTTATTCACATATAAAACAAAAAGGCCAGTTAATACTGCAGTACCCTTTGCTCTGTTATTTTAATGGTACACCATTTAACATGTATGGCATAGAGAGGATTATTGCTCGTAGCTGCATATAGTGTGGAATTGGAGCTGTCTGTCCTGAAAGCAAGTAGCAAATTTTCTGCTTAAACATGTCTCATTATACCCGAACATACACACAGTCTTTAAATAAGGCTATCGAGCAAGAAATATTGCAAATATTTTTTTCTTATTAGCCTCGTGATAAAGTGCATCCCCACCCAGCTCCAAGCCACTTCACAACGAGAGAAAACACACCCTCTGGTGGTGAAAAGAGGCATTACACTCACTTAATTTCATGTAAGAGCACGTGTTGTTTGGCTGCAAATGGGCAGAGTGTTGTGATCAACACTATTCTAGGGACACACTTATGCTTCAGAGAGTATTTAAACACAGTGATGTGGACGAGTCCACCGTCTCATGTCCAATTTGGCTGTTTGCAGCAGTAGTTGGGCGGTGCTGTGTCTGCTCTCAGGGTTTACTCAGTGTCATGAATGTGCCCTACTATACTCTCATGGTGCTCTGCTTCAGTACTTCTGTAAAACATGCAACACAAAAAAAGATTTAATGAAGAAAATCACCATGGGCTATTAAGAAAAACAACCTGGATAAATGCTCTTGAGAGAAAGAGAGAGCATGCAAGAAAAGCAGAGACAGAGGGGAAGGCTAGGGGAGGGAGGGAGAGAGAGAGATCGAGAGAGAGTAAAATACTACTAATGGATTGCTACTGCAATGTACCTGATCAGGACCCATTGGCATTCGACCCATGCCCATGGGGTTCATTCCCATCTGCCCTTGCATTATCTGTCCTGGCCCATTTACTCCTCCGTTCATCATCATGCCCCCATACTGTGCTGGTGCCCCCTGCTGGGAGAACTGTTGCTGCTGAGGATATGAACTAAAAAACAAAACAGCACTCAACTTATTTTAAGGAAAGCTTTTATTCCTACAGGTAAATATTTATTATTACAGACGCTCCCCGACTTGTGTTTTTAATTGGTTCCGGACGGCCGAAAGTGGTAAGTTGTTACAGTGACGTATGACGCTCATACTGTACTATACATCCATAAATACCATTACCGTATTTCATAAAACACCCCTAAATCAATTATTATAAACATAACATTGTGAAATAATATCGAATATATCAAATAATATCAACATTAATTTAAAATAAATTAAATTCAAGCAAAATAATTTCAAATTGATCAATTTTAATCAAATTCACTCATCAAATAGAGTATCAAATATAACCTTTAACATTCTCTATGATGTGATCTTACTGCTTGTAAATGGTTCCGATGGTCCGGATGGTCACATGACATGAAGCTGAGCTGAATCACATTACATGAAGCTGAGCAGACTCACTTTACATGAAGTTTAAAACAGCCAATCAACGCTTACAATATGTGAGGCGCTCAATACCAAAAGTAGTGCACTCGCTGAAAGTAGTTTCTTGCTTGAAACAAAGCGCGGGTCATGCGGACTTCCAGCCTACAAGTGAGCAAGGGCTTCGTTGAGCTTGTTTAATACTCAGCCTGCACTGATGTGAATCACCAGCAGAGCAGAGAGTTCTCTCATTCCTGGATTCGGGTTTTCATATTTTACAACTCTCTTTGCTTAACTGAGTATGCATGGTAGATTGTGCCGATCCGAGCAGATAGTTAATTCATCTCTGTGTATGAGACTTGCACCCATGCTCTTAGGCTTACGCTTCTGACCAACCATATTTGCTTCGGGTTACAAAAGTCCGTAATCACAAAGATCACAGCGACAACATCTTAACACAAGAGTAACACACTATATAACGATATATATATATATATATATATATATATATATATAAAACTGAACTGGGAAGAAGGAGGGGCACGTTCAGTCTGTCGTTTGTAAACAATGGACGCAGCGTCATTGCATCATTACATCAGTGTACTACGTAGGTACGGCTAAACTCAAAATTTGACTATTTTTTTTTTTTGGAAAAAAACAAAAACGTAAAACGGATGAATGTAAGTTATTATTAATTATAATAATAATTATTACAGGATATACTAATATAAGTATCAAATTCATTCATCCATTCACTTTCTGAACCGCTTAATCTGCATGAGGGCCGGGGGAGGATTGCAACCATCTCAGCCGACTCTGGGTGAGGGGGAGGGTATACCCTGTACAGCTCGCCAGGCCATCACAGGGCCAACGCTCACACAACTATTCATACTCACTCTCACACCAAGGGGCAATTTGGAACAGCCAATTAGCCTACTGTGTATGTTTTTGGACTGTGGGAGGGAACCAGGAGTACCCGGAGGAGACCCATGCCTGAGCTAGGAATTGAACACAGAACCTTCTTGATGTGAGGCAGACGTGCAAATCACGATGCCACTATACCACCTCAGTAACAAATTTTAAATTTAAAGATTAATTTAAAAAGGTATTATTATCCTACTTTATTATTATTTTTATTATTTATTACTGTACAAAAACACACAAATTGCTACATTTTACTACTCACTTGTTCATGGGCATGCCTCCCTGCCCCCATCCCTTCATATCTGCCGTCTGGTACATGGGCCCACTCTGAGGGTGCTGTTGCATCATGGGATTTTGTGGTCCTCCCATACGTCCAGCCATCACATTGGGTGAGCTGTTGCCAGTGGCCATGAATGAGGGGTCCCCCTGTTGGCCCATGGCTGTAATTACACCACAGAGGCATTCATCAGTTTACATAGTGTACCAAAATATTAGCATTATTTGTTTTTTTTGTTTATTATTATTATTTTAAAAATTTTCCCTAATGATGCTGGATATTAACCCACCATAGTTCCCACCATAGTTAAATGGCTGTTGTCCGGGTTGGTTTATGCCAGTTGTTCCCATGGGGTTGTCCATGCCGGTGGGAGCAGTGACATTGGGAGGTGGGCTGAAGCCTCCGGCTGCAGCCTGCTGCTGCTGCTGCTGCTGTTGTTGCTGCATCATCATCATCATCCTCTGCCTTCTCACCTGGGTCATCATCTCTCGATTACGCTGAGCCAACATCTGAGCATTCAGAAATCCAGGCTGAGAAAAACACGAGAGAAACGGTCAATAAGTTTGTCAAACTCCAAAGCTAACTTCAACTGGTTTGGTGGCTGAGTAGTGAGATACCTGTCCTCCCATGCTGGGTTGCATCCCAGGTTGAATGGCAGGCCTCACTGCAGGGTTTGCCACTGGGGCATTCTCCATTTTTATCGCCATGGCTTGTCGGCTCTGGTTCATAAACTGTGAAACAACAGTACGACATCAGTAAAGCAGCACCCAGGCAACACCGTACAGTATTTATTTATCTTTCTTTCTATCTTAAGAAGACATTATATATCATATAGCACAATCTCTCACCTGCTGTCCCTGAAGCCTCTGCTGAAGATGTAGTCTGAGCGGTTGTTTAGCGTTCATCATGCGTGGACGCATCATGGCAGCACGAGGGTTCATGCTCATCATCTGCTGCATCATGGGGTTAAATCCTGGTCCGGGATGGCCTGGCATCGAGCCAGAACCAGGACAAGGGCCAGGACTAGGACCAGGGCCGGTTCCATAGCCTGCCTGCATGCTCATGGAAGGCGGACCAGGATAACCTGCTCCATATATGACCTTAGGATCCATATTCATAGAAGAATCAGGAGATGGACCTGGGAAAGCATCTGTAGGAGCTGCTGGTTGCTCTGAGCTTTGTCCCTGTGAAAAAAGACGAGTTAGCTTGTGTTACATGAAAGCAGATGATAAAAAAAAGATTTAGCACTAATGATACCATATCGGAGTTCATAGAATGAACATTCCAAATAGCACGAGTGTGTAATGTGCATCTGGGGGTGCGTTTGCACATTTCAGGCTAAACATGCCATTTAAAGTAATGGAAGCACATCTATGGATTCACTCATTCATTTTCCGAACTGCTTAATTCTACAAAGGTTGCAGAGAACTCTGGGTAAAGGTAGGCTACACTCTGACCGGCTTGCCAGTCCGGTGCAGGGACAACACACAATTAAACACTCACAAACACCTATTGGCAAAGTGGAACAACCAATTAACCTCATGTGCATGTCTTTGGGCTGAGGGAGGATGCCAGGATACCCAGGGCAAGCATGAAGAGAACATGCAAACCACACAAACACGCTGGAACTTGAACCCAGGAGCTACTTTGAGTCAGTGGCCACTGTGCAACCATGTCAACAGATGCACAATGTCCTGCTATTAAATCCTAAAATTCACCCCGGACAAAATAGTATTTTTCTTTCCAAACCTGACCAACGAGGTCTGGAATGCCAAGTGCTCGGTCGATCTCCTCCAGCCCGATGTTGTCTGTGTTGTTGAGGAGGGAGTCAAGCTGGTCAAGAAGAGCTCGCTCATCACTCTGCCCTTCAGTTGTGGATGGAGGAGCAAGCAGGTCATCCAGGGGGGTGCCAAATGGCAAGCTGAACACACAACATTAATTTAAATTACATGTACATGGAGTAGTGCAGGCACAACCTAACTGATTCGCCATCTCTGGATAATTAAACAAATATACAAAAAAAAAGCAAGGAGAATGTTGCTGAAAGGTCCTTGAGACATCAAGGGGATTACAAAGTTCAGAGCCATTCACTGAACCGCAGGGGTGTAACTGTTTTACGTAGTATATAATAGATGGCAACATACCCCCCCCCCCCCCCAAAAAAAAAAACAACAACAAAAAAAAAAAAAAACACAGCAGCAACACACATCATGAATGCACAAAAGCATCACCTGTTTGCATTAGGTGGTCCCTCCATGCCAATGCCACAGTCTGGCCATGATGGAGACTGAGGAGGATGTGGCTGCCCTCTGAAAGTGTTCATCCCTACCTCACTTTGACCTGCACGCACACACACGCGCACACACATGCACACACAATATACAGGATAAAGTTTCCTCAGACATGCTGCCCACTTGTACTAAAATATCCCCGAGCCCACGGATGTTACACGAAACAGAGATATAAATAGCATGACATCATACCCATATCCATTAATTGCTGCTGTAGCATGGATCTGGGGGTTGGTACACTGTTTGACCTGTTAATCATAGGACCACCCATCATTCCCTTGGGATTTGGATCCATGCCTGGACAACCCATTCCCGGGTGCCCGTTCGAGACACCAGGACTGCCCCCAGAGCCTGGCAACCTCCAGTCACCTGGTCCCATCATAGTTGGCATTGGGTTCATGCCCATTTGCCTGTTAGGACCACCTGTGACAGGAACAGGAAATGATGCAAAATGGAATTAATTAGGCAGAAAATATTAAATAATAAAGTACTGTACTCCCTGTGTAATCCTTTATTAAAACTAGGTTTTTCTCCTCACCCATGCCTATATGACTGTCCATGCTCTCCTGTTTAATCAGAGATGAAGAAGCACTTCTCCTGCCCGTCCCTCTTGCCCCACTAAATGGTTTACTGTCTACAGACATTGCTCTCTGGAAGGGCACTCGAGGACCAGGGCCCATTCCTACACCCTCACGATCTACACCGGAAAAGAAAGACTGATGATTAGTGGGGTTAAATCATGTACCGTTGAATACTACAAGCATCTCCAGATCATCCAGTATCATCAGCGTCTCTTGTGGGTATCTGCAGCACACAGTGTTATTGTAAAGTTATATTGCTCAAAGCCTCATTAGTGAAGGCGGTAATATGTCAGTCTCAGAATGTGAAAGCTGTAATTGCTCACCCGGGGCAAATTTTTATCTGGTGTTAGCAGTTACTTTGTCTGGCTCACAATAAAAACGTCCCAGGCTAAGGTGTTTCTGTGTGAAGTTTACATGTTCTCGCTGAGCTTCCATAGGTTTGTTCTGGGTACTCCAGTTTCTGCCCACAGTCTAACATACATAAGGTTAACTAATGCTTGCAAATTGTCCCTTGGTGTGAAGGGGTGTGCTTTACCCTGTGATGCTCTGGTGCGTTGTTCAGAGTGTACCCCACTTTCACCTACTGTCTGTGAAGATTCAACATGGCCTGAACAGTAAGAATAAGTGGCTCTGCAAATGAGTGAAAGATATTGCTCACCATGCGGAGTAGTGTTAGGTCCATTCACTTTCCTATTTTCTCCATCTGTGCTTCCAGATTCAGAAAACATCCCAGTATTAGGTTTCAAACCTCCTAGAATGCTTTCCAGGCTTTGTAGCTGGAAGAAGAGAAACATTCAATTTGCACCAAATATACAAGCTGCTATTTAAAGTGTTTATCGAAACTCGAGTCACATGAAACCCAACAACAATAATGAAAAGAAAAAGGAAGATATGAAGCCAGTAGGGTCATTATAATTAATATGGCAGTGTATTATTGGGACAATGATTCAATTCACCACTTTTGATGTAAGGTAAAAGTAAAGTCCGTTGGGCTTTTTACAACTGAGCCATAGTAGCTCATCGGACTGGTGCTTATCCCTGGTTTCTATAGCGTGAAGCAACTAGGAGTTCAACTCCTCCTGGATGGGATGCTGGTCCATCGCAGGTTACCTTCCCAGTATATTTTTACTGGTACCCATTTACACTGCTGGGTGAACAAAGGCACACTTGTGGTTAAGACCTTGCCCAGGGATTTTAGCACAGTGGTGGTCTTGCTGGGATTTGAACACACAACCTCCCGATTATGAGTGCAGCACCCTAACCACCAGCCCCACACTTTGGATATAAATGAGGCTTTATTTATCATCCATTTCTTCATTTTCAGGTTTACTCTTGTCAAGGATGCAATGGATTACATGTACAGTGGTACCTCACTTTACAAAAGTCTCACCAAACGAAAAATTCAGGTTATGAAACGCATCTTCCTAAAATGTTTGTCGCTGGATACGAAACAAGCCCACGTTACGAAAGAGCCATCTTAAAATTCCAAACGCACCATTCAAATGTGCCATTCAAACATTCAAACAATGCACGAGCTGCTCTCCCATCAATGGTGTTCAAACACCCCACCCCGCTGGCCTCCCATTGGCTAGGAGGAATGACACAGCTCCCTCTTATTGGTCATCTCCCAACATCCCGCCCCACTGGCCTCCTATTGGCTAGGAGGGATGACGCAGCTTCCTCCCATCGGCTATTACGGAGCTGCATCTACCATAATGCTTTTTGTGTAAAGGACAGAGTTACTGTTGTTTCATGCTTTATTTCTTGACTCAGGCTTTTAACCTTCCATAAACATTTGTAAGATTATAAGTCTGCTTAGAAGACATGGTCAACACACGCGTGCACCCACACACACGCACGCGTGTGTGATTTCCGGTGCGAGTGAGAAGAAGAAATGGGCTCGAGTGATATTGCAAAGGAATATGGCCAAACCCGTCTGCCATCGGTATGATATTGAAGCAGAAAAAGGTATTAAAACGTATGCATTCATAATTTTTAAAGAGTTTAAGGGGTAATATTGGGGGCCTTGGAACGAATCACACATTTTACATGTAAAATGCGGTTCAATTTACGAAAAATCCAGGTTAAGAAAAAGGCTCTGGAACAGATTAATTTCGTAAGGTGAGGTAACACTGTACTTGTTCATATTTTGGAAAATAAAACCAACTGAGGACGAAATACAAATATCTGAGAGTAGCGAGTGTCATAGGTCAAAAGGTGAACAGGAGAGGGGTCTCAAAATACACAGTGCCCCATACCTCATCTGGTGGCTCGATTTTGATCTTACTATCCTGGCTGTTAGAGTTTGCGGTTTTGACGCTACCCCCTCGTCCTTCCAGTTCATCCAATCTTGGTTTGCCCTCCATGCCAGTCTCCTTGGTATCATCCTTGTTCAAAAGATAATGGAGGAGAGCGTTTGGTTTCTTTGGACTGTGCTGCTCCTGCTTGACTTCCAACCCTACAACCTCTGAGCCTTGCTGCTCTGAGCCAAGACTGACCTTCCCTGTGGCCTCGGCTGTGATGCGTGCCACCTCATCTGGTGTGTTACCGTTTTGCAGGAGTTTGTGGAGGATCTTGTGTTTCTCCTGCAGTGATAGATGGCTACCCATGCAGCCTGTAGATGAAACGCATGCAGAACCATGCTGCCCTGTTGTCCCTCCTGATGAAGCAGATGATGATGATGAAGATACACCAGTGGAAGATGGGCTTGTCATGCAACCTCCAGCCTCTTTCGAGTCAGAACCAATTGGAGTGGAAGAACGGCCAACAGAGGGACCACTAGTTCCTGGCCCTAAAGCAAGCTCTTCTGGCGGTGATGTAAGCAACTGGAGGAGTTTCTTATGGCCCTGTCCTTCTGGACCTTTCCGCTGCACATCAGTTCCAGTCTGACTATCCTTGTTACACTGACTATCTGGCTTATCTTTTGTAATTTCTGATGACTGTGCATGTTGCTGGTCCATCCCTGTGCTAGGAGTACTGGCAGGGCTCTTCATTTCACCTGTATTAGGACCTTTACTAGCCCCAGATTGGTTTGGATGACCAGGCTGGGTGGAATTGATACAAGGAGAGCTGTCGGACTTGTGAGAAGGGGATGCAAGAGTGGAGGGGAGGGACGAACCTACTCCCTCACTGATGGCCTGTAGGGCATTGAGTGAGCTGCTTGAGAAAGTGCTGCCACCAGAGGAGCCACTACTGCCAGTCATCCCTACAGGCCCCATCGGAGAGTGCATACCTGCCAAAGATACACAATAATGGAAAGAAGCATAAGAAAATGGCATAGTAGTAAAAAGCACAATTCCCTTATTTAGTAGCAGTGTAGATACATAAAGCTTACCTCCTGGAGAGAAGGAGCTAGCTCCCATCTTGGGGCTTCCTCGTATTCGTGGAGAGCCCATGATGTTCTGCTGAACTGGGTTTATACCTGTGTTATTATGTGAGGGACTTGTCATTCCCAGCCCATATCCTCCGCTATGGAAGTGCTGTGGGTGCTGATTCATTCCGGGATGCCCTATCTGATTCATTTGACTCATAGGGTTCATCTGATTCATGGGGTTCATCTGATTCATTTGATTCATTTGGTTCATCTGGTTCATTGCATTCATCTGGTTCATCTGATTCATCTGACTCAACTGGTGCATTGAGTTCATCGGATTCATTCTGTTCCCAGGCCCATATATAGGGCCTCCTCTGGGTCCCATATGCCCTGAGTCATTCATGCCGTAGGCTCTGGCATTGCCCATGCCCATCTGCCCACCAGGAGTCATGTTAATTTGGGAATTATGGTTAGCACCACCCATTCCCTGGGAACGCATCACACCTCCCTGGTTTGGCCTGTAACCATTTGGTTCCCTAAAAGAAAAGGAAAAACAGTGGGTGGGTAAAGTGCGAAGCAGAGTCTCAGTATGGGAAGAATTTAACACAACAGCTATCAATCAGTGCAGATCTCATGAAATGTGTACATAGTCTATAATATGTCCAAGCTGTGAAGTGTGTATTCCAAACGTACCATAAAGAATGGGATCAATGGACAATACATTAATGGACGAACTAATGAAGTTGCAAAGAGATGGGCACAGGAGACATTAACACTAATTGTATAAGAGAAAGTTGAACACTAAATGCAGGAGCTTCTCTAATACAGGAGTGAAATTAAAGTATAGGGTTAAATACTACATCAATTTATATACTCAAAATAGATATTGTATGAAGGTATTATAAAATAAATCCAGGGAGGACTTGAATCAAAATGTGCAAACCTCTGCATGAGGTGAGTGGAGAGGTAGCTGTGAGGATTGTTGGTATTTGGATTTCGGCAGAGCTCACTACGTGTCTGTGCAGTCACTGTTGTTCCATCAGAAAGCGAAAAGTGGTACAGCGGAGTCTCTGCTCGACCACGTATGCAAGCTAGAGAGAGAAATTAACTAATGAATCATGAGTATAAGATCAACAGGGTTTATACATTGCCCGGCCAAAAACAAAAGTTGGACACATTTTTTTCTTGGAGGGCATTTAGCCTTGATCATTGCATGTGATCTCCATGGCATTGTTGCTCCAGCTGATCCAGTCAAGGCTCAGCAGCATTAATGTGGTATTTAAATAGAAGCAGCTGATGTGCTGAACATACTGAATGAGCAGGTTATCACATAGTGTACTTTTTCTTCCTTGATGGCATGGATAAAAAAAATGAGGCCTCAAAGAGTGAAAGAGTGGTTCAGGGACGATGATGAATCATTTTCGCATATGCATTAGCACCCCAGAGTCCTGACATTAATCCAAACAAAAGTTTCCGGGATGTGCTGGAGAAGACTTTATGGAGGGGTTCAGTTTTTCCCTCAACAATTCAAGACCTCAATGAAGAATGTACCAACCATTCGACAGAAATAATTGTTGTGATGATTACATTTGTTGAAACAATTGCATGCCGATTACGCGCTGAGATAAAGGTTATAGGCTTTACAAGAAAGAAAATAAGTGGGTCTTGGGCTGGGCAGTGTCCTTTTAAACAGTGCACGCCAAGCACAGTTTATCCTTCATTTATTAACCAAACCACTTAACTCTACCATGGTGGCAAGAGGCTGGAGCCTATCTCAGCCGATTCTGGGCAAAGGTGCAATACATCATTTACAGCTGACCAGTTCATCAGAGGGTCAACACACCCACACATACTCAGAGCAATTTGGAACAGCCAGCCATACTAATGTGCACATTTTTGGACTGTGCAGACATGTGATTTGACCATCACCAAAATATCTGAAAATCAGCCAGAAGTCTGGGAGGCGAGGTCGGGTGAAACCCTGGTGGTGGTGGTGGTTGGGGAGACAAGGGGGGCAAAGACCCCCCCCCCCCCCCAAGCTCCTAGGTTTTAAGCATTTCAGAAGGGGAAAAAGGCTATTTCATGACACTGAAATATCTCTAGAAAGTTTAATTTCTAATCTCCATATGCATACTGTACCTCCACTTGTGGGTTTATCATGTGGGATTCCAACACTAATAAAAGTGTCACAGTCACAAATCAAATAGTCACTCTTATAGATATGTCCTGCCTCGCAACACTATTATCAACAGTCATTGTCTTTAAACACAATCTGGAAACAAACTATACACATGACATGCTATACATGACATATTTTTTTTGAATTAATGTTTCTTTGTCTTTAGTGCTTTCGCATGGCACTTTCTTGCTTCCTTTTGTGCAGCCTGAAGTGTCCTTCTGGAGGCTGCCTTAGAAAGTTTGTTGTCCTTCTGGATGCTGAGGCGTTTCGGTTGAGGTCGATTCATAGTTTTACATTTCCAATATTAATGGGCTAATTACACGAGCACACACTCCCGCTGCAGTTTAGAAACACTAAATAACAATGTCTATTTACATAATTTAATCACGAAAAACTGGTGAGTTATTGCGGCAATAATTTATTTATTTTAAACAGCAGAAAAATGATTCAGTGACCATAGAGTCGGCTCATTTGATTCAGTTCACGGAGTAAACACATGAACGTCCTACACCTAAAACATGCATGCATTTACAATAATTTGAAAGATATAATCGAAAACTAGACAAGAAAACTCAAACATACCTCAAAATTAACTATTCGATCGGCGACAGGTACTGGTTGTTTAACTGGGTCTTTTCTCTGCACGGAAGTTTCTGGTCGAATGGCAAACCAAGGGTTAAGTCCGTAGGGTTCTGGAATCTTCCGGCAATTGAATAATTTGTTTTCCTGAATTCCAGTTTTTTGACATGTTTCTTGCATTTCGCGTGGCTGTCAAACGCCTTAAAAGCCCTTCCACCGAAGGTCGATAGTGTTGTTACAACACGTACACAACGCCTTCCCAGGTCGATCAATTTTGCGGAAGAAGTCACCGAACAAGAACGTCACCTTCTTTTTACCTACGAATGCTACGGTTTCTTTTTCCATCCATTCCCACCTAAAGTTGTTTTTCACGCTTTTATCAATTTCTTTGATTCGGGCAGAATCTTCTCTCGATCACAGACATACTTTTGATAGCTAACATTGGAAGTTGTGTGTATGTCTACATACATGTTTCAACATGTTTCAACATCAGCCAATCAGCAGTAACGTTTCAAGAGAGGTCATAACGTCATGGTCTTAAGTAAGGTAATAAGTAAGGTCTCAAGAGAAGTCATTTTATTCAAAACTCGGAACGGAATAAAAGCGGAAAAGGTTATTTTGACAAATTCGGCTTTTTTTTTTTTTTTTTTTTTTTTTTTAAACTGGGCCAATGAAAAAAATCGGAATTCCAATATTTTGCGGAAGAATCACATGCCTGACTGTGGGAGGAAACACAAGTACATGGGGAAAATCCACGCAAGTACGGGGAGAACAAGAAAACGTCACACAGAAATGACCTTAGCGAGCCCAGGATTTGAACTCTGGACCTTCTTGCTGTACCATCCCAAACCTAGTTTGAATTAGATTTACAAATACATAACTATATTCAAGTTAAGACATTTTGCAGCTTCAATTAAGTTATAGTATTAGATTTAAACTTTACACATTACTGTAGGGCAGCACGGTGGTATAGAGGTTAGCATGTCTGCCTCACAGCTAGAAGGTCCAGGATTTGAGGCCCGGGCTTGGAAAGAACATTTCATTGCTCCTAGGCTCGATAAAGGAATTTCTGTGTGCAGTTTGCACTTTCTCCCATGCTTGGTGGGTTTTTCCTGGGTACTCTGGTTTTCTTCCACATTAGACTACCTTTCTTTCTTCCTTTCGGCTTTTCCCTTTCTCGGGAGTCGCCACAGCGAATCATCTGATTCGCACATTTTGATTTGGCAGAGGTTTTCACGTTTTGCCCTTCCTGTCCACCATAGCAAGGGACAGAAACACGCTGACGGCTTGGCAGCCTACTCTTTACGAAAGTCAGCAATGGTTCTTTTACATGCCTCTCATCACAGACAGTGAGAGTCATGGCCCACCTTCGATAAACCAGTTAGCTGCACTGGGGGGGACAATGACAACCCTGTGGGGACTCGAACCCCCAACCTTAGGATCAGCGATCCTGCGCCCTATCCACTAGACCACCACTGCCCCATTCATGATTTAATTAATAAATATGTTAATAAAATTGTTAAACGGTTTAATAAATAATTTTCTTTTACTTTTAACACATATTTCATACATATTTCATACAAAATTGGTATACTTTTATCATTTTGAAAGGGTTTATTGGGTAGTCTTGGGAGTCATGGAACGAATCACGCGTTTTACATGTAAAATGCGCCTCTACTTACGAAAACTCCAGGCTACGAAAAAGGCTCTGGAACGGATTAATTTCGTAAGTAGAGGGCTGACTGTAATAATAAATAATGATAAAACAAGAATTAACAATAAATCAACTAACCCTTCCAATTATGGACTGTGGCGAAGATGTCACATGGGCAGGCAGGAGGTGGTGCATAACAGAGGAGGAGGAGGAAGAGGAGAATTTTGCACGTGTGCACGCTATGAACACCAGTGAGGAAATGCTCGTGGTGAGCTCCCAGAAGGCCAGTCCTTCTCAAATAGTGGGGCATGGCACGTATGACATCGGGGAACATGCATTTTTGCCATAATATACTAGAATTAAATGTACTGCCGAGATGTATAGGGTTTACACTGCCTTTGCCCCAAGTTGGCTGAGACAGGCTCCAGCCTTCTCACAACCCCACCAGTAGGATGAAGCAGTTCAGTAAATGTATGTCTTTATAAACATCTTTACGTGATGAACTTGACACATGCCAGCTGCTTAACATCACACTGCAAAAGTGTGTTTGGGAAATTTGCATTTACCCTCATGGAAGTGTCGTTTGCAGGACCAGGGTTGGCCTTCGCTGTGATGTAGGAACATCTGCAAACACCTGCGTACCAGATCCTCCCAACCAGGACGCATAGTGGTGTGTAAGGTGCTTTGGTGCTCAATTTCAATCAACTTACCTGTTATCAAAAGTACACACACACACACACACACACACACACACACACACACACACAGATTCAGAGCCATAACCTGATCCTCAGTGATCCATATGGCTCCAAGAGGACACCGCAGGATCTTAAATTATAAATGAATGACAGTATACCGTGAGACATGCTCACCTGAGAGCTCATGCCTGGTGCTGAATCTCTCTGTGCACTCCACTGTGGTGACTCTCCGTGCCACACAGATCATACAAGACTGCAGATCTGCACACACAATATGAACCTTTAATCCCCAAGTCTAAGTGGGAGTTGGTAAATAGCTCTTAATAAAAAAAAATCCAGCCATTCAGTGCAGTCTCTTTATCCTTCTGTGTGTGTGTGTGTGTGTGTGTGTGTGTGTGTGTGTGTGTGTGTGTGTGTGTGTGTGTGTGTCGTATAGCCAGAATTTTGTGTATGTGTAGGTCCGTAGGCATGAAAACGAACAGCACCTTCGCCCTCCTCCATCATGGCCTTAGGTTGGGTAAGTGCAAAACATTGCATGATCTCATAGCGTGGCCTTCCTGCTCCATCTTCAGTTCCAGGTCCTCCATGACAGAATTTCACCAGCATCCGGCAGTTAAAGGTGTGGCTTTTCTGACGGGATGTATCTCCAGCCCACGAAATACCATTCGCTCCTATAATCACACACACACACACACACACACACACACACACACACACACACACACACACACACACACACACACACACACACACAGGAGCAACAGATTTTAGTATGGAAATTTCACAGCTGCTGTAAAAGGATTGGAGGAGATAATTAAGGGGCAGGGCTTTACCAGTGGGTTTGGGCAAGTTTTTCTGCAGCTCTTCACGGTCGTCCTGATGCAGGATGTTATAGACACTGGTGTTAATCAGCTCCTCCTGCTTGTACTGCAGATACAGAGTCACATTGTCCGACACAAACACAATGTTTCCCTCTCGGTTTACCACAAACAGGAAGCCATCCAACGCCTGAATGACAGAGAGAGAGGGAGAGAGGGGGAGAGAGAACGAAAGTAAAGCCATACAAAAAGGATCAAACATGAGCGTCGGATCAGAGGTATTTTTACTCACCTGTAGCAACAGAGGACCCAGATGGTCCTTGTCAATGACCCCCTGCCCCGTAGAGGACACATCTGCTTTTTGGACATCGTCATCGCCACACGAACCCTTTCCTGCACAGAGTCAGTACAAGTAACAATTATCATGATCAAGCAGTGCCGTATTAGAACTATAAATAAAGACCATGGGGACAATATGCACTGATTAATCAGCCATTCTAAAATTAAAAAGAAAAAACCAGCCTTGGCACACCTTGCATGGCACTGCTGACAAATAATAGTTATTTATAGTGTTTAAATAATATAATAATATTCTACCCTGCTATCCAAGATGTGTCCATAGCACAGTGACAGCTCGTTGTTAGTGGGGTTTGAACCCCTGATCAGTAAGCCAACACCTTAATTGCCGCTTCAAAACAATTTGCTCCAATTCAAAGGCAACCTAAATCCCAGATCTTAAACTGGAACATGCAACTGTTTATATTTATTATTTGTCACTTTCGTATAGAGATTCTGACATAATAGACCCAGCAGACATGGCTGTCTCACACAAAGCAAAGAATGAAAGAAATTATAAGGTCATATTTTGTTTGGAGCGTCCATAAAGGACAACAAAATGAAGAAATAAAAAAGTTGGTTCTCAAAGGGACCATGAACAGTGAATTTGTGGAACAGAGTGCTAGTAGATATCACATGCAGGACACCTGCTTTGAGAAAAGAATTTAAAAAGGGAATGGTGAGCAGCATGTGTTGCATTGAATTGGTGTCATCTACCACTACCACAACCAGGGGGCAGCAGTTTACAAAAACCCACATTGTCTTTAAAACCTTTTCTCAGTGATGGAAATTAAAATAAAAACAATGAATGATGAAAAGGCCCTACCTTGCTCTTTTATCTGTCGTATCTGTCGTACGGTCTCTTTAAGAATGGCGCATTTGTCCGGTTTGACATTGAAGTTGTCGATGTCACTGAGGTTAGCTGAGATCAGCTCGGCGAGCTCCTCAATATATTTACACTCCTGTTCTCTCCGACGCTTATCACACCTAGATAAAGACATACATATACATTTCAGTTCATCTTCATTCCATTTTATTCCTCTCTCTCTCTCTCACTCACACACTCACACACACACACACACACACACACACACACACACACACACACTCACCCTAGTCCTGGTGTGTCACAAGTTGAGAGTTTACGTTTTCGGTCGTAGCCCAATGGCTCTAGCGAGTTCTCTCCTGGTCCACTCATCTTCAGCACATATCAGCACCTAGACACACACACAGACACACTCACAGTAATTGTGCGTATGGAATGTAAACACTGAGCAGAATTAGCTCAGAATGAAGGAATCTAGGCAATCATTTTAATGCATCTGTGTGTGTGTAAGAGCGAGAGAAAAATTGTGTGTGAGAGAGAACAGAGAGAGAGAGAGAGAGATTCACACACACAGAGAGAAAGAGAATGCGTGTAAAACTTATGCTTCTGGAGTCACACATTTAGTTGAAACTAAGGAAGGTTCCAGATGAGGGAGACAGCGAGTGGGCAAGCAGGAGTGCATGTATTTCTCTATCTCACACACAAACACACACAGATAGAGAGAGAGAGGCGGAGGGAGGGAGAGAGAGAGATGATGACGGAGAAGCAGGGCCTCAGGAGAAATGGGTCATCCCTCGTTCAGCGTGCGTGCGTGTGCATTTTTCTCTGCAGTACCGACTCACAGAGGGTCAATACTCTCCCTCCGGAAGCTGGAGCACAGTGTGGACTCTCATAATGAAGCAAAGTCGAAGGAATCGATATCATGGTGCAAATAATAGGAAAAAATAAACCCCAGGATACTAAGGTGAATTTTTCCGAATGGAAAGAAAGGGCTTTCCTTTTCCCACTCTTTTCGAGAAATAGTACATATTAAAGCTTTTATGTGGTTTCAAAAAAAATAAACAAGACTGCAAGATCCCACGCCTGTATGTTCACCGCACCGTCTCATATTACACGTACACACTCGCCTACTTCTGTTGTTTACTACCGTTCTTATCACACACCTCCTCTCGCACTATTGTGTACATTTCTCCTTCTCCCTATTCTCATTTTTCTCTCAGCTGCACATCTTCACCTCCCACTGAAGAACCTTTCACACAGCAGCTCTCTCTTTCACGGTATGATCCTCAATCTCTGACTCTATAATATTCCTAAACATTTTTGTTTGTTTCTATTTTACTAACTTTGTTCAGAAAAAAAAAAAAAACAATGAAGCAATAATAATAATAATAATAAACAAAAATGAAAGAAAAATAGAAAGGTATACTGGACTTCAGCCAGTGCTAAAGATATTCGGATTTGTTCCTGGATCCCTGAGTTAAATTACAAGTTAAGAAACAACCAAAACAATATACAGTTTATATATATATATATATATATATATATATATATATATATATATATATATACAGTGATCCTCACTTTCTGCTGTTAATTGGGACTGAGATACCCCTGCGATAACTGAAATCCGCGAAGTGGGATCAACCCCCCCTAACCTCCCCTGACTGACGTATACATACATGTATATGTGTATACAATATCAATAAATACATATTCAATGCTATAAATGCTTGCAGTAACAATTAAACATAAAAAATAATGCATAAGATGTAAATAAAATATAAAATATGGTCCAAAGTACTTTTTCGGATGAAAGCAAATTTTACATGTCATTCGGAAATCAAGGTGCCAGAGTCTGGAGGAAGACTGGGGAGAAGGAAATGCCAAAATGCCTGAAGTAAAGTGTCAAGTACCCACAGTCAGTGATGGTCTGGGGTGCCATATCAGCTGCTGGTGTTGGTCCACTGTGTTTTTATCAAGGGCAGGGTCAATGCAGCTAGCTATCAGGAGATTTTGGAGCACTTCATGCTTCCATCTGCTGAAAGCTTTATGGAGATGAAGATTTTCATTTTTCAGCACAACCTGGCACCTGCTCACAGTGCCAAAACCACTGCTAAATGGTTTACTGACCATGGTATTACTGTGCTCAATTGGCCTGCCAACTCTCCTGACCTGAATCTCATAGAGAATCTGTGGGATATTGTGAAGAGAAAGTTGAGAGACACCAGACCCAACACTGTGGATGAGTTTAAGGCCGCTATCGAAGCATCCTGGGCCTCCATAACACCTCAGCAGTGCCACAGGCTGATTGCCTCCATGCCACGCCGCATTGAAGAAGTCATTTCTGCAAAAGGATTCCCGACCAAGTATTGAGTGCATAACTGAACATAATTATTTGAAGGTTGACTTTTTTGTATTAAAAACACTTTTTTTTTATTGGTCAGATGAAATATGCTAATTTTTTGAGATGGGGATTTTTGGTTTTTCTTTACTTTTTTGCCAAAATTATCAATATTAAAACAATAAAAGGCTTGAACTACTTCAGTTGTGTAATGAATCTAAAATATATGAAAGTCTAATGTTTATTAGTACATTACAGAAAATAATGAACTTTATCACAATATGCTAATTTTTTTGAGAAGGACTAGTATATAGTTTCAGAATGGCTGTTATAGCTGAGAAGTGGGTTGTGAGGTTGGGCTCTCACAACATCTTAAAGTGCTCCTCATGCAGTACGTCTCTCATAGCCTCTGACGGCTAAGCCCAATTCCAGCCTCCATGCGGCTAAATTGACATTATAGACAGGATCAGGGATGAAGGCGAGTCATTGGCGCCTCAAAACCAGTTGCCCACGGTAGATGGGGCTCTTCATCCAGGGAAGGCAGCTCATCTAGGGGAAGGAAAAAACTGATTCCAAACCTCCACTGCCTTGTGGCTAGATCTGATCTCAGGAAAGGCTTCAGGAAGGTCACCTTGAGGAAAAAGACCCGGAGTGGAGCCCCATGAGACAGTTGTAGCTGTACTGCACCTGTATCCTTCCTTTGGATCCTGCCAGGAACACCAAGAGGGGGACACTGCAGTCTAGGCAGCACAGCGTCTCCATATTACCCACCCAGGTTTTTTGCACACACCTGGAGCGTGGCCTCCAGCAGAGTCAAATGACTCCGACATCAACCAACAGGATAAGGCAGTTACCGGTGATAAGCTCCAACCACTTGGCGTAATGTTGGAGCGCCAGGGGTCTTGTCAGTTGGTGGGAGAGGTCTTCAGGCCTCATTGGGTAGCTACTACCTACCTCTCTTGGTGTGTTTCCTGCCTTCGGACTCAGCACACCGAATCCTGTCCATTCGGGATCCTAGGGGCTGGAGCCGATCGCGGGGACGGCCGCGTGCTACGTGGTTGTCGCTGCTGATGTCTGCCCTGCTGGGAGGTTTGGGCCCTGCACAAGCCTGGTGGATTGCCAGGAGATGGCCGGATGAGTGGAGGCGGCTGGTGGACGCAACAAAGTGCTGTCCCGGCGCATGCCCTCATACCTGACCTGACCTGACCCACCTCAAGCCGGACAGCCCCCGGGCAGTAAGGTACTACTTCGTCATGCTTGCTTGCTCTACTGGGTGCGTAGAGCATAGGGGTCGCCTGAACGGCGAGCGCAATTTCAGGCACCAGGCAACCCAAAACAAAATAAACAGAAGTCACTTAGATTTGCCAGCTGGAATGTCCATACAATGCGTCCTAGACTCTCTTCTGACCTCCAATTCATCAACTACTCCCGCAAGACAGCCATCATAAACAAGGAACTGGCTAGACTTCACATCGATGTAGCCTGCATCCTGGAAACCCGGCAGAGAAACAGACTACACTTTCTTATGGCAGGGCTTGTCCATGGACGAGCCCAGGCAGCATGGTGTAAGTTTTGCCGTGAGAAACTTGCTGCTTGCCTCCATTGAAACACCCACCAGAGGATCATCAAGATTGCTCACCTTGCACATGAAGACGTCGCTAGGATACATTAACATCTTATCAGCCTATGCACTCATGCTCTCCTCCACTCCTGAAGCGAAGGTTCAGTTCTACGAGGCCCTAGGATATGCACTGTCAGATATCCCGAACACCGAGGGCATATGCTTACTTGGCAATGTCAATGCTCGTGTGGGCGCTAACTGGCAAGCATGGCCTACCTGCCTCGGCCACCATGGAATAGGCAGGGTGAATGAGAACGGGCAGAGACTGCTCGAATTCTGATTCTATCACGGCCTCTGCATCACCAACTCTTATTTCATGTGCAAGGTGATACAGCAAGTGTCTTTGAGACATCCCCGGACCCGCCACTGGCACCACCTTGACTTTGTCATCACCAGGAGGACAGACCTCAGCCCAATCCTTCATACGCAATCCTACCACAAATGCTGATTGCGACACAGATCATTCTCTCATTGCCAGCAAGATCAGGTTGAAGCCCAGGAAGATCCACATGCCAAGACAAAGGGTCTACCCTACATCAACACCAGTGGCATGTCAGACTTCACTAAGGCCTAGTGCTTTGCCGCCAACTTCTGGGAAAGGCTTACTGCACAGCCATCACCAAGTGACTCGGACACCATTGATGCCACGTTGAGTTACCATCGTACTGTCATCGACGACTCAGCTATGATCGCTTTCGGTAAAAAAAAAGGATGGAAGAATGCAGCTTGGTTTGAGGCACATTGGGTAGAGATTCTGCCAGTCACAGAGGCCAAAAGGAAAGCGATGTCGGACCACAAGCAGAATCCCTGCCCTAGCACACAGGATGCTCTCAAAGCAGCTAGAAGCAAGGCTCAGCAGACTGCCTGCCGCTGTGCAAACAAGTACTGGCAGAACATGTGCTCCCAGATCCAGTCAGCTGCTGACTGTGGCTATGCCAAGGGATTATATGAGGGGATTAAAACTGTCCTCAGCCCCACCAGCATCAAAACAGCCCCACTCAAGTCCAAGGCCAGGACGGTATTCCACCAGAAGTCCTGAAGCAAGGGAAGCAAATCATCCTGCAGTCGCTGCATGACCTATTGTGTCTGTGCTGGGAGCAAGGCCACATTCCTCAGGACATGAGAGATGCCAAGATCATCACCCTGTGTAAAAACAAAGGAGATCATAGCGATTGTAATAACTATTGGGGCATCTCCCTACTGAGCATTGTTGGCGAGATTTTCACCGGAGTCGCCCTCAACCGCCTTCAGAGCCTCGCGTGTCTACCCCGAGTCGCAATGTGGCTTCAGAGCTGGGAGCTCCGCAGTGAATATGATCCCTCTCCATCAGTTGCAGGGGAAATGCCGTGAACAGCAGCAACCATTGTTCCTTTCTTTTGTGGACTTGAGCAAAGCCTTTGATTTGGTAAGCAGAAGCATGCTTTTCTAAATTCTTCAAAAGATTGGCTGTCCTCCCAAAGTCCTTGAAGTCATGGTCCACTTCCATTAGGACATGCAGAGCACTGTTTGCTTCAATGGAGCTAACTCTGACACCCTCCCAGTCAGCAGTGGAGTGAAGCAAGGCTGTGTCCTAGCACCAACCTTATTTGTGGTCTTTTTCTCGATGCTCCTCCTACATTATGCCTTTGCCGACTGTGATGATGGAGTTTACGTCCGAATGAGGCAAGATGATAAACGCTTCAACATTACCAGACTCTGTGCCAAAACCAAGACCTATGAGGTGCTGATTAGTGAATTGCTGGTCGCAGATGCTACTGCTCTAATATCTCACAGTGAAGATGGCCTTCAGTGCCTGGTCAGCAAGCTGGCCACTGACTGCAGGGAATTCAGGCTGACAATCAGCCTTGAGAAGACTAACATCATGGCGCAGGGTGTTGAGTCCTCACCATCCTTCACAATTGGGGACTCACAGCTTAAGGTCGTGGATGCCTTTATTTATCTGGGCTCCACTGTGACCAGCTCAACATCTCTTGACATTGAGATCAGTTCAAGAATTGCCAAAGCTGAAGGGATCATGGCCAAATTCAAAAAGCGAGTGCGGAACAGCAGCCTGCTTGAGCGAAAGGACGAAGGTCTGTGTGTATCAAGCTTGTGTTCTGTCTGCTCTGCTTTATGGCAGCGAGTCGTGGACGACCGATATCAGACAGGACAGACGTCTCAATGTGTTTGCTCTCGACTCGCTTCGCCAATTGCTGCGTAGCAAATGGCAGGAAAAAGTCCCAAATACCAAGGTTCTTCAGCACGCTGGTCTTATGAGCATACCCTGCATGGTCATACAGAAATGTCTCCGTTGGCTCGGCCACATGCACCGCCATGAGAAATTCTCGATGGCGAGTTGAGTGATGGCACTTGTCGAGTTGGTCGACCTTTGCTGTGCTTCAAAGACACCATAAAGCAAGATATCAAAGCAGCCGACATCAACAAAATCAGCTGGGAAGACACTGCTGTAAACCGTGAATCCTGGCGGAAAAGGGTAAATGCTGAGGTTTCGAAAGCTGAGGAGCATGGGAGAACTTAGGATGCATTAAAGAAAGCAGTGAGAAGGAAGCATGCAGCCTCCATGGACGCCCAATCCATACACATCTGTGACAACTGTAAGAGGGACTGCCACTCCAGGATCAGCCTTTACAACCACGCAAGATCCTGTCATGCCTCACGTGTGTGCTAACCATCGTCTCTATGAGACAAGGATGGTGCCGGTGTCTCTCTCTCTCATATATATATATATATATATATATATATATATATATATATATATATATATATATATAGTGGGGCCGGTGGCATAGTGGTTACAGTGCTGGGCTCATGATCGGGAGGTTGTGAGTTCAAATCCCAGTTAGACCCTCACTGCGCTAGGATCCCTGGGCAAGGACTTAACCACAAGTGTGCCTCTGTTCACCCAACAGTATAAATGGGTACCAGTAAAAATATACTGGGAAGGTAACCTGCAATGGACTAGCGTCCCATCCAGGAGGAGTTGAACTCCGAGTTGCTTCACGCTACAGAAACCGGGACTAACCACCGGCCTGATGAGCCACTAGGCTCGGGTTGTAAAAAGCCCAACAGACTTTACCTCTATATATATACATATATATATATATATATATTATATAGAGTTGACTCTCTACTTACGAAAGCCACGGAGTATGAAAAATCCATGTTACGTAAAACATTTTCCTAAGTTTTCCTCCTCTGTACACGAAACAACCTCTTACGAAAAGCGCCAAATGCTCCATTCAAAAATTCAAACGCGCCATTCAAAAATTCGAACAATGCGCTAGTTGCTCTCTCATTGGCTGTCTCCCAACATTTCGCACCGCTGGCCTCCCATTGGGTAGGAGAGATGACGCAGCTCCCTCCCATTGGCTATCTCTCGACATCCCGCCCTGCTGGCCTCCTATTGGCTAGGAAGGGATGACGCTGTCGTCCCAAGTTTGTTCATGTTTGTGTGTGAACCATGTTCATGTTTGTGTGTCATTCCAACTGTATTTTATGGCTCAGGCTTTTAACCTTCAATAAACATTTGTAAAATTATAACTCTACTAAGAAGACATGGTCAACACTCGCACACACACACACACACACACACACACACACGTGTGTGTGATTCCCAGTGAAAGTGATTACCAGTGCCATGGTCATTGTAAGATTATAACTCTGCTAAGAAGAGATGGTCAACACACACACGCGCACACACACATCAGGGGAAAAAAAAAAAATATATATATATATATATACACACACACACACACATATATATATATATATATATATATATATATATATATATATATATATATATATCCCCAAACTGTTTAATCCTACAAGGTTCATGGGGAGGTCGCAGCCAATTCTGGACAAAGGTGATGTACACCCTAAACACGTCACCGCAGGACTGCTGATATACACAGCCATCCACTCTCATACTCACATCTTGGGACAATCTGGAATGCATTTCTTTGCACTGTTAGAGGAAACTGAAGTACCCTGATGAAACCCACACAAGCACAGGGAACACAGAAACACAGAAACTCCACTCAGGAATGCCTTCGCTCTTAACCAGCCTGACACTAGTACGCATTTTAAATCCTCAATGGCACTCATTCATGTCAGTTAAACAGTTTGTGCCAGAGAGGAATAAGCTTTGCTCATAGCTTGCTCATTCGTACCATTGAGGATGTTCCACTCGATTCCTCACCATTACGGTATTTTTGCAAATTGTTTGTGCTGGGGTGCTCCAAGTTCCTCAACGTCACTCAATGGCCAGACATGTTTGCTCCACATCACGCTAAAAAGGTGACCACGCTTCCATTTATGACATGCCTTGTCCCACCTCACAAGTGTGTGTGTATATATATATATATATATATATATATGTGTGTGTGTGTGTATCAATATCGGGTAGCTGGATTCATCCACCATTCATTCTTGTAGTCATCAAGATGATGAACTCTAAAGATGCCGAGAAAATGGCATTAAATCAACAAAGTGTCTTTCTTGCAGGTGCTGCTGCATTACTACTAATCAAAGACTATGGCATTGATATATATGTAAGCAGCTAGAATCTACACCTGATACTGTACTTTCTTCCTCTACCTGGCATTCTGAATATGTAAATGTCATGCAACTGAACACCCTTCCCTTTAAGATACAGGGCAAGTCAATGTGGACATTGCTGATTGGTTAACCATTTGTGCGTGGTGTTGCGGAATACAGTGGTTTGAGTGCTCACCCAAATTTAAAGGTGAGTAGACTATGATTACCTATGAGGAAACAGTGAGAAACAGTTATGTCCACAACTCACTTCCTGGTCTGCCAACAGTTAATGTTGGACAATGCGTAGCAGTCAATGAACACCATGGAGGACACAAGAGCACCATTGAGGATACAGGTGTAACGTTGCGTGGCATTGATTACTCGCGTGACGTGCGTGACGTGGTGGGCATTTACACGTGCCCTCACTGTTTCCTCACAGTTTCCCTATACTTCGCGGAAAGGTACGCCAAAGAGTACATGACAAAATGAATGAACATGTTTCATTTTTTAAGTCGGCAATACCCCACAATGGAACTCATCTCGCTGATAGTTTCCGCATTGTTCTCGTGATGGCGCTCACAATTCCCGCGAAGGTACTCACTTTGGCGTACCGTGGCATATCATGAAAGCGTACTACTGTCAGGCTGGCTTTACTCTGAGGGAGACATGGCTCGCAAGCTACATAAATCCCTGTCAATCACTCATTTGCAATTCCACCAGGGCCATGGAGAGGCTGGATCCTATATCAGCAATACTGGGCAAAGGAAAGGGCGCCCACCGCAGGGCAAACACGCAAACACGCGCACACACACACATGCACACACACACACACACACACACACACACAATTCGCAATCACAACTAGAGGCGATTTGGAACAATGAATTATGACTAAATGGGAAAGGAAATTAGAGTACACAGAGGAAAATCACGAGAAGAACATGCAAACTCCACACAAATTCCCTCACCGAGCTTGGGACCATCTTGCCGTGAAGCAGATGTGCTAACCACTACACACCATACCCTGCACAAGCTACATATCAGCAATATGGTAATACGGTAATATTACCTTGAGTCAAAAAATAAAATGCAATCCAAAACATTTTGTTTTGTCTACACTATGTGAAATATTTATTTGCTGCAGACAGCAATTTTTGCTATTTCTCACCTTTCCTCACCATAACTTTGAAATGGCTTCCTTACTCTTAAAATACTAAATAATTTCATTCATTTGTGAGGAAAATACAACAGTCCTGGTCTATAGCCAACTTTTCTTCTCTTACTATATAGTTTGTATTCTCAGGTGTTTGTGTGCGAAGGGGGTTTGTTGTTAGCATAGCCCTTCCTTATGAATGAACCCTCTCAGAGTTCAACGGAAACCTCTGAGTACAGGCCATCAGGTCACACTATCTTTCCCTTGGCCTCACACACACTCACACACAAACACACACTCACACACACACTCACACACACTCACACAGACTCGCACACACACAAACACACACAAACACACAAACACCCTTCCCCTTCCCTTCCACACAAACTGAGCTGCGCATTCCTGCATGAGCTCATCATTCCTGTGTCAACTGCAGGACGAAGCAGTGACTTTATGCAACTCTCTGTAGTACCAGCCCAGACATGTGCAGCACACCAACACACACTTTATATCAAACAACACTGTTCCCTCCACTGCCACCTCAGTTCATCTCTCTTTCTCTCTCTCTGCATTCTGTATCCACATGCATCCATTTTTCACCCCCCCCCCACCTTTGCAGCAGTGGAGAATGATGACATCCACTCCGTTCCACCTCACATCCTGCAAAACACACACCAACCGAGAATCATCAGATGGATAGAATTTCAGCAAGAAGTCTTTTCAGCATCATAACAATTGCAACTTGATGCATTATTGCAGCTCTCAAATGATCAATAAAGAATTAGTATGTTATATAACCTGATTCTAGAAAAGCTTTGCACTGATTGAGATCAGGACATTAAAAAAAAGCAACGCCTGATCCCAGATCAGCTGGTTTTAGATGTAGCATCACTTTTTCACTTACCTTTGAGTGACAATATGGAAGTTAAACACTGTCAGTGAGGGCATCTATGGCTTCAACAAGGCTACCACTGCTAAAGAGATAAAGCGAGAGACAAAGAGAGAAATACAGAAAGAAAGACATATAGCACTTTATCAGTGACTACTGAAGACACTTTCCATACGATGTTAACTTCTTAAAAAATATCAATGAACATGAAATTTGTTTAATGTTACAAGTAAAATGTATTTTACATACAACATTACTTTATTACAATTGGGGTCTGTGGTGTAGTGGTTTACTGTGCTGCGCTCATACTCGGGAGGTTGTGAGTTCGAATCCCAGTTAGACCCCCACTGTGCTAAGACCCCTGAGTAAGGTTTTAACCATATGTGTGCCTCTGTTCACCCAGCATTATAAATGGGTACCAGTAAAAATATACTGGGAAGGTAACCTGTGATGGACAAGCATTCCATCCAGGAGGAGTTGAACTCCTGGTCACTTCACGCTACGGAAATCGAGGATAAGCACCGGCCTGATGAGCCACTAGGCTCGGGTGTAAAAAGCCCAACAGACTTTACCTTATTACTTTATTAGAATTTCTTTTTTTATTTTAAAGTTAGTTACAAAAAACCCTGGAAACCTTTCTGCATTCATCATTACCAGTGAACTATTCCCAATGCAACAATGCTAAGCTGGTTTATGTGCAATTTCATGCTCATTACATACATATTTATATGCTGAATCGTTTTATTTTTACCTCTCCCGAGGAAGTTATGTCTGTCCAACAGATGATATTTTTTTAAAAATACATAAAAAATAATTTTAAAATTCTGCGAACTTTCACAAAACTTATTCCAAGGGAGGGCTTTGGACAAAGACGGATGCATTAGGTTTTGGAGATGATCAAATTCGGGATCCAAGAATTTTTTTCAAGAATATAACATTATGAGATGGAACAGTTTTCGACATTTTAGGTGGTCCACAATGGAAGACTGCTGGGCTCGGCAAAGGTTTGCACTCTCCAAGTGCTCTTGTTATTAATAGGTTTTGTCATGAACTAGAATTTCTGAATCACTGAAAAGTTTCAGGAAGAGTTTTTACTTGCAATTTTTAAAAATGATTTTAATAATAATAATAAGAATTATTATTATTATAAATAATAATAATAATAATAAATCATCATTTGTTTATTAGGTTGCAAGATGGTTCGTCATTCTCGAATACAATGAAACCGGTTTGTGTTGCAAAATGGCTGTTTGGACTTTCTATTATTGGAAAATGAATAAACAAAGGATTTGAGTTATACAGTTGCTTTAATATTTAATTATTGCAGAATCCCTATACAAAGATGCAGCCTGCTAAAATGTGTTTCGTAGTTTGCATTACCCTGTTTGAAAAGACTGCCATTTCAAGTTTGTTTCACTTTTGCATGAGTGCACTTACGAAAATAGGATATGGACTTTGAGTTCCATAAGGCAAGATAACAACAGTAATAACAATACACACGTAACAAATCAACAAATCGGAGTTAAGAGTACTGCTTTACTTATGAAACACTAATTTTTGACTAGTTTCAGTGTCTGTGCAAAAACACTCTGTAAATCAGGGGTGGGCAATTGTTTTGGCTCGAAGGTCACATTGACTTTTAAAATTTGACAAACGGGCCGGGTCAGCACAAGGTACACTTAAAAAAATGCATTTTTTAACATTACATGTCAAACATAAACAGTAAAAAGCATTAAAATATTAACATCTTTTAGTGTGATAAGAGTTGTTGGGCAACTATTTTTGTCAGTGCATTGAAGCCTGGTGGTAATTCTGTTGTGGTTTTCAGAATGAATTTGAGGTGTTCATCACTCAGTTGGGATCTGTGGGCTGCTTGGTTGGTGTTCATCACACTAAAAGTCTGTTCACACACACCTGTAGAGCCAAACAACACCAGCATCCTCTGTGCCATCTTCTGGATGTTTGAAAATTTAGCTGCACTTAATGAAGTATAAAACTCATCCAGTTTAAGAAAGGTGAGCTTCTCCTTTAACATCATGTAACATTGGCGATCAATCAGTTCCAAATGCAACTCATGTGGCATTGTTTCAAGGTCTTGTGAGGCGGGACATGAAACCAGGTGAAGTGCCTTGTCAATTTCTCCAAAATCACGAAACTTATGGCAGAATTCTTCATGCAGGTCATCTGGTGATTTCCTGGATTTGTTCGCATGTTTCTCAGTGTCTTTTAACGTGGCCAGTGTGGGGGAAATGAGCAAATGACCTGTCTGACATTTGCTTTGAAAATAAAACTAGCCTGGTTTTGAAGGCTTTGACGTTTGCTTGCATTTCACGTTTGTCCACAGTAAAAGCAAAATCACAGTCAATCAGGGTCTTTCAGCTCAGGAACATTGTCAGTGTTCTCAAGAAGCTCCAAAAATTAAATAATCTCCTATTTGAGCTCCACACTCATTGACATACTTTCCCCAAACTGAACCAGTGGACATTAGAAGGTAAAGCATGTCCCTGTGATCAGTGTCAGTTTCTTCAAGAAAATGAATAAACTGATGATGGTGAAGTCCTGTCGCTCGAATAAACTTAATGAGTTTCACAACCGGCTTCACTACGTGGTCGAGCTGCACCACGGATTTACACAGTGCTTATTGGTGAATTATGCATATATCCTCATGCGTGGTTCTGGGATGGAAGTTGCTCGGATGAAGGTGTTTTGCTGAGCCTGCAAGCTCGCGACCAACCTATTAGCAGTAGCCAGACGTTCTTGCGGTGACAGTTTGTTGCCGTAATTAGCTTGCTCGGTGGAAAAGTGGCGGCTGATATTGTATTCTTTTAAAACTGTAATGGTTTCTTGACAAATAAGACATACGACCTTTGACTGGACTTCAGTAAAAAAGTATTTAGGTGTCCATTCCTTATGAACCACCCGGCACTCAATGTCGACTTTTCTTTTCTCTGACATTGCTGCAGATGGGCTCTGTGCAGTAGAAGAGTGATAACCAGAAGTGGCTCGAGTGCTGCAAAATCAACTGACTGTGCCTAATGTGCCACTGGTGTTGAAAAGCTGTCATTACAAGTCAAAGTCAAATTAATGCAATCAGTTAATCATTCACATCAAACATGAATTCTGTAACCATCAATCTTCGGTGGGCCTTATTAAAAAGACCAGCGGGCCAGATGTGGCCCGTGGGTGTGCTTTCCAAAAACCTTTGTGCAGCTTAACCATTAAATTTACAAAAAGGCTTTGAGCAGACTAAATCCTGACAATTTTATTGTGTCATAATGGCCATAAAACCTGCACATCATTTTGAGTGATGCTTTTGACCATCTAATGCCATTTTTTAGATCCTGTTTTATTTTGCTTCGAAATTTAGATCATGTGTCCCAATTTGTGGTTCCATTTAGCAAAGACATACACATACACTCAAAACTTGGAATATAAACAGTATCTGGGGAGAACTGCTTCAGCCTCCTGAGGCGTCGGATAGTAGTCCAAAACCTTGGAGACCAACCGATAATCGCTTTCCAGTGGACTAATTACTCCGTTTTATTTATTTTTTTACAAAAAGGTTTTAATAACAATAGTGTGTTTTGATGGGTGTATACAAACATTGTGATCTGCAGTGAGAGCAAAGAACAAGTGCAGGAAAATCTAGAGAGGTGGAGATATGCCTTGGAAAGGAGGGGAATGAAGGTTAGCCTCAGTAAGACAGAATACATGTGTATGAATGACAAGGACCCAAGAGGAACGGGGAGGTTACAGGGAGCAGAGATAAAGAAGGTGGAGGATTTTAAGTACTTAGGCTCAACAATCCAGAGCAATGGAGAGTGTGGAAAAGAGGTGAAGAAGCGTGTGCAGGCAGGTTGGAATGGTTGTAGAAAAGTGTCCGGTGTGATGTGTGATAGGAGAGTATCAGCAAGAATGAAAGGAAAAGTGTACAAGACGGTGATGAGGCCAACGATGTTGTATGGTTTAGAAACAGTGGCACTGAGGAAAAGACAGGAGGCAGAGCTGGAGGTAGCAGAGATGAAAATGTTGAGGTTCTCTTTGGGATTAACGAGGATGGATAGGATCAGGAATGAGCACATCAGAAGGACAGCACATGTAAGGCGTTTTGGAGACATAGTCAGAGAGGCTAGATTGAGATGGTTTGGACATGTACAGAGGAGGGATAGTGAGTATATTGGTAGTAGAATGCTGAGGTTGGAACTACCAGGCAGAAGGTCTAGAGGAAGACCAAAGTGATGACTCATGGACGTGGTGAAGGAGGACATGAAGGCAGTTGGTGTAAGAGAAGAAGATGCAGAGGACAGGGTGACATGGAGGCAGATGATTCGCTGTGGCGAACCCTGAAGGGAACAGCCGAAAGGAAAAGAAGAAGAAGATACAAACATGGCATGCAAGGTTTTATTTCATGTCCTCTTTAAACTAGTTTCACTAATTAAAAACTATTATAATCATGTTTACAAAATCTTCATGAAGTAGTGAGTTAAAGTTAAATTTGGATTATAATTCCAAACGGCGTGCGCCCACTCTAAAGACTGTCTTTTTTTAACTCGGCTTTTTACTCAGGTTAACACACTGCAGCAGATCACAGCTATTGATTTGTTTTCTTAATTTTAGCATGCATGTTCAAATATTAGAATGATATTCAAATAATGCTTTAAAAAATGACCCACATTTCCATCCTGATAGGACAATGCAACCGTAAAATGTAGGAAACCGATCAAAATGTAGTAAATAATGGACAACGTTATTAATGAGGAATCTTAGAACAGATAGCTAGCAGAATGACTAGCCTGAAACCACTGGAGCTTAAATTTACACCAAGTTCCGTGTTTAATGCTAAACGGAGTGGAGATTACTTTGTGTTGTCACAAACTGAGTCGAAACTCATGCTCACCAAACCAGTTTAGAGCAGTACTGTACCAAGAAAACCTGTTATAAATGTAAAATTATGATTATTCCAAATAAATGGCAAGTTAAAATTTTTGACATAAAAGTTAAAATTGACCCAAATACTAAAGAAAGTTTAAGTGATTCGCATTCCTGAACACAGATGTACATTTAAGCTTTATATTGCTGTTTGTCTGGGTTTCTTTTTAACTTGACATCAAAATAGATTTATATTCACACCCGAAATACACCTTCACAGCGTGCTGTACCCATCTTAATTACATTTGTACTGGATATTAAATGGAAAATGAAATATTCAGCTTTCACTGAAGTACGCAAACAGTTTTATTTTTTCCAGTCAAACTTCAAATAAAGTGTAGTTGCCTTCGTGGGAGAATTATCTAGAACGTCTGAAACAGGAAGAAGTAAAAGCAGGCATCCTGTTTGTGTCCTTTTCACTCACTGCATAGACAAAACGTCATTACTTCCTTCTTCTATTAAAAACCTGTGAGCTGTGTCGACAGTCATGTTAACATACCTAGTTACACAACTGTCTGATGCTTTCATCCAATTCTGGTTCATGCCTCTTTTCTATGGGTGGTGGTGGTGGCGGCGGCGGTGGTGATGGTGCTGGTGCTGGGGGTGGGGTGTGTGTTCAAAATTCACAAATTGCTCACTATAGAGTTTAAATCTCTTAATTTAAGCAGTAACCAGGCTGTGACATGCACGGGGTTATGGTTTTTAGTTGCCTCACTTTATGTCTTCATTTCCCATCATTCCCCTGTCCCATACGGAGTGTACCTGCATTATTTATAGAGTTGCTTCCTGTCATTATGCTAACACAGCCATAGATGCCTCAGGGAGCTTCTGTGAGCAGATTGCTTCTGCACTCCAACAGGCCACGCACAGTCAGAACATCGAGCTAAAGGCTAAGCTGCATTATTGAGAAGAGGTGAGCGGAAACACACTTACCTAAACAGCAGACTGAATATGTATGCAAATACGGATGGAATATGTAAATAAAGCATGTGTGGTTCGAGTACGTGCAAGAGATCACTTATCTCAGGAAAACGTAGAGCAGAAAAATGAAATAAAATCTCATTCAATTTGCAAACACTGAAAATGTTGGCACTGATACTAAATAGAGAAAGGGACACATGTGTAATAATAAACTGCTTAGTATGTTTATATCGCAAGAAGCTATTAAAACAAGCTAAAACATTTATTCTTTTATTAAAAAGCCATCACCTTGTCACAACCCTAATAACTACAAACAATATTTAAGTGCTTTGTCTTAACTTAGTGCCAGCTCCTATTTGTGGAATTTCAACACCAAAGTTTTAAATTTCATTAATATTCTCAATGATTTAGCAAAAAAGCTAAAATAAAGTTAAAAGAAATTATCTAAACATTGTCTAAAAACAATAAACCCGAACAGAGGAAAGTTAGCCAACTGCCCAGCTAACTTGTATCAACTGAATTGCAGTCGGTCAGCAAGCCACCCAGCTAAATGTACAATGTTAATTAGCATAGTTTTCAATCTTAGCCAGGTAGCTAGCAATCATTATCAGTCAACAATACAAAGATCCCTCACTTTCCGCGGTTAATTGGAACCGAGATCCCCACGTGACCATCGAAATCCACAAAGTAGGATCACCCACTACTTCCCGCCCCCGACTGACGTATACGTACATGTATTGACTTTTACTCGGGAGTCGCCACAGCGAATCATCTGATTCGCATGTTTAATTTGGCAGAGGTTTTTACGTCGGATGCCCTTCCTGTCACAACCCTTTTTAGCAAGGGATAGAAACACGCTGACGACTTTGCAGCTACTCTTTACGAAAGTCAGCAATGGTTCTTTTACATGCCTCTCACCATAGACAGTGAGAGACATGGCCCGCCTTTGATAACCCAGTTAGCCGCACTGGGGGGGGATACGTATACGTATACGTACATGTATATGTGTATATAATATCAATAAATACATATCAAATGCTATAAATGCTTATAATAACAATTAAACATTGACAAATAACATAAGATATAAATAAAATATAAATACAGACGCTCTCTAACTTACCAACACTCGTTTTGCCAACATCCGGAGATACCAACTGTTCAAGGTCGAAAGTGAAAGTGAAATAAAATTGAAGAACAAGTAGAAATGGAATAAAATCTACAGAAAGATCGATCATAAATATAAGTATGAAATCTGATTAAACATTATCCTGAGGTACACTTAATACTAGGCTCCGGCGAGGGGGGGGGGGGGGGGAGACACAGATGCACGCGCGCACACACAGATGCAACAATGTATCCAGTTTTGATGGGAGATTTTGGGTTGTTTTTTGTTTGTTTAGGGTTTATTTATTTATTTATTTATTAAAAAACCGCGACGCACTGAAGTCGCATTAATTGAAGCGCGAAGTAGCGAGGGATCCCTGTATCATGTTTTTTATAAAGCATATCATATAACCATTAAAAAGTCCTCACCCTAATAAAAAATTACACACTGCTGAAAGAGAACAAGAGAAAATAACCTCTCCATAAATGTAGACTGCTTCTGTTAACTGGGTCACATTGTGGCAGAGGTAATGTATGTTATAAATGTTTCATTTCTTAAAACCCTTTGGTTGCGATATTTATTCATTTTCCAATTTGCATTCACAGCTATGCGTTAAAAGGAGGTCATGTTGATTAATCATGAGTGGAAAGTTTTGTGAAGTGAACTTTACGTAATTTTTTTTGTACTGTATGTGTGGAAATTTATGAAATCATGAAGTGGGGGTCCTGCCCTACACCACTGACTACTTTAAATCCTGTTATACCATCAGGTGCCTGAAAATAACCAAATGACGTTAAAACGCCTTATAAGCTAGCAAATTATGTTATGGTGTCATTAGGATGGCTGGTGGGGTTTTATGTGCATTCTACATTAACCCATAAGAGCAAATAAAAAAAATAAAAAAAGCAAGAACATCAGATTGATGTGTGCCTCAGCCATTAATCAGCAAGCACACCACATGAGAGGTATGGTTTTCATTTTGTTAAGTGATTATTGGGGGTGGGGGGATCTTCCCCCCTTTTTTCAATGGTTTATAATGGAAGTTAATTAAAATTCAATTGAATGACTTCACAACATTTGCTAACCAGTGAAGCTGTTATTATAACTGTGCAATGATTTCAGCTATTTTAGCCATCAGGAAATGTAATGTGTGACTTAAATCAGTTGCGTTTTTGCATTTTGCATAAATGGGCTACCATAGAATTCCCATATCCTTTGTAATTATCTAAAAGTTATTTTAATTTAAAAATAAAATAAAAATAACAGTAACATTTTATCCACTAACAATATCAAAACTATCGTTACACGTCCCAGAATTTACAAATATGCTGCCCTTAAAGCTTTTATAAATTAAAATATTTTTTTTTACGTTTAAAAAACAAACAAAAAAGACAAACAAACTGAAAGTTATAAGGGAACTAATACCAAAAATGCACCAATCCAATGCCATATTAAAAAACTGGTTTTACACAAACCAAGTTTCTGTTTTCAGTGCAGGATCATGCCAGTTTCTGCCCACTTCAGCAAAGACATAACTTCCAGTGGTTGGAGGTTAGCAATAGATAGTTGATCAGTTGGGATATATTTTACTTTTTATCATCCCACCAATAAAACAACAATGTGTATGTTATACAAAACAACAGTTTAGAGCGATGACACCAGTGCTGCCAAATCCAACAGCAGCAATCACAGCTCAGTTTGGAACAGCTAATTTGCCTAATGTGCATGTTTATGGACCGTGGGAGAAAACTGAAGTATCCAGAGAAAACCTACACAAGCACAGGGAGAACATGTAAACTCAGCACAAAAGCAATTTCCTTGCGCATGGGACTTGAACTCAGGATATCCCTGTTAACCCCTCCACTGCCGTACCACTGTCATAATTGTTATCAGCTATTAACACAGATCATTTTCATGCATAATGTATTGGATCGGTATCAACAGGTACTGAAAAGGTTCAGTATCAGTATGTGGAAAGAAGTTGAAAAAAATGTACCAATACATCTCTAAAAGAAAACCATTCATATAGTCACAAAAATAATAATAATGACGAAAACACAACGCAGAAGAACACCAATGATGAGGAAAAAGGGTCTAATAATCCAATTGCTTTTGGGATGTTAAGAACAGCCTATAATGGCCATTGACTGCCCCTCCATTCTACCCTTGTTTATTTACACATGGGAACCTTGTGATGTTCTTATATATTATTATATTATATTATATTATATTATATTATATTATATTATATTATATTCTCATAATATTTCATGTCTACATTGCTAGCATGTGAGTCAGCCTTATAATTATATCTCTGGTTACCTAATTAAACAAGTAATTATTAAAATAAATTAATCTCAATATACGTAGGGGACATGAATTTTGTTTGAAAGTTTCCACCAAAAACTTTCAAGTAAGAGAGATTATATGAGAGCTTTGCTTTTAGCCAGTGCCAAAATCTCTATATTAATTATTTAGTTAACCGAAGCACCAAGTCATATAATCATACTCAGGTTCTCATAAGAAGTTAACCAGTCAGGTAACATTCTTCAGTTAAGCATGTTTGGGACATGTGCTCAGCATACCTACATTTAAAGTTTAAAAGCAGAGAACAAACAAGGACCAGAAACTGTAGTACATCTTTAAACATTGATTTCAGGATGCAAGTTAGCATACATATGGAACTGCACACAGCATACAAAAGTCATGATGTACACTACTCATGCCCGCTCCATATGACCACAAGAGACCAATGCACCATTACATGCCATGGTCTTATAGGGCTTAGTATGACTGTTGTACGCTGTAAAGTATTCATCAAATGTACAGAATATTTACATGAGCAGCATATGCTTCCCACATGTGAGGGATTTCTTTTTTAAAGAGACATCAAGAGCAGATAATTCAAAGCGAGAGGAATCAGATGGATGAGGAAGGAGAAAATGTTTGTGCTGCCGTGTGTGTGTGTCCTGCTGTGGTGTGGAGTAGTGGCTCAATGAGGCCCAGAATAACTGGGACATTCTGGCAGAGCCTGAAATTACTGCATGAAATGTGAGCTGAGACACACTCTCTGAACAACAAATATCTCTCTCTCTCTCTCTCTCTCTCTCTCTCTCACACACACACACACACACACACACACACACACAGAGAGAGAGAGAGAGAGAAGAAAAAAACCAAACACCCTGAGGCAAAACCTCTGGAAACAATGTTCTGTCTTTTTCCGTCTCAAACAAAATGGAGAGCCATGATAAACAAGTGGATAAAAAATAGGACTACTTAGGAACAGACACTGGACACCTAATCAGAATTCACTCAATATACCCCGTCATCACTTGTCGCCATCAAAACAAAAAGAAAATGGAAGGAGGAAGGGGAGAATGAAATAGGCAATGAAAAAGATGACTGACTGTACTGCAGCAAGCCAACATGTGCCAAACATGTGTGTACATGAGAAGCTTGTAAAATTTCTCTATTACTGAACGTCAGGACACACACACACACACACACACACACACACACACACACACACACACACACACACACACACACAAAATGAGAAAATGGTGCAGGGAAACTTCAACTTCAAGCTTTCATACTAATAATACACAAAACAAAAACATCATATTATCCTTGAAAGATAACATTAACTTGACATAGAAGACTTAATTTTTTCCCCAAATCTATTTCCAAAATAAATCATGACTGTCAAGAAAATTCTGAAGTGGGAGAAAGAGAAAAAAAATCTACACCATTATTCATACTAACAACTTGCAATGATTTGCGTAGGGATTTTCCACATTAATGGATATTTAAACGTATGTGCAACTACTGATATGGATAACTACAAATAATTTACATATCCTGTAATTGGACCAATTTTTAATCACATGACTGTTAGCAAAAAGTACGATGACAGAACTACAGCTTATAGAGCCCATTTACTGGTGACATCATCAGTTAGCTGTGAACCAGATTCTTCAATTAGGAAAAACAGAACAAAGCAGTGCGCGACAATTCACCTGGAAATTGCAAGTTTGAATCCGGGTTAATGCCACAGCCATCAGTAACTAACTGGCCATGGGTTGGTATACGCTCACTTTGCCGTCATTTATGGCATTCATTAGGCAATCATTAGCATCTCTGAGCTCTTTCGTATGAGGGGGCGAATAGTGCTTTCCTTCCGAATGTGGCGCAGTTTGAAAAGAAGCGGTAGGCACGCATTGCATGTCACAGAGGGGACATGTGCATGCTTTCACCCCTTCTTGGTTGGTAGTGGTCATATGATAGTGAAGGCAATACCTGATGGCTGGGAATTTGATACGACTAAATTAGGGAGAAAATGGGGGGGTTCCCCCAAAAATTGCTTTTTGTATCCCTTTTACCCATTTCTGAAAGATAGCAACAGATTACTGGTAAAAGACTCTCAAAGAGAAACCTCTGAATTAGCCTTAAACTTCACTACTCGCTAACTCATGTGCTTTTCAGAAAAAAACTTTAACATAGCTCCAAAATAAAACCTGGAGAACTTCATCAATGCTAGTTTTTCCCAAAGACTTGTCCAGTAGTGAATAATAAGGTATTATAAGATGTGGGCCCTATGTTAATTTGTATTTTCCAATTGGAATGCTTAAAGGACAAGTAAATGTTATTTGGAATATTTTATATGCAATAATCAAAGAAATACATGTAGTTCTGACCATCATTACTGATCAAAACACTTCAGAAAAGAGAGTCAAACATAGTGACGTGCAAAAGGCGAGTATTCAACACTGAGTCTGAACAGAAAAGGGCACGAACATGAGCATTTAACTTATTAGCTCCCGACGTCTCGATAGATCAGGAAGCTTCTTTCCATCAGCAACCAGTTTATCATGTCTATCCAACATTTTTTTCCCATTTCACTGACAGTATTTAGCAGATGCTCTTATCCAGAGCAACTCACAATTGTCTTTTTTTTTTTTTTTACACAACTGAGCAATTGAGGGTTAAGGGCCTTGCTCAAGGGTCCATGAGTGGTGACAGTGGGGATTGAACCACTAACCTTCAGATCAGTAACCAATCGCCATAGCCACTAAGCCACCACTGCCACATATTTTATCCAAAGCTTGTTAATTCATTTGAGTTTATTGTCAGGTTTTTCACAAGATTGCACCACAAGATTGACTTTTATTTTTGCTTGATCTGGCAACTGTACATGTGCAAGGGATAGATAATCTAGTCATAAAGGGAAACCATGAACCTGCATATGGTCATTCATGGTTCTTTTTGAACCATGAATGACACTTGAAATAGGTTTGCTGTCACCTTGTCGATGAATTGCTTCATGATAATGGTTGGTGTCAAGAATACACGATAATCAGATACTTTGAAAACACTTGTGGGCCAGATAACCTGAGTTGGTTTGCCCATGGACTTCAAGTTTGACACCTATGATATAATGTTAATGCGAACAAAGATGACTGGAATTAAGTTGTCTTATGGACATTCCACAATATTAAAAGTGACAAGAAACAAATGAAATATGTGTTTTTTGTGTGTGTTTTTTTTTTACATACAACATGCTGTGACAAGAAAATATAAAAATCTTCATTGAGTCACATCACTTTCTTATATTTTACTTCTTACATATCAAAAACAGACATTTCTGATGTGAAAAAAATATATACATGATGTCACAGCTGACATTCTTTGCCTCATTATTTTCAATTACTTTTTGTCTATGCTTTAAAAAGTATTCTTTAAGATAAAATATTTCTGAACACACTAATAATTTCATGCCACCATATACAGAGCAAAACACCAAACATAGTGATGCTGCAAACATATCTCAAAGCACAGACAACGACAAATCATAAGGTTCTTACAATCCATCATCTTATAACCGCATGCCATCTCAGAACCTACTTATTACACTCAAGCACAACCAAGACTTAGAACAATGGTGACATCGAGTATCCAGAGTCTTTTTCATGATAAATGAGAAGAGGCGATATTGAAAAAAGAAATTTTAAAAATTTTAAGAAAAAAAAAATGAAGGGAGGAAAAAAATGATAAAAATGGAATCAATCTGTGTGGTGCTTTGAGATTCACACTTCTAATTTCTAGTTACAGTGACTGCAATATGTTGTGTGATGTATTAAAGACATATGAGCAAATCCCTGATGCGATAGTGTTACAGATTAGCTTGTGTTCGACTGCAAACATATTTCTCGTTGTAGGATCGTGTGACTATTGTGATTCGTCAAAACCAATAAACGCTCAGGTAGAGGCTCTGAGGTTGTTCAGGACTGCCATAAAAAGCAATAAACCAACTTACTCACAAGCTTCATTTGCATACTGCAACTTTCCATAATATGAGTCAGACAAAAATGAATTCCATACTAACAAGTTAGTATGGAGTAAAACCCCTGCTACTACAGAAAAAACATAAATGACATGATGGTGTGAAATTGCCAGACATAACACACAGATACTGTCGCTATGCCCTGAAATGTTTAATTAGTGTTATGCAACTACAATTTGCCCAGGTTAATCATTTTTAATAAGTTAAATGCATTAAAATGGCATGTGCTTCTTATCTGTTTATAGTTATGATGTGCTATCATTCAGAATAAGTTATAAACACTCGTTCGTTTCACCAGGCTCTCCTCTATTCACTCCTATGAAGTTCTCACTCACTCAGTTGTTGAAAAGTTTAGTCCTACCAGGGTCACAGTCAGGCTGATGCGTATCTCAGCCAACACTGGGTAAAGGTGGGGTACACCCTGAACAAGTAACCAGACTGTTGAATGAAAACACAATTACTGCCATTTGCACTCACACCTATAGTCAATTTGGAATATCCAATTAGCCTGTTGTGCATGTCTTTGGACTGTAGGAGGAAACTAGAGAAATTTCTCCAAAGGGCAGAACTTTAGATAAGAAAGGTGCCATTAGAGCCTCCATTTGGAGAGGATCAGGATTAATTTAATGATCTGGGAATTTTTTATAGAATTGTTTAACATTGTGTGTTAAGAAAATTTTGGTTAATATGGTGGATTGTTGGTTTACACTTGAGTGCTCATTTATAGAGCATCCATTGTATAAGCTCTTGTATGTTGTTACTATAAACATGATAGCATCAGACTGAATGCAGGGGGCATTCTCATACTTCAAAAAAAATCCAATTCAAGATTTTTTTTTCAACATAGACAGGGCGTGTTGAATGTCTGTCTTCCTTTTGGCTTTTCCCCTTTTACTCGGGAGTCGCCACAGCGGATCATCTGATTCGCACGTTTGATTTGGCAGAGGTTTTTGCGTCAGATGCCCTTCCTGTCACAACCCTTTTAGCAAGGGACAGAAACACTTGAACCCCCAACCTTAGGATCAGCAATCCTGCGACCTATCCACTAGACCACCACTGTGTGTTGAATAGTACACATTAAATCTGTATGGCCGGTATACCACAAACACAATTTAAAAAAAAAAAACTTGAATTCAGAGGAAATGAGAGGACAAAATTTCTTCCATATTCATACATTGTAATGATTGTTATCTTTCTTCTTACTTCTTTCACTACTGCTTTCACTACTACTACCCCATGTAACACATTTTGAGCATCTCTTCATCTATTTGTTATATGTGGAAGCTTTTAAAAAACAATAGGCTTTATAATATTTTGGTTTAATTTTGGCTGCTGCTGAGATAGCCGGGGCCGTTTGGGGTCCATTGCAACAGTATGACCTGAAAAAATATAAAATGTAATAAACACAAACAGAACCAATAAGTCAAAAAATTCGAAATATTTTCACTTTAGCAAAACGTCTTCAATTTCATTTTATAATTTAAGAATCATGATCGAGGAGAACTCCAAAATGTTGAGGATTACTCTGAGAACATCGTCACAGCATCCAAAATTGAGAGTCGCTACGTGGTGCAGAGGATTCAGCTTATTTAATATAAACCTGCCAGTATCGTTAAATTTTGTAGCCTATTGTCAAAACTGATGTTATAGAAAAAGAATCAACACCTTCTGTCCAATTAGATTAGAGCATTCAACAGCACTATAGCACAACAAATAATAAACATCGTAGCCTATTGAAAACGCTTGCATGCGTGTCTGCACATCTCGGTGCCAGAGTTCTGCATCTGCAGAGAAAGAGGAAGGAAAGTATTTCACATGCATATATTCCTTGTACTGATTGGTCCTGGATGGGAAAAAAAAGGATAGGACAGCCCTATCTGTTCTCTCTCCGCCTCTCGCTCTCTCTCAAAAAGCCACATGCTGACCTCTCCTTCCCTCTATTGCTTAGCCAAGCTAAAACTGCAGACTGCAAGTAAAAAAAAAAATGGAGAGATGGAGAGAGAGAGAGAGAGGGAGAGAGAGAGAGAGAGAGAGAGAAAGAGAGAGAGCGAACTGATATAATCATCTCTGCATGAGAGAAGGAGTAAGAGGGGGATAAAAAAAGATGGAGGGAGAGGAAAATGGGAGGCAAAAAAGCAAGAGTCTATTTTATGCAGATTCATTCATTAATCTATGACAGAGGCTGCTTTCATCAGACTGACAGGAGAAAGAGTAACGGAGATAAAAGGACAGAGAAAGAGACAGAGCGAGCGAGAAAGAGGGAATGTGAAAAGGCAGAAGAGAAAAGGGCAAAGAGCCGAAAAAAGAAAAAGAGAAAGCGTTGTGTGTGTGTGGGGGGTGGGGTGTTATACATTTATGAAAGAAAAAAAAAAAAAAGAAAAGAAAAAGCAAGCTTACTGCCTCCAGTTTTACCCAGTGAGCTAATGTAGCATTACATCTTTTACACACACACAGACACGTTGGCAAGCAAATGGAAAAGGCAGAGGGTGGGCCTCATTTTCCTCATAAAAAGCCCATTTTAAGAGCTTTGCTTCACTCAGAAAAACATCCATGGCTTTTTGAACCCAAGAGAGAGAGAGAGAGAGAGAGAGAGAGAGAGAGAGAGAGAGAGAGAGAGAGAGAGAGAGAGAAAATGGGGGGTACAGAAGGTACAGTGCGAATTAGAAACACAGCATTTCTCCCTCTTGTGCTCTTTCTTCCCCCATATAGTCAATGTTGACGGCTTGGGTGCTGAAAGGTTCTTATTCATTTCAGAGTGGAGTTGTGCCAATTCCTCGTTCTCCCCCTCCCGTTCTGTTCTGCACTCTTTCCCTCTATCGTAGGGAGCGTGGCCGGGCTCCTCGCTGGCGCTGGGCGTTCCTGCATGCCTCCTGCAGGGTCAAAAGTTTACTGTGGTTTTAATTTCACCTTTTCTCAGCCAATAGCAGCGAAGCAGCCAACCTTTGACCCTTGGAAAAGAATTCGACTGGCAGGAAGAGTTCGCTCTCTCTCACTCTGTCGTTTTCGATCTTTCTCTGGCTCCTTCCCACCCACTGTTATCTTTACCTTTTCTTTTAGACTTTGCTTCCTTCTCTTGCTCAAGGTCACACTTGTTTTGAAGCAGCAATAAAGGAAGGAATGAGAAACAAAGCGACAAAAATCTTTTTTTTTTTTTTACTTTTTCAAAACAAATACTAGTATATCGTTGCTTGATAGCATGAAACAGGGACTTATATATTGACTTCAATAATGAATATGTGTATGATTAAGAATTAAGCATTATCTTGTATTGATGGCATCAGAAACTATTTTTAAACTCTTTAAAAAAAAAAAATCACATTTGCAAAATATAAACCTACAGCACTCAGATCAATGTTATTCCCCATTGGCTTTGTTGTCTTATCTCATTCAGCAGCTGCTCTAATATAGGCTCTGACCAAATGCTTTCAACCTCTTTATCTTCCCTCTTCACAAATCGAATTATATAGTTTTCATAGCGAAGTGAGCAGACTGCCCCTCGCTGACCCTGCGGGAGTGACCTCAGCCCGTTACCCCCCACCCCGTTCGAGCATGAACGTAGGATAACACTATTAAAAGCGTGTTTAAATGACTTATGAATGCTGAGCAAACAGAAAGGTCGTGAGGAGCAGGAGCCCTCGGAAACACGAGTGACAGATCCACAGCTTCTGGGACAACACATACGGTGACTAACAATCGACTAAATCAAGTTCACACCGGCGACATGGCTGAAAACGGACTCTTGAACGTTTTAGGGTGCATTTCTCTCTTGTTCGGAAATTAATTGAGGTATGAGGAAGCAGTCAGCTGGCACAAAACTATGCAAAGTGCACCTACACAAACCAGAGGGGAATTCGTAATTCTCTTATCATATGGCTGTAATGTGTTCGAGCATGGGGTTAAGTAAAGGTTAACACGCACTGATCGTGTATGCTCACACACAAGCTACTGTTGTGTAACTCACGATACTTCTGAAAAACAGCATACACTAATCTTAATAACAATGTTCTCTGTAAGTGAAAGAAACATGCCGGAGATTCAATTTAACAATACAGTTAATACACAAGGAATTTCAGCCGATGTCTTTCATTATGTTACTGTAACGTGCTACTGTAGGAGGTGTACAAATAACACCTTGTGCCATCACTAACGCCAGCAATGACACAGTCTTATGTATTAGTCATGTTTATAAGGATAGTTCCACTTACATTTTATTAATATAGAAAATCACAATATATGTTGCAATATTATTATTGTATGTGATTTAGGATATGTATTTCAGGAGATGGAAAGCCTTCATTAAAGATGAAAAAAAAAATTCCAAAACATTACACAGTCAAGCCAAGCATCTTCACCATATAAGAATATATCAAACTTCTCATTGTGAAATGAACCCAAGAAGTTTATGAATTGATTGTAATAATTTGGAAAGCTTTTTGAAATAAATATTTTAACAAGCATCAGTTGAACTTTGCTGAACTTCGTTGAACTTCATGAAAATATGTCCTGTGATCGTGCTTTTTCCTAACTGTTGCCTAAATGCATGATTCGTTTGATTTCACAGCAGACCGCCGGAACTTTCTGTAGCTAACAGAAGGGGTGACACAACAACTAACACTCAGCACAATCTGCAAAGATAATGAGGAGGGTTAAAGGGCGAGTGGGTTTGTTGGACTTTTTTCTTCGTGATAACCTGTGACCCATGGTGACGACACACATTGCTGACGGTGCAGGGTTGGATGCTTGTTCCACTGCGCCGTTTCACTGTTTGGTTAGACCACAGATCAACATCAGCCCAGGTGAATGGTCAGGAGGTCAGATGACACCTTTAGGGAAGGCACCTTTGTTCTGATTTTAAATGGATCACCTTTAGAACAAAGGGGCGGTTCCTAGATGATGAGTGAAGAGGAACTAATTATTGAGAATGTAAACACTAATTAGGCATGTGAACGTAAACTCTTATATGTGTGGTAATAATGCTGGGCTCAAGGTGATAAGGGACAGCTAATATAATTTTTTTTTAATTTAATTTTCTTTTCTTGCCCCATCTGAAAAAAAATTTATATTAATAATATTGGTCGAGCTAAAAAGGGGAATACAGTCAACCCTTGCCACTTCGCGATTTGAACTTCGTGGTCTTGGTGCATCGCGGTATTCCAAAAAAAAAATAAAATAATAAAAATAAAAAAAATTAAAAAAAGACCCAAGGCAGGCTGCATCCATTGTTTACAAACGACTGAAGTGCCCCTCCTTCCCAGTTCAGGCAGGGACAGGGACTGCCCACTCAACTCAATCTCGCAAGCTGATTGGCTTAGACACGTAACGCTGTTGCCTCCAACCCACTCAACTCAATCTCGCAAGCTGATTGGCTAGACGCGTGACACTGTTGCCTCGCACATTCCCACGGGATTTTTTGTGATTTTGTGATCTTATAGTGTTTGTGAACGTCCTGCATGTCTAAGGCATCCAATGAGCCCAAGAAAAAGCATAATGTGATGACAGTAACCCAAAAAGTGAAGTTGCTAGATAGGCTGACGGTGGGCAATACATATGCCCATGTAGCACGCCATTACGGCATAAATGAATCTACCGTGCGTCACATCAAAAAAGACTAAGATTAAGATCAAGCGGAGAAGAGCTATTGTCAGAGGTGAATACAGTACTTAAAGTATTTATATATAAATTCTATTTAAATATTAATACATTACAGTATTTACATATGCATATAACTGTGTAACGTTTAATATACACTTCTTGATATTGTATAGATGCGAAAACATAGAAATGAGACAACATGGTAGAAATGAGAAGGGCGTTCCTACTTCACGGTTTTTCGAATATCACGGCCAGGTCTGGTCTACATTATCCGCGATATTCAAGGGATGACTGTATAGGGATCCTTCGCTACTTCGCGCTACAACTCATGCAGCTTCTGTGCACCACTTTTTTTTTTTTTAAATATTAATCGAATTAAAAAAATAAGGAAATTACGGAAGAATAGGGGGAAAAAGTTAAGGAAAATTCCACAAAACAAGGCCAATTATAAAAAAAAAAAAAAAAAAAAAAAAAAAAACCAAAACAAACAAAAAAACCCATCAAAACTACTTATATTTTTATGTGAAGTGCGCATCTGCGTGCGCATCTGTATGTGCGTGCATTTATAATTTATTTACATCTTATTCATTATTTTTGAATGTTTAATTGTTATTATAAACATTTATAGCGGTGAATATGTATTTATTGATATTATATACCCATATACATGTACATATACGTCAGTCAGGGGGGATTGATCCTACTTCGAGTAATTCGGCGATCGCGGGGGGGTCTCGGTCCCAATTAACTGCAGAAAGTGAGGGATCCCTGTATATTTGCAAAAAACAAAAAGAATTCAAATGTTAACAAGATAACAAGACTATATAATTTTTTTTATACTGATCTATTTATTGATTTATACTGATATATGTGGATATTTAAACAAATTTATAGTAATGTACAGCAAACAGCGGAAACTGGAGCCTGACTCAGCCGGCACTGAAGGAAGACAGGGTACACCTCAAACAGCTCATCACAAGGCAACATGCACACACACACACACACAGAAACACACACGACCATTCACGCCCCCACCTGGGACAATCTGGAACAGTCAGTTCTCCATATGTGCAAGTCTTTGAATTGTGGGAGGAAACCAGCGTACCCAGAGGAAACCCACACAAGCACTGAGAGAGCATGTGTACTCTACACAGAAATGCCCGAGTCTGGAAATCAAATCCAGGGCTCTCTTGCTGTGAGGCAGACATGCTAATTACTGTGCCATTGTGCCACCTCTTCTTCTTCTTCTCCTTCTCCTTTCGGCTGTTCCCTTCAGGGGTCACCACAGCGAATAATCTGCCTCTATCTCACCTTATCCTTTGCATCTTCTTCTCTTACACCAAGTACCTTCATGTCGTCCTTCACCACATCCATGAATCATCTCTTTGGTCTTCCTCTAAGCCTTCTGCCTGATAGTTCCCACCTCAGCCAAATATATTCACTATCCCTCCTCTGTACACGCCCAAACCATCTCAATCTAGACTCTCTGACTTTGTCTCAAACGTCTTACATGTTACACGTCCCTCTGATGTACTCATTCCTGATTCTATCCCTCCTCGTTACTCCCAAAGAGAACCTCAACATTTTTATCTCTGCTACCTCCAGCTCTGCCTCCTGTCTTTTCCTCAGCACCAATATTTCCAAACCATACAACATCGCTGGCCTCAACACCATCGTGTACACTTTTCCTTTAATTCTTGCCGAAACTTCCTATCACCCATCACACTGTGCCACCATGCCACCTGAGATAGTGAATATACTTTTATCATTTTCATGATAAGCACCACTTTAAATTTTATTCATGTTAGATGAATAGTTGATTGTTCCCTGAAATTATTTACCTTACATTAGAGTAATTCTATATAATACTGTTAAAATCCTAAAAATAGTAATTGACACATTTTTTTATTCCATGTTACATAACATAAATAAAATGATTTTGTATTGTATGTGTATTACGTTTATATATGTATGTAATAAGTATGTAATATTTAAAAATCAATTTGTAACGATACACCAGTATACAATAAGAATATGTTTGGACCTGAATACTTCTATGTATATATACCTGTCCTATACACCTAAGCTGCTTGGTTTTTCACGTGCTTTCACGTCTAAGCCTTCTGCCTGGTAGTTCCAACCTCAGCATCTTACTCCCAACATATTCACTATCCCTCCTCTGTACATGTCCAAACCATCTCAATCTATATTCAAGCAACTTCTATTTGTACAATTTGACAACACATGCAGCATTTCCAATGAAAATCTAGTGGTATCATGCATCACAGGGATAGATGATCAGTTTTTATTTTCATTCCAACCCCAGATCTTACCGATCTGGTGACAGCTACCAAATTGGAAGGGCAAGAACATTCTCATTCTTTTCAAACTGCACCAAAGTTTGAAGTAATGTATTCAGCCTCAAACCTCTTCCAAATGCATTAACTGAAAGTTGCCAATGATTGGCTACCGTCAATGAGACAGAGAGTATAGCCTATTTTACACTATTGGACTCCGGCATCATTTTGTTTCAAAATAGCAAAAAAATTTGAGGACAAAAATTAAACCAAAAAAAAAAAAAAAAAATCCTCAGCCTAAATTTCTGGAGTGCTGATTTACTCTATACTGAAAGCATGACCGCTAAGCATAGCATGTGCTAAGTCTTGGGTAACAGCTACTATGAGAGTCATTACCATAAAGTGTCAAATATGGCACTTTAGGGGCTTAATCATACATCCTCAGGGCCATTTTGTGGCCAGAAGGCAGAGAACTTTGGCCGAATGATGACCCACGATCAAGACAACCCAACCAGGAAGTAACTTAGTGTCAAGTTGGAAGGTGGAGTTGGCCTATTTCCTGGTGTAAACATTTAGCTCTGTGGTATCTTTGAAATTTGTGTACAAATGTGTACAGTAGGCCCTCGACATTCGTGAGGGTTCGGTTCCGAGCCCTCCCGCGAATTGTGATAATCCGCAAGTTCTGTACCCAGAAGTAAAACCGGAAGTATCATATCACATGCACGAATGAGCAGCCGGAAGTAAAATACTATGTATCTATTACATGCACTAAAATATGCTTCTTAAACACATTCTATAGACAGTCTTACTCATTAAAACAGTATTAATGTAGTAAAATGTAGTAATGATTAAGAAAAACTTTTCAATTTTTACTCTTATTTTTATTGATGATAAAATATAAACATTATACAGCATATACTGTTGTAAAGCACTTGTTTTAAAGTATTTTTCCATTATTATTCCAGTACAGTACACAAGTTAATATTTAGAATGTTTGTGCGTTAGATTTTATGTTCTGTGGCATGTTTAACAAACGATAACAAAAGGATAAACTTTATTACGCTTCATGTCCTTTTACATTGAACTTGGAGTGACGTCTTGGAGTGACGTCTAGAGTCTGTAGAGCAGTGTTTCCCAACCTTTTTGAGCCAAGGCACACCTTTTACATTAGAAAAATCACGAGGCACACCACGGGAAAAAAATGATACTGCCCTCTGGCAGAACAGCACTGTTACTACACGCTAAGTGAAATTGGTTAATGATGAAGGATGAAGGCCGTGTAGCCGGCTGGTGCAATCGCCTCGTCGGGTGTACTCTCCTCGAGCCATGTTTCACAGAAACACAGCATGAAGCAATCCTGTAGATCCCTCTGCGCTGCAATCTGAGCATGAAGCTTGTCCACCTTCGTTCGGCCCCTCCCCGCCTGGGCTTAGTGTTAGCCGGGATGCGGCTAGCTAGCATTGAGCTACCATAGCATATTAGCTCAGGAGTTGAGTGTGCTTAAATCATATACGCCCGAAGACACTCTGATCTCATAGCTGTAGTAGGCTCGACCAGTAATAGATGAGCAGAGTACAAAACATGAACAAACAAAACAACAAATAAAACTAATAAAAAGAAACATGACTCTGAAAACTCCGCCTGGGCTTAATGTTAGCCGGGGTGCACCTAGCACTGAGCTACCACAGCATATTAGCTCAGAAGTTGAGCGTGCTTAGTTATACACGCCCGAAGACACGCCGATCTCATAGCTGTCGACCGGTCATAGACGAGCATAGTGCAAAACATGAACAAACAAATAAAACAAATAAAACAAATTAAAACGAACAAAGAAACAATTTGACTCTGAGAACTCTGTGACGTCGCCCTCTAGGCAGCGCCATCTTGGAGTCGTCACTCCAAAACGTCACTCCAAGTTCAATGTAAAAGGACATGAAGCGTAATAAAGTTTATCCTTGTGGTATCGTTTGTTAAACATGCTACAGAACATAAACTCTCATGCAGAAACATTAATTAGGTACTGTACTAGAATAATAATTGAAAAGGACTTTAATACAACAGTTCAGAGGAAACCGTCGTTTCTTAGGAGAAAGTCTTATTCAGAAGAGACACACAGCGTTGGAGTGGTATCATAGAGCTTAACTGGTAATTAAAACACACAAAAAAGAGACTCATTGACAACTTGTGCACGAATGAGGAAAAAGGGGCATTACATCATCTCAACCAATCAGCAGGAAGGAGGACAGCCATTGGCTGAATTTGAGTGACATGTCAGCTGCTCGGCAGTCCGCGAATACTCAAACCGTGAGTGCAAAACCGCGAATAGTCAAGGGCCTAGTGTATTTATAAGAAAGGTAAAGGTAAAGCCCTTTGGGCTTTTTACACCCGAGCCTAGTGGCTCATCAGGCCGGTGCATATCTCCGGTTTCCATAACGTAAAGTGACTAGGGGTATAACTCCTCCTGGATTGGATGCAAGTCCATCGCAGGTTACCTTCCCAGTATATTTTTACTGGTACCCATTTATACTGCAGGGTGAACAGAGGCACAATTGTGGTTAAGACCTTGCACAGGGGTCTTAGCACAGTGGGGGTCTAACTGGGATTTGAACACACAACCTCCCGATCATGAGCGCAGCACCCTAACCACTACACCACCACCGGCTCCATAATTTACAAGAAAATTAGTACAAAAACAATGCGAAACACTATCCAATTACAACAATTATGTTGGCTGACACAAACAAGATACAGTCGGCCCCTACTTACGAAACCCTCTGGTTACAAAAAATCCAGGTTATGAAAAACATTTTCCTAAGTTTTCGTCCTCTGCATACGAAAACAACCTCTTCTTACGAAAAGCGCCAAACGCGTCATTCAAAAATTCAAAAGCGCCATTCAAATTCAAATCATGCGCGAGTTGCTCTCTCATTGGCTGTCTACCAATATCCCACCCTGCTGGCCTCCCATTGGCCAGGAGGCAGCTGAACTGTACCCATACTTCCTTTACCCATACTTCCTGTATCCATACTTTCTGTACCCATACTTCCTGTAACCAAACTTCCTGTTTGTCACACATGTGAGAGAGGAGAGTTGAACAGGAATGTTGGCGCATGAGTTCTTTTTGAGAGATCATTGCAGTGTTATATTTCGTTATCCATCATGAACCTGGAAAATACTGAAAAGCAGAAATACAGTGACGAAGGCGATTATTTCGGCACGATATTGAAGCAGAAGGAGCATGGAAACAGAGTGCTCCGTAGGACAAGACCTCTGATCTCGCAAAGAAGCAAGTTAATACTGAATCAGGACCTCTGATCTTTCAAACAAGTACTGTAATTCTGATTTAAATATAACATTCTGTCCATTTAAACATTTAAATACAATTTCTCTGTCAGCTCCAGGCCGCGTGTGGGCAGAGCCCGCATACGACAAAACACACCAGTTTTGTGTGTGCGAGTGTGAGAGAGAGAGAGAGAGACAGTGTATGTGTGTGCGCACACGCATGTGTGAGAGAGAGATAGAGACTGTGTGTGTGTGTGTGTGTGAGAGAGAGAGGGAGAAAGCGAGATCGAGATAGAGAGAGACTGCGTACAGAGTCAGTCAGAGATGAAAGGAAGCGTTCTTTACTCTCTTTCGAGTTTTTTAATTTACTGTCTTTTAAGTTCTTTAATTCAGTAAATGTTTAATAAATGTGGCGAGTTCCACCGAATGTGAGCAAAATGCGGCGCATCCGGACCTCCAATCCCTCAATGATACAAGTTAAAGTTGAGTTTGGACCTCTGATCTGTCAAACAGGGAATTCCCCATCTTAAACTGCTGGAGTCATGCATGTGGGCTGAGGCTGCGTTGGAGAAGCATACCACAATACACATTTAATGTGTATTGTGTGAGTGAGAGAGAGAGACAGAGAGAGAGAGAAAGAGAGAGAGAGAGAGAGAGAGAGAGAGAGAGAGAGAGAGAGAATGTTTTGTGTGTGTGTGTGTGTGTGTGTATGTACACATTAATAAAAAATGTTTAATCATGGTTTAATTAATAAATATGTTAATGAAATGGTTTAATATGTTAATAAAATGTTTAAATGGTTTAATAAATAATTTTATTTTACTTTTAACACATATTGCATACAAAATTGATGTACTTTTATCATTTTTAAAGGGTTTATGGGGTAGTCTTGGGAGCCTTGGAACGAATCAGGCATTTTACATGTAAAATTCACCCCTACTTACGCAACCTCCGCGTTACAAAAAAGGCGTTGGAATGGATTAATTTCGTAAGTAGGGTGCCAACTGTATAAACTAATTGTGAGTAATTATTGGTGTAAATCAGGGGTCACCAACATGGTGCCCACGGGCACCAGGTCGCCCATAAGAACAACATGAGTCATCCGCAAGCCTGTTCAGGGGTCAGGAACCTATGGCTCGCGAGCTAGATGTGGCTCTTTTGATGACTGCATCTCAAAAAAATAAGGTGGCCATTCTTAACACAATAACTAATACATAATTTCGCTGTCCTTTAAATAAAAATACAGAAAAAAGCCATGAAATAAAACAAAAACAAATAAATCTCACGTATTTCAATCTATACATCTATTTTTCAATGTCACTTGTCGCTGTGGCATGCAGCGGAGAACCAATCCTTTCTGTACTTCAGTGTGGGTGGGACCGATACCTTGAAACTCAATTTTATTGGATTATATCCAACAGCCTGCGTGAGTTATTTGTGAGTAAAGAGGTAAATTTCCCTGGTTTTGATCAGCTCACGTGCAAGAATCCAAGCAGAGCTGGCAACCAAAACACAAAGACAGACATTAAAAAATTTCAACCCGCAGACCAACTGATTGCCTTGGGATGTGCTTCCTGTCACATAAACACTGCAGCGTGTGAGTCGTGTTGTTTTTGACCACGTTTGGCTCCACATGCACACACGAGCAGTCCTTCTCACACCCGAAAAGCATCAAGACCAACCTGCGGTCACGTGTAATAGATGGAAGCCTAAACACCTGCATGAAGCTGAACTTCAGCACGTATCAACCAGACTACAAAGCTATCAGCAAAACCATGCAGCATCAGAAGTCGCATTAATAGTAATAAACACTTTTCTTATTAATAAATAACTTCATGATAACAATGTTGTTTAAAATAAATTCAGTCATATTATACTCTAAAATTGTTCTCAGTATTAAAAAATATATTTGGCTCTCAAAGGATTAGATTTAATTTTTTTTTTTTTGGCTCTCTTAGTGAAATACATAACATATAATTAAATAAATAAATAAACAAAACAATTCCATGTGTGGCCACTCGCAGTGTTGAGTGCTTTCGCCGAAATTTCTATTTTAGTCTCAGTGGATTTCTTCTCATTAATTTTTTCTAGGTGGGTGCCATTTACGGTAAGGCAGTCTTATGGGTGAGGAAACTTCTGGTCTATATGCGCGATATTAGAAATACAAACAGGTTTTCTGCGAGCGACTTAAAACCCCAGGCTGGATTGGCATGATCTTGTGACTGCAGTTAATAAAGCCGTTTTATTTTTTTTGTACACAGTATGCTTGATAACACAACTGCACCTCACAAGAGTTTGCATCAAAGAGCAACATGTAACAGTGTGCAGTGTTTTGAAAGTACACCATGCATTTTCTTTAGTAAACAAGACTGATAATTACTCTCCGCAACAGCCACGTGAAAATTTACTGATCTGTTAATTGTACTGAAGAATCTCTTGAAGGGTTTGTCAACAAAAAGTCCCACCCAAACCGTTTTAAAACCATTTCCAAAATACATAAGCATTCTTTGCAGATTTTCACCTTGTACCCCCCCCCCCAATAATTACACTTATTTACCATGATTTTCAGGAACATGACAAAGCCCCTACAGAAGGAGCATCAACCACATAGCTCTCTCAACCTAAAGAATTTCTGATTGGAAATAAAGGTTGGGGAATGTTTACAACGTCTGCTGACACTGTACTTTGGCCCCTGTATTTCCACTAGACAGGAATTCAGAAGGAGGAGGCTGATGGTTGTACTTTCTTTCTTTTCACTAACATCACAGAGCACTGTGCAAGGCCTGCCTCGTTACCACGACAACAAACCACAAACACCAGTGACATCATGGAGCCATGTCAACGTAATGGGAGACATCAGACCAGGAAGTAGTCTTGTTTAGCACAGTGCGACCTGTCAGATCAGCTACGTGGGTTATTCTTAACACCAACGCTCATGATGATGGTTTAGCACAATCACAAGCAGACTGTGATGTGCTGCGTAACCATTATTTGGGTACAGCACTCATATTATATACTCTTTAAACGACCATGTTAAAAACAGAAGTCTGTCCATATTTAAAGACGCTTAAGCCAAAAATAAGTGGCTACTTTTTCTAAAATGCTCAAACTGGGCCATAATACACGTCAACCTATAAATAACAAGTGACATTAAATATTTAGGGAGATTTCAAGAAGAGTTCTAATTTAGACTCAACTTTTCAAGGCTACAGAAACTCATTTCAATTCAACACTGATTTGATGAGAGAGTGAGTCCGAAAGAGAATGGGGATCATTGCATTTTTATTTACACACATTTTCATTATCAGACAAACTAATGTTTCTGAAGTTGAAGTTGAACAGGCATCATGGTATATATAAGCACAGGAATTATTCATGAAGATTAAACCTTTAATAATGGCAACGGAAAGACACATAAGAGCACTTCTGTAGGAGGACAATGAAGAACTGAAAGTATCATCATGAGAAAACACCTCCCCCCGCCGACTGGTAAAACTTACCATTGTATACCCAGCACTTCCTGGAACCATGCAGCCAAATTTCATATATTTAATTATATGTGTGGGTGTGTTGGGCTCACTATTGACCCAATGACACACATCACTGTACTTTTGAGAGCGGGTGTCAATGTTTGGGTGTCCGAATATCTGATTACATGGAAAAGCCGATATCTTTACAGGGTACGAAATGGAACTGACTGGAGTAGAGAGAATTAACTCAGAAACAAGTTCGTTTGAATTTCAGAAAACATGAGATGAAAGGGGCAGCACAGAAAAAATTATTCATGGGGTCTATGAGGATGACACTGACTACCATTCATGCCACTGGGGTGTGAGAAAATGTCTCCTAGATGTTTAGCAGTGGGCATCACAGTGGTGTATGGTTTAGCACTTCTACCTCACAGAAAGGTCATGGGTTCAATTACTGGGCTTGGGCATTTCTGTGAAGTTTCCTACAGGTACTCACTCGGGTTTCCTCCCACAGTCCAAAAACATTCTCATTAGGCTAACTGGCTGTTTTAAATTGACCTTAAGTGTCAGTGCACATAAGAATGGTTGTATCTGTGTTGCCCTGAAATGGCTTGGTAAGCTGTTCAGGATGTACCAAGTTCTTATGGGTACTCTAGTTTCCTCCCACTGTCCAAAGACATGCACATTAGTCTAAATTACTGTCTCAAATTGCCCCCCGCCCCCCAAAAGTGTGAAAGCTTGTGTTTTGCGCAGTGGCTTGCTGAGCTGTCTAGAATGGGCTAAGATGGACACCAGCCCACAGCCCTAACTATGATTAAGAGGTTCAGAAAAATGAATGAATGTTACTAAAGTAGTATTCATACTATAATGTATGGTCACCAGCCTGCCTATTAGAATTCAGCGATTTGGCGAATGAAGAAATGAATGTTTAGTATAACAGGGATCCCTCACTTTGTGGGGTTTATGGGGACTGAGGCCCTACCATGAACACCAATTTCTGCAAAGTAGGATCGACCCCCCCCGCTGATGTATACGTACATTTACAGACGCTCCCCAGCTTACGAACGAGTTAGGTTCCAGACGTCCGTTCGTTAGATGAATTTGTTCGTAAGTTGTTACAGGGTATTCTTGAGAGGGGAACGTATGTTTAAACCTTGTATAAGTAACCTATATGAGTTTGGACTGTATACAATCTCTTTCTCTCTCTCTCTCTCTCTCTCGTTATTACACAACTGACCGCGCGGTGTAATGATGCTCTTGAGCTCGGTCTAATTGAAAGCATATCCTCTCTCTCTCTCTCTCACACACACTCACACACACACACACACACACACAGGCGCCACTACAACTGAACAATTGAACTGATCAGCTTCCGTGTTTAAACTCCTGGTTCCTCTCAAGCACAGCACAGCGGATCTGATCAGATTTACAGAGTTTCACTCTTATCCAGTTCATTATAATACTGCAGTCAATTTGTTTCTTCCTTGATACTTTTGGCAGGAGCTCAGAAATGTATAGTTCTGCTTCTCTTCCCGGACCGTGTCAGTCACGCCCCCCCGCCGGAGCCTAGTATTAAGTGTACTCAGGATAATGTTTAATCATATTTCATATTTATATTTATGATATATTTTTCTATAGATTTTATTCCATTTCTATGACTACTTGTTCCACTTTCACTCTCGACCTCGGACCGAATGTCCGTAAAACAAATGTTCATAAGAGGGGGAGCGTCTGTATATGTGTATATAAGATCAATAAATACATATTCAATGTTATAAATGCTCATAATGACAATTAAACATTCAAAAATAATGCATAAGATGTAAATAAAATACAAATACACACACATACAGACACGTGCGCACAAATACAGATGCGCACCTCACATAAAAATGTATGTAGTTTTGTTGTGTGGGTTTGGGTGTTTTTTGTTTTTGTTTGGATTTTTTTTTTGCATAATCGGCCTTGTTTTCCTTATCCTTTTCCCTTAATTACCTTATTTTTTTATTTTTCAATGAATATTTCTGAAAAACCTGCGATGCACTGAAGCTGCAGAAACTATAGCCCGAAGTGGCGAGGGATCACTGTATATATAATACTTGCCTCGTTTATATTTTGTCTTAAATATAACTTTTAAAATTATGTAGCAGATCTTCAATCATGCTCCGCACCCACAAATAATATATAACGTCATAATATGTAGATGACTTCCTATAAATATATAAACAAAGGGGTATCTAGTCAACAAAAAATGATTAATTTGTTAGTCACTTGATGTAACTAAATAGTTTGCAGCCCTATTCGGCAATAAACAGCAACATGCAGTTCATTTATATCCTAGTGGCTTCCCTTTTACTATGCTGTGGGTAGCGAGGTGATACATGTGCAACATCTTTTTGTTCTTATTTGTTTTATTCTGGAAAGGAAAACCATTTTAACATATTTAAATACTCTAAAGCACTGAAAATGACTATGTGGTTGGGTTCATGACTAATCAGAGATGCTAATGTTAGCCTATCACCATTAAATAGAATGGGCGAGAAAATTAAATTGTTTAATTTCTTTATATGTAATTTGTAATAAATAAGCACCTCCTCTGTTTCTAATTAAACCTGCTAATATTTGTGGATTGTGGATTGTGACAACTTGCAGTGCACTGTTAATACCAGGATAATACAATCAAAACAGTAAAAACTTTGAGCACTCCATACTGGGCACAACAATGGTGTAGCGATTGACACATTCATCTCAAAGCAAAATGTCATTGGTTGATTCCTGAGCTTGGATGTTTCTGTGTGAAGCTTCTGTGTGTGTGTGTGCTCTTCCCGTACTTAGGTGGATTTCCTCTGGGTACTCCGTTTTTCTCTGACAGCCCAAAGACCTGCACATCTGGCTTTTTCAAATTGATCCTGGGTCCAAGTGTGAAAAGCTGTGTATGAGTTGCCCTGCGATGGTCTTGCCAGTTGTCCAGGTAGTAACCTGTCTTCACCCACTGTCAGCTGGGATAGGCACCAGGCTATCCACAACTTGAATAAGGTTATGCGGCTAAGCAAATGAGTGAGTGAGCCCCGCATACCTCTCACCCTGAGTGGTCTCGAAATGGGCGATGGTTCTATAGTGCTAGGCTTTGAGACTTTGTGAAAAGAGGCTGAAGACACTCGGGACACACAAGTGTAGAAATGGGGAAAGAGGTGATAAACGAGTTGTGAAAAATCTTTGCGCTTGATGCAGACAAAAGTTGCGATCATCATTCCCGATAAGCAAACCGAGTGAGCTCTAGTGAGCACGAGAAGTGTGGCACTCGATCTCAGACACCTCTACCATATTGGACTATGTGCACTACAAAACAGTGTACAAAATATATAGTTCCCTACATCAACTTACATTAACAGGAGTATTCGTGTCGAGACACATCACAAGAATTGTGAATTCACAATCACTGTTGGCTTGCAAAGCATTCAGTGGGAAATTAAAGTAACCGCAAGCAGAAGCAAATTGGGTGTCTATCCCTTATCTGCTGATATAATCAATTATATAATCAGGGATCCCAGTGAGGTTTAGAAAAAAATAAAGAAAACGAAAATAAAATATTTCAGCTGGGAGTCAAGGGGGCCGCATGTACCCTTTTGGGGTACAGGGGCAGAGCATGTCATGTAAAAAAAATGATACATACAAGTTAATCATTGTTTTGTAACATGCATAAACACTAAACAAAGCAGCTTAAATAATCTAAAAAAAATACGAAAAGGTTATTTCAGTGTAGATCAGTGTTTCTCAATTATTTTCTGTGGCGCCTCCCCTAGGAGGAAGAAAAAAATTTCATGCCCCTCACCGCCTCGCGAGCAACTATATATAGTATTATTTGTATATAAAATTGTTATTAGTACATCTCTGCATAACACTGTATCTTTATTCACATTAAAAACAAAAAAGAAAGAAATATAGCTCAACTTCCAATAAAAGAAAACTTCATTAACATTGTTTTTTAATCTGTACGTAATAGAAAAGATTGAAAGTGCACCAATGTAACTCAAATAAAATCCCCACTATTTGAAAAGCACTGGTGTAGATAAATACACATAATTCAAGTAGCATAGCCCTATGGCTCGTCATTCATGTGTAACATAATTATGAACTAATTTGTAGAATGATATATATTATCACAACAAACATTTGTGTTCAACTAGTGAGCATACCTGCTACAAGCTAGTATGTTAATAGTATAACACTATAATTCAAAATGTCAACATTTACTCTGCGCTAGTAAACAGTCTTACACTGTACTTATTGCATACATTTATAAAAATGACTCACCAGGCAGTTTGTAGTTTTGTTTTCTCAATTTTTGTCTTTTCGGCATGTTTACTCACCTCACAATGCTGTTTCAATGCCAACCAACCTTTACCTCCATAAATGATCACTTTCCCGTCACACAGACCGCAAAGTGCTTTCCCCGTATGTTTATGTTTGTAAATGAATTTTCGATAGCGGGCATCCATCTCCTACTTTTTCCAGCCACGACTAGTTCAATGAATTTTTGATACCAGCATCTAACCCCGATAACCGTTCCGCTATCTCTCTTATGGAGAATGTCTCTCTTCCACGACATGTTGAAACTGAGAAATCCGGCAAGAAAGCGACCGGAAATCCGACAAAGAAGCCGCCATATATGTTTTCTCATTATGTCACGTACATTTTTGAGGTACTTCACTTCCGAGTGTTATCGAATGTCAACGGAAACAACTGGCATCGACCAAAACATATCTAAAGCAAGTCAACTCGATTGGCACACATTCCGCTAATCTATTAATTATCCACGCAATTTTTTTGTGAAGTTATCCAAGAATAAAAATAATGATCACTTTGGCGAGTAAAAATAGTGGAATTCCGCTAAATAGGGGACGTCTGGAATCCCTGTATAATAAAAATAAACTAGTTCAAAAATCATCAACACTGACACTTCAACCTGTACAGTCGGCCCTCTACTTCCGAAATTAATCCATTCCACAGAGTTTTTCATGACGTGAAGTTTTCGTAAGTTTACATGTAAAACGCCTGATTCGTTCCAAGATTCCCAAGACTACCCCATAAACCCTTTAAAAATGATAAAAGTACACCAATTTTGTATTAAATATGCATGTGTTAAAAGTAAAAGAAAATTATTTATTAAACCATTTGAACATTTCAATTAACATATTAAACCATTTTATTAACATATTTATTAATTAAAACATTATTAAACATTTTTATTAACACACAAACACACACACACCATTGTCTCTCTCTCTCTCTCACACACACACACACACACACACACACACACACACACACAATATACACATCTGTGGCGCGCTCCGCTGAATGCGAGCTCAGCCCACACGCAGGACGCCGGAGCATTATAAAATGGGGAATTCAAAGCACATTCCCTGCTTGACAGATCAGAGGTCCAAACTCAACTTTAACTTGTATCCTTGAGGGATCGGAGGTCTGGATGAGCCGCGTTTTGCTCACATTCGGTGGAGCACGCCACATTTATTAAACATTTACTGAATTAAACAACTTAAAAACAAAAAATAAGCTGTAATGTGCTCCCTCGAAAGAGAATAAAGAACACCTCCTTTCATCTCTGACTGACTCTGTACACAGTCTCTCTCACACACACACACACACACACACACAGTCTCTATCTCTCTCTCTCTCTCTCACACACTCACACACACACACACACACACACACACACACACACACACACAAAACTCCCTGGTGTGTTTTGCCAAATGCCTGGCTCCGCCCACAGGCAACGCGCAACTGATGGACCAATTCCATTTAAATGTTTAAATGGACGGAGTGTTGTATTTAAAGCAGAATTACAGTACCTGTTTGAAAGATCGGAGGTCTTGATTCAATCTTCACTTGCTTTCTTGCGAGATCGGAGGTCTTGTTCCACGGAGCACTCTGTTTCCATGTTTCGTCTGCTTCAATATCATGCCGAAATTATCGCCTCCGTCACTGTATTTCCGCTTTTTGGTATTTTCCGGGTCCATGATGGATAACGAAATAGAACACTGCAATGATCTCTCAAAAAGAACTCATGCACCAACATTCCTGTTCAACTCTCCTCTCTCACGCGTGTGACAAACAGGAAGTATGGTTACAGGAAGTATGGGTACAGATCAGCTGCCTCCTGGCCAATGGGAGGCCAGCGGGGCGGGATGTTGGGAGACAGCCAATGAGAGAGCAACTCACGCATGGTTTGAATTTTGAATGGTGCGTTTGAATGGCACGTTTGGCACTTTTCGTAAAAAGAGGACGAAAATTTAGGAAAATGTTTTTTGTAACCTGGAGTTTTCGTACCCAGCGGGTTTCGTAAGGAGAGGGTCAAGTATACATTTACTCTTCAAAACCTCACCTGCAAAACGGATAACTTATAAATAAAAAAAAAATATATATATATGGAATATATTTTACTGATTTGTATGAGAAAAGATTAAATTATTCAATTAGTGGTGATTTTTCAATCAAGTTTCATCCTTTCATGCATTTCTTGGTTTAAAACACAAAGAAGTCTGAGAAACTGGTTTCCACTAAGCCCCCTACACGCCCAACATTTGTAGAGGTGCATATAATAAGAACAGGCATCAAACCTAAAAATCACACAAATGACAAACGTCATCAAAGTCCATGGACTATGGATAGGTATCGCCAGTGAATAAAAGACAAGAAACTTCACACCTCATTGTCTCAAAATTCAGAAAATCTTGTCTGTGTTATGCTTAAACGCCCCATTTTTCATGGAATTGTCTGATTATGAACCACAACACAGTGCATTAGTCTTGTGCTCGTAACTTATAAGTCTGTTATGATAAGTTAAAGACTTCGAAACCATCTTACTCTCCTAAAAACTCCTTCCACTACTTTCTAACCTGGATTTGAGGTTTTTCCAAAATGAAATTCAGAGCCTGCCGGAGTACTAGGAAAGGGGGTGGGAAGGCTGGCAGAATGAAAACAAGGTGGCCACTAAGCAGTTCAGAAGTTCATCCAGAGTTCTCTCTCGTTTTCTCTCTCTCTACACTGATTGACAAAGAAAGCATCTGGTAACGTTTAGGTCGCTACTCCAAACTATTCTCTCCTTTTCTACTAGGGGGCCCATAACATAACACAAACACACAGCTACCTTTTTACAGCAGTAACAGGAGTCGACCCCCTCCTAGGGACTCATTCAGGTAAAGTCGGTTTACGAGCATTCTTCAGCGAAGAAAAAGAAAGCAGAAAACGAGAGCGAAAGAAAAGCGAGAAAGAATGGAGGATTGTTCACTTCTTGCTCCACTTTCCCCTCGATAAAACCCAGCACGGTGTAGAACAAACAACAAACTGTTGTACTTGATATTTACAAAAAAAAAATCAACAAAAACATGCTATTTATTCTCCAAGAAATGTCTCAGTCTTGAGAAAATTGCTGGCTCCATCGCAGGTCGTGTTTGCGGTTTTTGTCTGAGCTAAACAAAACGGCACATGCAGAATACATCAGGGCTTAATCTACAACAGCTGAACCTGACAATGAACAAAATGCTCGATATCTCTTCGTCTAGAAAAGTTTTTGCTGCTGTTTACCTGCACCACTGTTTACACAAGCAAGCTTTTAGTCGATATCTTGCTGAGGGCTGGCAAGATGAACATCCCTACAAGGAGCTGTTTCCTTTACAACGGCTGCAGACCTGCTGCACTAATTAGCTACATTAATAATTATACCAAATAAAGGTCCCTACATCAACCATGTATTACATGTGTGGGTTCAAAAGATGCATCGTCAGGCCCATCCAGATCATCCTCACAAACCTGATGACCTAAAGCGTCGACATGGCAACGGGGACCATTAAACAAGCAACCACAGCTGGACGCAACATACACATTCCTCTTAAACTTGAGCTCTGCACTATTGTGCGCGAAAGGAGAATCGTAAACTTCTGCGCACATGCTCGCAAACACAGATTCCATGCTAAGCCTCCGTGACTCAAATTTCCAACCAATTTTGGGCAGTTACATATGTGAATGTGTATATATGTATTTTTTTTTTTTAAATAATGAGGTGTCACAAATATGAGAAGGCATGTCTCATTAGGGTTTTTCAATAAAACATCAGTCATTTTTATGAGGCGCAGTTCAAACAAGAATAGCATTTTTCCCCCCACGGTGTAGCCTCAGTGACCCTGTATACTACCCATCATGCACTGCAAACCCAAGTTATATGCAGTACTTTGAATGACCCTAGAGGTGATTAGAAAAAAGCTCAGATTTAAACAATTACGCGATAAAACATGAAACACGGACTATAACATACCTAGAGGCGGGTTTTCGCTCTGTGTCCCAGTTCTTTCTGTCAGCTTCTTTTTGATTTATGCGTCGCTGATCGTTAGGTTCTTGCACACTAACCAACAATTATCCCATTAATTACCACACTACTCTCTCTATGCCTTTATTTGAGCTGACGCTAGCAAGAAAAGTATGAAATTAAAATGCCAAATCTACTATTTACTCTTCTTGGTCATACTACAGTTAATGCTAGCATCTAACATTTTATAGTTTCCCAATGACTGAACTAGTTCTAACAAGAATTGAATCAAGACTTAAACCAATCAACTGCAGATTTCAATGTAAGAACTGCTGCTGTAATCATAAAGACACTGAAGCTTGTGCTAAAACGTGAAAACACAAACTTATGATCATTTCCTGACGTCCTACAATCTGATGTCCCCTTTCACATCAAGGTTTCCTCCTCCTGTCCTCTCCTTGCCACCATTTCCTATGGGCAGTTCGTTATGGAAGTAAATCTGCATCTGGAATTAAGAAATGCTGGGCTTCCGAGTGGCACATGAAGGACTTGCAGACTGTGGGAGGAAACCTACACAAGTATACGGAGAACATAGAAGGTCCACACAGAAATGTCCTTGCCGGGCACAGGGATGAAAACCAGGACCTTCTTGCTGTGAGGCATACATGCTAACCACAACGCCATTGTGCCGCCAAAATTTTGGTTATGTTGTACAGTGTAGGCATCAATCCCACTACTTCTCACATGTTAAAGAACAGTTGAACTAATTTCCATTAGTATTAAAATAACATGAAAAAATAAACTTCCATGGGGTTCACTACCATTAGTATCTACCGTGATTAAATATTTTTACATATTTTTTTTAATTTATAGTGGTATTTATTTTAAAAACCAGCATCATAGCTAATTCAAGCTTTGGTTATCCATTTTCAGTTTAACCCCCAAATCAGAGAGTGTGGCAATGAAAGGAAAATGCTTTAAATCCAGCACTTTCCGTACTCTGGTTCATAATGTGTGTTCATGCATAACTAACAGTACCTGTGAACCAGGGTGGAGTTTTCTGCAAACTGTCTCTCACGCAACCCTAGTGTTCCGAGTAAACACTGACAATTGCAGCAATAGCAGAGGAACTTCACGGTCTGGATTTAGACTTGAAACGGCATTTGGTGTTCTATAGAGGGACAAAGCTATCAAGCAAATAACCTTTCGCATTTTTCCCCCCATAGTACTCAATTGGAAGATTATCAAGCCACACTGACTAAAGAGTGCTGTGTTGTGCTTATGAACTGTGTGGTAGAAAAGTCTAGCTAGCTTGTTTTTATTAATTGTCAAGATGTTGCATAGTTATCATGAGAATAGAATTATAAAGGTTGTTTGTAATTAAAGCAGTGCTTCTCAAATAGTGGGGCGCGGTATGATGCCAGGGAGGTGCGGTGTGATGCCGGGGGGAGCACGTATGACTGTGAGGAACATGCTTTTCTGGAATAGTGTACGAGAATTAAGTGTAATTGCACCTGTAGTTGAACCAGTAGTTAGCAGTGGCGCTCTCATTGTCGCGCTATGGTGTAGCGGTTTTTCGCATGTGCAAATGATACGGAGTGCAGCAAACAACCCCTCAAGAAACAACGCGGAAAAATTTCTAACAGGAACAAACAAAAAGGTGGAGAGAGACAGAGATATTAAGACATAAACAAGTTGAATGAGTTTAAATAAGGATGTATTTTTTTATTTCAGGAACACTGGTGCATTTTAAATCTTTTGTGTTACAGATTAAAAAACAATGTTAATGAAGTTATTCTTTATTGTAAGTTGAACTATATTTCTTTCTTTTTTGTTTTTAATGTTAATAAAGATACAGTGTTATGCACAGGTGTACTAACTAACAATTTTATAGACAAATAATACTATTTATAGTCGCTCACGGGTCGGTGGGGGGCGTGAAATGTTTTTTCTTCCTAGAGGGGGCGCAACAGAAAATAACTGAGAAGCACTGAATTAAAGAAACAGGCCGGTTAATGATGCTTTCCATACCACTTGGTTTACAGTCTTTGTGATTAAAGAATGTCTCGAACAAACAAATATCAAGAATTTGACACAAATTTGGAATGTGGCGCATCTAGAATATGCAGATTCTGTCTGGATTCAGCATCGGGTTGAACCAAGCACTCCACTTAATACTGCAGTGGAAAGTATAAAGGTATAAAAACAGCTTTCTCATATCCATGTCTTTTGTGTAGAACAAAAAGTACAGTACACGCCCTCCTACAGCTAATTATTGGACCCCAATGACGTTTTTAAGTGCCACAGAGGCAAATATATGTCCCCAAACGTGGCATAAAAATCACAGTACAAACATGTACTTTAGACAATACCCAGTGATTTGCCACAGTACACCTAAAGATAAACCATACTGTGTTTCATAGAACTTAACAGATCTTGTACTGTAAAAACTGATACATGAACTAAAAAATAAACAATGACATTTACAGGGATCCCTCACTTTCTGCGGTTAATTGGGAGCGAGATCCCCACGCGACCATCAAAATCCGCAAAGTCGGATCACCCCCCCACATACACACACACACCTCCATCCCCCCACCCCTCCGACTGACGTATACGTAAATGTATATAATATCAATAAATACATATTCAGTGCTATAAATGCTTGTAATAACAATTAAACATTGAAAAATAACATAAGATGTAAATAAAATATAAATACAGACGCTCCCCAACTTACCAACATTTGTTTTGCAAACATCCTGAGACCGAGGTCGAAAGTGAAAGTGAACGTGAAATAAAATTGAAGAACAAGTATAAATAGAAATGGAATAAAATCTAGTAAGATATATCATAAATATAACTACGAAATATTATTAAACATTATCCTGAGGTACAGTTAATACTAGACTGCCGCAGAGGGGCGTAGCTAACACATGCTTTACACCAGAGGACCAAAGAGAAGCAGAACCGATACATTTCTGAACTCCTGCCAAAAGTTTCAAAGAGGAAACAAATTGAGTTCAGTATTATAATGAACTGGATAAGAGTGAAACGCTCTGTAAAGCTGATCAGATCCACTGTGTTGTGCTTGAGAGGAACCAGGAGTTTAAACACAGGAAATAATGATAATGTACAGATGAGAGAGAGAGGGAGAGTGCGAGAGAGAGAGAGAAAGAGCGAGACTATACAGTACAAACTCATATAGGTTACTTATACAAGGTTTAAACATACGTTCCCCTCTAAAGAATGCCCTGTAACGACTTACAAACAAATTCATCTAAGAACGGCCATCTTGAACCGAACTCGTTAGTAAGCTGGGGCACCTGTACACACACACATACAGATGGTATTGCATGAGACAACATACACGCGGGCAGATGCGTGCACACACAGATGCAACAATGTATCCAGTTTTGATGTAAGATTTTGGGTTTTTTTTTGTTTCGTGTTTGTTTAGGGTTTTTTGGGGTTTTTTTTTGCAGAACTGGCCTTGTTTTGTGACATTTTCCATAACTTTTATCCCTATTCTTCCTTAATTTCCTTATTTTTAAATTCGATATATATATATATATATATATATTTTTTTTTTAAATTAATTTTTTTTTTTTTTAAACGCCATGCACTGAAGCCACATTAATTGAAGCATGAAGTAGCGAGGGAGCCCTGTATATGTTTTCTGAGCTGCTTTATCCTAATCAGGGTCACAGAGAGGCTTGCACCCATCTCAGCCGACTCTGGGCAAGGGCAGGGTACACCCTGGACAGCTCACTTGGCCATTGCCGGGCAAACACTTACACAATCATTCACACCTAGGGGTGATTTGGAACAGCCAATTAGCCTACTATGCATGTTTTGGACTGTAGGAAGAAACTGATGTACCCAGAGGAAACCCATGCAAGCATGGAGAGAACCTGCAAGCTCTACACAGAAATCATTATAGCTCCACAAAAAAAAAAAAAAAAAAAAAAAAAAAAAATCGAACCCTGGCCTTCTTATCGTAAGGCAGAACTACGACGCCACCGTAGAGAAAATTAATTTACTGTAAAAACTTAGCGGAGTTTAATAATGGGCTTTAAGATGATAAAAATTTTCATTCCATGGGAGGGATGAATGGTGTATGCTCCCTTCACTGTCAACTGTAGCAAGAGTACTCAATTATGGGCACGTATCAGCTTCTTATTGTGAGGCGAAACTACTACGCCACCGTGCCCAACCACTATGCTACCGTGCCCAATGAAATTCTTTTCAAAGAAAACTCTTCTTATATCAGGATGGCACGATAGCATAGTGGTTATCACTTCTGATTCACAGTAAGACAGGTTCTGGGTTCAGGTCCCAGGACCAGCAAGAATATTGCTGTTTGGCGTTTTCCATACTCGTGTGGGTTTCCTTTCGGTGCGCCCCCACCCACTCAAAAGACATGCAATTTGGGCTAACTGGCTATTCTAAATTGCCCTTAGGTGTAAGTGTGGGTGTGCTTGGTTGCGTGTGTCCCTGCAATGGACTGGCATGCTGTTCAGGGTGTACCCCACCTTTGCATGAAGTCGGCTGACAGAGGGTCCTTCCCACAATCCTATTGGGATTAAGCTGTAGGGCCAAGAAATAGATGTATCTGTTCAGAGTCTGTGGCTCAAAACAAATGTTGTATTATTTATAGTTATGCAGTCAGCACTAATGTTTACTAGCATTAAATAACTTTCAACACCGAGCGTCATTTGCTGATCCGGTTCTGCGACAGGAGGTAAATTCACGCAGCCGGATCCTAACATAGTGAACAATCATAGCCCATGACAGGTTATGAGCAAGACGTAACTGAAAAAGTAGAGCACCTATCCACGTTTTATTTTATATTTGTTTATTTAATCAATCATCTAATGATTTTTGGGCAACAGTGCTTGAGCAGATGGATAACTATACCAATTCAAACTTCATCTACATGTCCTTATTTGGTGACCAGGCAGGAAGCGGAACAGGAACTTGTTTACAGTAAGTCAATGGAAAGAGGCTGGATTTGTAACCACACTGCAACTGTGTGGTGCAGTGGTGGGTGGATGGTGACAATGTAGACGGAAATATGTTGTGATTTCATATAGGCGTATATACATGATAGTTGGTTAAACACAACATGCAAATGAGTAAAGGGCAGGAAAATTGTTATAACATATAAATTATAAGATTATACCCATTATTGAATCTTGATCTTGAGCCTACCTAAAATTAAACTGGAATAGATCTGAAAGAAAATGAAGGAACTCACAACCATGGTGCTCTGCAACACCTTTAACTGGCCTGAGGCAAAAAGCCTCCACCAAGGCCAATGTATCAGGTTTCAATTGGGGCAACAATCAAGCTGTTGTCTCAGCACACAGTCATCAGAAGCCCTCCCATAGCTACACCGCACACCCTAATTTTAACACACACACACACACACACACACACACACACATATATACATATTTTATATATATATATGGGCTCCTCTCTAGAAGTAATTGTCTCGCTTGCAAACTATTTTCTCTCTCACTTGTACACTCAAATACACACACACACACCCACAAACAAAAAAAAAAAAACAAGCTCTGACTCCACACTGAAAGAATGCCACCAATTCCAGCAGAGGTGGAAAAAGTATGCGTTGACAAAAAGACACTGTGCCAAACTGAGGTGATGACACATTTTTTCACACTGTACTCTATCGGACACAACCACAGTCGTGATCAGCACCCAAACTCCTGAGAACATCATCATCACTATCATCTTCCTCCTCCTCCTCCTCCTCCTCCAGTGCCTAAAACACAAAATTAGCAAAGGCAACTGACACCACACTAATTAAAAAAAAATACCCAGAACCTAACCTACATGCCTCCGTATTGAGCGGGTGTGTTTCTGCCATGTTGATGCAACACGAAAAAAACTGGTTGGTCTTCTACAAGCTGAAACTACCACAGAAACCCAGCAAATCCCTCGAGAGAGGCGCAGCGTTAATGAGTGACAGAATGGCCGGTAAAGCACATGGAGGTGGAGGAGGCCGCTGCGTCGCGAACGCCCTCAGCCACCAACCCCCAGCTACAGTCAAAGAGTCTGACACAAGATTGATTCATAGTTAATGCAGCCTGACACCCCTGCGAGTATGAGAGGGATGGAGAGAAAAGAGGAGATAAAGAGAGAGAGAAGGAGGGAGGAGGGGACTCTGCTTGCGGTCAGTGTGAGGAAGAGTTCAGAGGGTCTTTTCCCACACACCAAGAAAAGCGCATGGCTCACTGTGTGTGTGTGTGTGTGTGTGTGTGTGTGTGTGTGTGTGTGTGGATAGACACTCACAATTGCATTGTTATCTCATCCTTCAGACTTGATGGCAATAGCAAACAAACTAAAATAATTTGTTAAAAATTCATTTGCAGGCCAATAAAATTCATCTCTTCGAATTCATCAGTGAAGCATGATGTGTGAATATATAACTGCAGCTGAGCAAGTCTTTCTACAGGGGAAATCAGCTTTCACGTCCTCTACGTATCAAATAAAGCAATAACAGAATATACAGTATTTAACAGAATAACTTGAATATGTTCTTTGTGATCCTGAAAACCAAAAGATATCTCTAAAGAATATTGTGTACACACACACACACACACACACACACACACACACACACACACACACACACAGAAACAGCCAGTCCTGTACATCTTCCTAACAATGCCTCCATCAGGACAGAAGCAAGGCGTCATCTATCTGCACCTCCATGTGTCACTGATAAGACATGCAATCAGAAAAAGAGAGAGAGAGAGAGAAAGTGAGAAAAAGAGAGAGAGATACATAGAGAGCGAGAAAAAGAGAGTGAAAGAGACACAGAGAGAGAGAGACAAAGAAAGAGAGAAAAAGAGAGAAAGAGAGAGAGAGAGAGAAAGACAGAAAGAAAGAGAGCCCTGGGTATCAGCACCACAGTGTGTGTTGTGTTACAGACATTACAAATTTACATCTCCTACTTCACCAGGTCTGCTGGTAACCACAAGTTACCATTTGTGAACTGTTGTTAGAGTGAATGACAGTCAGGACCAGCAAGGTTATCAAAAGAAACCCATGACACTGTCACAGGGAACAAATCTCTGTTTAGGGTTTAGGCTGGTAAATTGTACACACACACACACACACACACACACACTGTACCTGTCACATGTCTATGATCCCACTACATACACATACACACACACACACACACACACACACACTTTACCTGTCACATGTCTATGATCCCACTACATACATACACACACACACACACACACACAACAAACACACACACACACACACACACACACACACACACACAACAACAAACACACACACTTTACCTGTCACATGTCTATGATCCCACTACATACATACACACACACACCGTACCTGTCACATGTGTATGATCCCACTACATACATACACACAACAAACACACACACACACACACACACACACACACACACACACAACAAACACACACACACTTTACCTGTCACATGTCTATGATCCCACTACATACATACACACACACACACACAACAAACACACACACACAGACACACACACACAACAGACACGCACATACACTTTACCTGTCACATGTCTATGATCCCACTACATACACACACACACACACACACACACTGTACCTGTCACATGTCTATGATCCCACTACATACACATACACACACACACACACACACACACACACACTGTACCTGTCACATGTCTATGATCCCACTACATACACACACACACACTTTACCTGTCACATGTCTATGATCCCACTACATATACACACACACAGTACCTGTCACATGTCTATGATCCCACTACATACACACACACACACACACACACACACACACACACTGTACTTGTCACATGTCTATGATCCCACTACATACACACACACACTGTACCTGTCACATGTGTATGATCCCACTACATACATATACACACACACACACACACACACACTGTACCTGTCACATGTCTATGATCCCACTACACACACACACACACACACTGTACCTGTCACATGTCTATGATCCCACTACATACACACACACACATAGATATATATATATATACACACATCCATAGATAGATACTATATGTGTGTGTATATATACATATATACACAGGGTGTCCCAAAAAATGTATACACACACTTTATATAACTGTACACTAAAGTGTGTATATACATTTTTGGAACACCCTGTGTGTGTGTGTGTGTGTGTGTGTGTTTTAACAAAAAACAAGCAAGTCTTCAAGTCTATTGATGTTTGATTCGATTGTATAATGTGTGTGGATTACAGTATTTATACAGTAAGTCGTGTTTAACCCACTTTCATTATGCTCTGTTCAACAATTCAATACAAATATTTCTCTTTAATAAAAACCTGATTAATAAAACCACAAACCTTCCAAATAAGGTTTATTCATAAACATAAACCAAACTAATGAATAAAAACTTGATCACAGCACAACCTGCTGCTCCCCACATTAACCAGTGTGTGTTATTTAAATGGACTGAAAGCTGCAGTTTCCTGCAGGAGGAGGAAAGTAAATACAGAGTGCAGGAGTTGAGCTGCTTCTTTCTACAACATGATAGTGTTCGGGTGATGTTCAGGAAATAAAGACACGCTCAGAAACACTGAGAGAGAGACAGAGACAGAGAGTTAAATAGTCGTGAAGTTTTCACACTGCTTTCACTTTGAACAAGAAACGATCGGCGATGTAAACAATAAATATTCTCTTTTTAATAGGTAGAAATCTACTGCATTACTGGAACTGGTCGGAAACATGGTTCAAGGTTTACTAAAACACTGAAGATTGTGTTCAGACCAAGTCCTGGTGCGGTATTCGTCTCTTTTCTGAGTCTGAGAGCGTGAAGAGGTCTCGCGCGCGCGGATGGGAAACGACAGCAGTTCAACAGTAGTGCATTTAAAAACCCCGACGGTTAAATAAAATCGCAGTTGAAATCTGAAATGTTTTCGGTGTTAGTCCAAATCGTCGTCACTTACCGGGATTTAAGGACGCATCCAGTCCAAAACCCAGCCAGTTTCTTTTTAAACCACTCCGAAGTGCTCCGCCATCTTCCCCACTAGCTGTGTTTGTTTTAAATGGGAAACACTCCCCGAGCGCACAGAAAAGAAGTCGAGCACGGAGAGTGCCCGAGTGCTTTCTGGGTAATGTAGTTCTCCAGCTCGAGGCGCGTGTTTCCAGTCTTGTGAGGATGAACTACAAGCTCCCCAACTCCCCTCATACTGAAAACAGCCACTAGATGTTGGAGATGGGAAGTTGGAGAGATATTAGTGGGAAAAAACACAGAGCACGTTATTTTTAGCACACGGAGGAGCACGTAGGCCCAGCCTGTTCCCTCTGTGTGCTGAACTTGTTGAACTATGTGTTGAATTTTAATTAAGTATTTCATCTTCAATAGTATTGTTTTCATGTTCCAAATGCTTTCTGTTTGGAATTAACGTGCTGCAAGTCACAAAAACATGCCAACATAAATAACAAATTCAGCATTTTTAGCAAAGTGGTTGGCATGCCTCTATGCAAGGTCTTGGGTTCGATTACAGGGCTTGAGCGTGTCTGTATGGAATTTGCATGTTCTCCCCATGCTTGTGTGGGTTTCGTCCCACAGTCCAAAAACATGCACAGTCAGCTCGGCTGTTCCAAGTTGCCTCTATGTGTGAGTGTGAATGTGAATGGTTGTGTGTGTGTGTAGCCCTACAACACTCTGGCAAGCTCTTCAGGGTGTACCTTGTTTTTTTCCTCAGGGTCAACCGAGATAGGATGGATAGGATCAGAAATGAGTACATCAGAGGGACAGCACATGTTAGATGTTTTGGAGACAAAGTCAGAGAGGCTAGATTGAGATGGTTTGGACATGTACAGAGGAGGGATAGTGAGTATATTGGTAGTAGGATGCTGAGGTTGGAACTACCAGGCAGAAGGCCCAGAGGAAGACCAAAGAGAGGATTTATGGATGTGGTGAAGGCGGACATGAAGGTCGTTGGAGTAAGAGTAGAAGATGCAGAGGATAGGGATAGATGGAGGCAGATCATTTGCTGTGGCGACCCCTGAAGGGAACAGCCGAAAGGAAAAGAAGAAGAGGTCAACCGAGATATGCACCAGCCTCCCCGCAACACTCATTTCGGATTAAGCACTTTAGAAAATGAGTGAACCCATCATCAATGATTATTTATTTATTCATTTTCTGTAACTGCTTACTCCTAATTAGGTTAACAGGGAGGTGTAATTGGTGCCCCTCCCAGCCGACTCAAGGCAAGGGCAGAGAACACCCTGGACAGCTCGCCCGGCCATCGCAGTGCAGAAACATGCAAAGGGTTTTGCAGCTACTCTTCTCGAAAGTCAGCAATGGTTCTTTAACATGCCATAGACAGTGAGAGACATGACCGACCTTTGATAACCCAGTTAGTTGCACTGGGGCTTCAATGAGTAGTAATTGTTCAAGCCTATCTCAGCTGACACTGGGCTTAGGGTACACCCTGAACAGCTCACGAGACCATCACAGGGCCAACACATAGACAAGCATTTACAGTCACACCCTCACTGAGAAGCAATTTGGAACAGCCAATCGGCCATATGCGCATGTCATTGGGTTGTGGGAGGAATCTGGAGGAAAGGTGTGAACTCCATACAGTCATCCCTTGACACTTTGCAATTCGAAGTTCGTGGCCTCAGTGCATCGCGGTATTTCCCATAAGTATCCAAAATCAAAAAATATTCATAAAAATGTCAAAATTCATGCTGAAACTCGCATGTACGCAAGCGGAAGGCAGGATCCAAGGCAGGCTGCGTCCATTGTTTACAAACGACAGACTGAACGTGCCCCTCCTTCAGTCCCAGTTCAGGCAGGGACCGCCCACTCAACTCAATCTCACAAGCTGATTGGCTTAGACGTGTGACGCTGTAGCCTCGCACATTCCCGCTGGGAGGAAGAAGACGCAGAGTTCCTTCAAGCTTTGTTTGGATTTCGTATCGCACTATCTCTCTCATTGTGTTCTTTATTTTTGTGATTTTGTGCTCTCCGAAACGTCCTGCACCATCTAAGGCATCAAATGAGCCCAAGAAAATGCAAAATATGATGACAGTGACCCAAAAAGTAAAGTTGCTAGATATGCTGACGGCGGGCAATATGTATGCCCATGTAGCACGCCATTACGGCATAAATTAATCTACCGTGCGTTACATCAAAAAAGATGAAGTGAAGCACCTCCTGCTTCACTTCACCTTCATCGTACTGCACAGGTCTCTCATCGTCATTTTTTTGGATTAAGATCAAGCGGAGAAGAGCTATTGTCAGAGGTGAGTACAGTACTTAAAGTATTTATATATAAATTCTATTTAAATATTAATACATTACAGTATTTACATATGCATATAACTGTGTAAAGTTTAATATATGTATATATGTATAATGTCTGTCTGTCTTCCTTTCGGCTTTTCCCCTTTCACTCGGGAGTCGCCACAGCGAATCATCTGATTCGCACATTTGATTTGGCAGAGGTTTTTACGTCGGATGCCCTTCCTGTCACAACCCTTTTAGCAAGGGATAGAAACACGCTGACGACTTTGCAGCCTACTCTTTACGAAAGTCAGCAATGGTTCTTTTACATGCCTCTCACCATAGACAGTGAGAGACATGGCCCGCCTTTGATAACCCAGTTAGCCGCACTGGGGGGGACAGTGACAACCTTGTGGAGAGTGGGACTCGAACCCCCAACCTTTGGATCAGCGATCCAGCGCCCTATACCACTAGACCATCATAATGTATAGACGCAAAAATATATAGGTATGGTAGAAATGAGAGCGGTGATCCCACTTTGCTGTTTTTCAATTATCGGGGCCAGGTCTAGTCTATATTATCCGCGAAATTCAAGGGAAGACTGTATAGAAAGAGATAGACTAAAAGCCAGGAGGTTCTTGCTGTGAGGAGAGGGTGCTAACCACTATGCATTGTTAAAGCATACTCTTTGCAAATGCTTTGCATACACTAATCCCAAATTCACACAGGAAGTACTGACTATTTTACACAATCTGTGGCAGCAAATAGGCAACGTTTTTTTGTGGAACTCAGTATTTGGCAGCATCTGTCATTCATTCATTTTCTGAACCACTTAATCCTAATTAGGGTTGCAACATCTCAGCCGACTCTTGGTGAGGGCAGAGTACACCTCAGACAGCTTGCCAGGCCATTGCATGGCAGAAACACACTGACAATGCTCTTTACAAATGACAACAATAGTTCTTTTACATGCGTCTCACCACAGACAGTGAAAGAAATGGCTGGGCATCGATAACCCGTCGATAACAGCACTGGATGGGCAGCAGTGACAACTCAGTGGAAGTAGAGATTGAACCCAAGACGTTCAGATCAGTAAGTCAGCACCCTACCACCAGGCCACCACTGCCCCACCTGTCAATCAACAGCATCTTTAAACTCTGATTGGCTATTAGTTGAATCGCTCACATGAACATTCATCCCAGGTGAACTCCACAGCTGTCTACTTCAAGTGTCTTGAGCAAATTTCACCATCCATCACTAATTTCACTGGCAATCCAAGACTTACACATCATTTTCTTGATGAATCTCCTTTGAGGCCTCACATCACCGATCGATACATGAGAACTCTGATTGGGATAATTGTGACCATTCTGTGATAATTTGGGGTGGGCACATGCAAAAATGAGAAGAAGAAATACTTTAGCTGTATAAGCCATTTTGTATTTACCTGTGTTTTCATTCTCAGAGTAACTAGAATGTAACTAGAATGTGATGTCTTACTGTCTCCATGAGAGACGTCAGGTCCACCCAACACGTCCAAGATTCAAGATTCATTCTTGTCATTATCTTCGCACATAAAGAAATTTCGTATGAGGCTCAGCATTAAAAGGTGAAAAACAAGTTTAAAAAGATGCAAATTAGACAATAAGCTGCAATTAACTCTGTCAAGAATAACACAAGCAATTTTGTACAGTATACTTTGTTAAAATATAACATAGAATTGTAAATTCTGTACCTGTAAATGAGAACCGAACACAAGAGAAATACAAATACCCAGTTTTGTGCTTTTTATGGTCTTTTATAGTAAAATAAGTGTCTGTAATACTTAAATGTATTACATTTCCACAAATTAGTCTGTGAGGATGTCCAAAACAGCTACTCTTTAAGTTACAAATTAAAATCCTAGGGATGTACAGTAATGAGTCTACAATTCATTCACTGTCTGTGTCATTCTATTGCATGTGGTGAGTGCACTGGGTATACCCTAGACTGGTTGCCTGTCAATCATGACATCAATACAGAGAAATATGCAGCAATTTTTCCACAATAACATTCACAGTCACAGCTATGAGCCAATGAAGATTTGATCAGCCAGTTAATTTAGGATTTTAGTAAATTGACTGTAGGAGGAATCCAGAGTAACCCACAAAGACATAGAAAGAAAATGTAAACTCCACAGGAAAAGTCACCAGCCGAATGGCATTTTTGAATCCAGGAGCTAATTTCTGTGAAGTCACACTGATAATCACTGTATTGCTTTAAGCTTACACGATTATACATTAAAATCAAATGGTAAACTAAATGTATGTGGTGTTTTAGAACTGGTCAGGGGGTGAAACTGGTCTCGTTAGGGCCCTAGGGATGTAGGTGTCCTCCAAAGACCAGAGAAGGAAGATAGCAGTGGTCTGGTCTCCATGGTGACCTCTCAGGCATACCAGTGTAGGATTTCAACTGTTGGAGGAGACAGCGCTAAAGAGAGAGGAAGGGAAAGGGAGTGAGACAGAGACAGACAGACAGACAGAGAGAGAGAGAGAGAGAGAACACAGAAGGGGGAAGGGAAAGAATGGAGTGAGAGGGATAAAGGAAGGAGGGGGGGTGTTGTAATTAGCTCATTGCTTGCTGCTTCCTGTCATGACTGCAACACCGGCCTCTAATCACATCCCAGCGAGGACGTGTGGATATACAAATGGCAAGCTGAGCTGAAGTGAACTGAAATTCCAGAAAACGCCATATTCAGAACCAATATCATGAAGCAGGACTCGATTCCTTCTGTTCTCTTTGGGTCAAAAATATATGTAATATTTTCATTATTTAATTATGCTATATAATATCTCAGACAAAAAGTAGTTTTTGTATAAAAATGTGAATATAAGTGAACTGAGTGACGAAAGAATAAAAGATGCCACCAACAGACAATGGTCATAAAATAAAAAAGTTTTTTGTATAAGAAAAATTTTATATATATATATATATATATATATATATATATATATATATATATATATACACACACACACACACACACACACACACACACACACACACACACAGTGGGCAGTGGTGGTCTAGTGGATAGGGCGCAGGGTCGCTGATCCTGAGGTTGGGGGTTCGAGTCCCCACAAGGTGTCACTGTCCCCCCGTGCAGCTAACTGGGTTATCATAGGCGGGCCATGTCTCTCACTGTCTATGGTGAGAGGCATGTAAAAGAACCATTGCTGACTTTCGTAAAGAGTAGCTGCAAAGCCCTCAGCGTGTTTCTGTCCCTTGCTAAAAAGGGTTGTGACAGGATGGGCATCTGACGTAAAAACCTCTGCCAAATCAAACGTGCGAATCAGATGATTCGCTGTGGCGACTCTCGAGAATGGGAAAAAGCCGAAAAGAAAAGGAGATATATACGTATGTATATATATATATATATATATATATATATATATATATATATATATATACATACAGTACTTGTACTGCTACCTAATCAGAAATCAAAATGTTGCAATTTGCCATCGTTCATATATAACAGTGTAGATGTATGAGTCTATAACAGGAGTTCCTCATCGGAAAGGGCCCCAAAGTGGAACCATTAGACGGAGACACCAAGGAATCTTTGTAGAACAGTTTTACTAAAGGGGATATAGAACAGAACGTTATATTTGTACTTCTGAGACATAAAAAGAATCAATAAAATCCAAATGCATTTTATGTGTGTGTGTGTGTGTGTGTGTGTGTGTGTGTTTGAGAGAGAGAGAGTGAGAGCGAGAGAGAGAGAGAGAGAGAGAGAGAGAGAGAGAGAGCAAACACCTCAATAACATTCCTCAGACACCCAATCCAGGCCCATGGACCTGTTCGTACCCTTCCCCCATCATCAGCAAAAAGACAAACCCTTAGTAACCCCCCCCAGTGAGAGATGTGTTCCATGTCCACACCCCCCACTTTTTTCTGCAGCCTTTGAAAAGGACAAGAGATTGGAGTTTGAAAGGACAGGAGATAAACCCTAATCGTCTACCTGCAAGTGTCCAATCACCCATTCTTCTTAATGTTCTTTAACACACCTATACATATACATATACATGTTTGTCTTTGTGTGTGTGTGTGTGTGTGTGTGATTCATGTACATTTCAAGTAGGTCAATGAGAATTATTGGGAAATAAAGGCTTGCTATCTGAGTGTTTGTGTGTGTATAAAATATTGCAGCCATCCATTCTCTATATACTTTTATGAGAGTTACAGCAGAACCTTTGTCCTCTTGTGATTATTTGGCAAGGCGCAACAGAATCACTCCTTCTATATAGCTAGCTCAGATTTTAGACATTAATCTGTACTTAATTTGGTGGCACGGAGGTGGAGTGGTTTGCACACATCTGTCTTGCAGCAAGAAGTTCCTGGGTTCCAGTTCCAGACTCTCTGAGGTTGTTTCTGTGTGGGGTTTGCATGTTCTTCCTATGCTTGTGTAGGTTTCATCTGGATCCACTGGTTTTCTCTGACAAATCATGGACAGGCAAATTAGGCTAAATTTTCGATTTCAAATTGTTCTTAGGTGTGTGTGTGTGTGTGTGTGTGTGTGTGTGTGTGTGTGTGTGTGTGTGCGCATGAATGGTTGTGTATACTGGGTTGGCAAGCTGCTCTAGGTGTACCCCACCTTTGCCCAGTGTTGGCTGAGATTGGGCTCCAGCTTCCCCTCATCCCTAATAGGATAAAATAGCTTAAAAACTGGATGGATAGATAGTACATATCTCACTGGAATAGAGAGATCTGATTGGTTCACTATCTTGGCATTAAAGGACATTATCCTGAGTGGATAATATTTGAATTAAAATGGTGGACATGATTACTTAAAACAGTTGAGGGTATCATCAATATCACACAAAAATTAAAAATAAAAATATGATCTTAATTTGCTTTTCTTATATTCCTATGGAAGCAGCATGACTGGGCAGTGTTCAGTACATCCGCTTCACAGCCAGAAGGTCCTGGGTTCGATTCCGGGGCTCAAGTGTTTCCATGCTTGTGTGGGTTTCCTCCAGGTACTTCAGTTTCCTCCAAAGACATACACATTAGGCCTTTTTACTGTTACAAATTGTTCCTAAGTGTGAGTGTGAATGTAAATGAATGTGTGTCTTGGACAAGTGATGGTCGGATGACCTGTTCAGTGTACACCCCAGTTCGTCCAGTGTTGCATGAGATAGGCAACAACCTCTCTGCAACCCTAGTAGGATCAAGCAGTTTGGCAAATGAGTGAGTGCGTGAGTGAGTAAATGAGTGAGTGAGTTAGTGAGGTAGTGAGTGAGTGACTGAGTGAGTTAGTGCGTGAGTTAGTGAGTGAGTGAGTAAATGAGTGAGTGAGTTCGTGAGTGAGTGAGTGAGTGACTGAGTGAGTGAGTGCGTGAGTGAGTGAGTGAGTGCGTGAGTGAGTGAGTGAGTGAGTGTTCCCATGTATTATACGGTAAAACTTTGCATGAGTTTAAAAATGCACCATTACAAAGAGCAGATTTCTTCAGTTTTTCTTAAATATTAAAACTTCAGTGACTTTCAGAAGGGGCAGTGGTGGTCTAGTGGTATAGGGCGCTGGATCGCTGATCCAAAGGTTGGGGGTTCGAGTCCCACTCTCCACAAGGTTGTCACTGTCCCCCCCAGTGCAGCTGACTGGGTTATCAAAGGCGGGCCATGTCTCTCACTGTCTATGGTGAGAGGCATGTAAAAGAACCATTGCTGACATTCGTAAAGAGTAGGCTGCAAAGTCGTCAGCGTGTTTCTGTCCCTTGCTAAAAGGGTTGTGACAGGAAGGGCATCCGATGTAAAAAAAACCTATGCCAAATCAAACGTGTGAATCAGATGATTCGCTGTGGCGATTCCCAAGTAAAAAAGGGAAAAAGCCGAAAGGAAGACAGACAGTGACTTTCAGAATAGTAATCTTCTTTAAATATTCATGAGAGTCTTCATAAAGTTCTTTCAAGTTTTTGTTAGTATTAGAACAGAGGTAAATTGCACTGATCTGCTCAAAGTCTAACATACGTGCATAGGTGCGGCATTGATCTACCACTGTCATGCTTAAAATGTTAAAATCAACCATAAAAATCTCATTTTCATTCACTTTGATTATGTTTCTATGTAGCATAAACAAAAACAATTATTAATTTCAGGCTCAGTGGATACCATGGAATATCACCATTTAGCTATGTCTACCTGGAACAAATAACTGGGCTGTCTGTCTGTCTGTCTGTCTGTGAAAGAAAAACTAGAAAGAGAATGACTCCATCAAATAACATGTTTATGGTGTTATTGAAATGTACAGGTAGGCAAAACAAGTGTGTGTGTGTGTGTGTGTGTGTGTGTGTGTGTGTGTGTGTGTGTGATTTATTAATGCAGTAGAGAGAGTCTCACAGACAGCTGTCCCTGCATAAACCACACTGACAGAACCAACAAGGTGAACAGCTTCCTCTAGTGGTCAGGTTACAATATCATAAAGTTACTCCATGACAAAGCTCGGCTGTTATATGATAAAATTGGATCAGCTTGTAGTTAAGATAAATTCAAATTTGTGGACTGATATAATTCTGCAGAGCAATTAGGAACTTTCAGTAACAGTAAAATTTGTGTAATTTGATCATACGACCTATAATATGCATTATTCCACTTTTAGGGTCATGACACGATTCATCACTTATGTTTAAATTTCAAAAGGAAATATGATTGCAGTTGTAGAAATGGTTAAAGGTTAAGTGTATATTAAGGCATCTATAAGAGTATGAAAGAATATATATATATCAGTTTCTGTCCTGGGACGGCTTGGTAACGTAGTTGTTTGCATATCCACCTCACAGAAAGAAGGTCCTGGATTTGAGGCTCAGGCTCAGACATTTTTGTATGGAGTTTGCAAGTTTCTTCACGATACTCCGGTTTCTTCTCACTGATATGCGCATTAGGTTAACTGACTGTTCCAAACTGCTGCTTGGTGTGGTTATTTTTAATGCCAACCATGAAACCATAAAAGGTAAGAGATATCACAAATAAATGTGAATTAAACATAAAGCACTATGTACAGTGCCTTGCAAAAGTACAGTATTCATATATTTTGCTACATCACAACCTGTAATTTAAATGCCTCCTTAATCTGAATTTTATGTTGAAAGAGAAAAAGAATTTAAAAATATATAAATCTGAAAATTGGCATGTGCACATGTATTCACCCACTTTACTATGAAGCCCGTCAAATGTACTGGTGCAGCCGATTATCATCAGAATTTACATACATAGCAAAATGAAGTCCACCTGAGTGCACTTTAAGTATTACATGATCTTTTCGTATAAACACACCTTTTCTGAAAGGCCCTAGAGGCTGCAACACCATTAAGCAAGATACATCACATCATGAAGACCAAGAAGCTCTTCCAACAAGTCAGGGACAAAGTTTTTGAGAACTACATCGGTTGGGTTACAAAAAATATCCAATTTTTTGATGGTCCCACGGCGCTCCATCAGTGAGGGTCACCCATCAAAATTCACAGACTGGGCAAGGAAGGCATTAATCAGAGAGGCAGTACAGGGACCAAAGATAATCCTGAAGGAGCTGCAGAGTTCCAGAGCAGAGATTGGTTTATCTGTGCATGGGACCACAATAAACCATACACTCCATAGAGCTGAAGGTATGAAAAAAGTCAGTACTTAGTGTGTATGCAGGAAGTTGCTCCGGTCAGATAGAACTAAAATTGAACTTTTGTGCCATCAAGGAAAACGCTATGTCTGGCTCAAACCCAAAACATCCAACCAGCCCAAGCACACTGTCTCCTCAGTAATACATGGTGGGAGCAGCATGCTGTGGGAATGTTTTTCAGCAACAGAGACTGGGAAACTAGTCAGAGTCAAGGGTAAGATATATTTCAGTCTGCCTGTGATTTGACACTGGGACAGGGATTCAACTTCCAGCAGAACAATCACTCAAAGCAGACCTCTAAAACAACACTGAAGGGGTTTAAAGGGAAATATGGGGATCCTTCGCTACTTCGTGCTTCAGTTTCTGTGGCTTCATTGCATCGTGGGTTTTTCAAAAATATTAACCGAAAAATAACAAATAAGGCTGCTGCAAAGCAAGGCCAATTATACAAAAAAATCCCAAACAACCCCCCCCCCCTCCCATAAAAATACTTATGTGAAGTGCGCATCTCAGTGTGTGCACATACATCTGTATGTGTGTGTATTTATATTTTATTTACATCTTATGCATTATTTATGAATGTTTAATTGTGTTGAATATGTATTTATTGATATTATATACACATATGCATGTACGTGTACGTCAGTCAGTCAGTGGGGTCAATCCTACTTCGTGGAAATTGGCGATTGCGGGGGATGGGGGTGGGGGGTGGGGGTGGGGGGGTGTCAGTTCCCATTAACCGTGGAAAATGTGGGATCCCTGTATTTAAATTTGTTGAAATAGCCTGGGGCAGTGGTGGTCTAGTGGTATAGGGCGCTGGATCGCTGATCTAAAGGTTGGGGGTTCGAGTCCCACTCTCCACAAGATTGTTACTTGTCCCCCCCAGTGCAGCTAACTAGGTTATCAAAGGCGGGCCATGTCTCTCACTGTCTATGGTCTGAGGCATGTAAAAGAACCATTGCTGATTTTCGTAAAGAGTAGCTGCAAAGTCGTCAGCGTGTTTCTGTCCCTTGCTAAAAAGGGTTGTGACAGGAAGGGCATCCGACGTAAAAAACCTCTGCCAAATCAAACGTGCGAATCAGATGATTCGCTGTGGCGACTCCCGAGTAAAAGGGAAAAAGCCGAAAGGAAGACAAAGTTCAGTTCAGTTTATTTTCTGTAACCGCTTAATCCCAATTAGGGTCACGGGAAGGCTGGCGCCCATCGCAGCCAACTCCAAGCGAGGACAGAGTACACCCTGGACAGCTCGACAGGCGATCGCAGGGTGCAATATAAACATATTACGTATTCTAAAGTAGACTCTACCTATCTCTATCTATTACCACCACTTAACAGTAATACCTTAAATTTGCTGAGTGTTAGTTTTGTCGCCTCACAGCAAGAAAGTTTTGAGTTTAATTCTCGGTCATTGGCCTTTCTGCGTGGTGTTTGCAAGGTTTTCCCTTTTCTCTCACAACTGGAGGTATAACACAGGAAAATATCTGTACTTAAAGTAAACTAAAAAAAAAAGTTCTCAGAAAAGTACACAGTGGTCTTTTGGTCTTTTAACAGACCAGATGTGCAACTTCTGTCTGTCTGTCTTCCTTTCGGCTTTTTCCCTTTTACTCGGGAGTCGCCACAGCGAATCATCTGATTCGCACGTTTGATTTGGCAGAGGTTTTTTTTTACGTCGGATGCCCTTCCTGTCACAACCCTTTTAGCAAGGGACAGAAACACGCTGACGACTTTGCAGCTACTCTTTACGAAAGTCAGCAATGGTTCTTTTACATGCCTCTCACCATAGACAGTGAGAGACATGGCCCGCCTTTGATAACCCAGTTAGCTGCACTGGGGGGGACAGTGACAACCTTGTGGAGAGTGGGACTCAAACCCCCAACCTTTGGATCAGCGATCCAGCACCCTATACCACTAGACCACCACTGGCCCCTACCAGATGTGCAACTTCTGATGAGCAGAAATGGTACAAAAGAACAAATTTGTACAATTTTATACCTAAAAGTTCATGCAGCTATTAGCTTAAAAAAATCTGGCCAAAAAATGCAAAGGCTATTGATTACTAAATAGTTAAAGTTGCGGTTGATAATCTGGAAAGCTAGCAAGTGGTACTCTAAATTGTCCATAGGTGTGAATGTGAGTGTGAATGCTTTTTTATGTTTGTGTTAGCCCAAGACTGGCAATGCTTTTCGGGTTTACCGGACCTCTCGCCCAATTTTACATGATGGATGTATACAGCAGTTTGCTTTTGCACTGAGATTCTCAACTATTGGCATCCAAGAACCCCTTTAACTTTCAGTTAAATTAAAAGAATTAGAGAAATTGCACAATCCCAAAGCAGCCTATATTTTTGAATTTAACCATTCAAATATTGAGTTTATTATTGAATAATACTTGTAGTAGTTTTTAGAGAGGTAGAACATTTTAATTTTTCTTTTTTTTTTTTTTACTTGGCAATGATAAAATATTAGATAGATCCAAGATGAATGTATTCTCAGGCCAGCTTACTTTTGAGTTATGAGTTTTGAATTATGCTTTTTCACTTCCAGTCAGAGGACCGATAATGTAATAACTCAATAATAAATGTAAACAATAAAGTATTAATAGTGGGTTGTGATTTCCATCACTGTAACAAACCTTGGCCATGTTCAAAAGACCCCACTTTTTAGAATGTTATTCATTCATTCATTCATTTATTCATTCATTTTCTGTAACCGCTGAATCCTAATTAGGTTCGTGTGAAGGCTAGCGCCCATCCCAGCTGACTCCGGGCGAGGGCACAGGACACCCTGGACAGCTCACCAGGTCATCGTAGGCCGGAAATATGCTGGCGGCTATGCAGCCTACTCTTGTTGAAAGTCAGCAACGGTTCTTTTACATGAACCTCCCAATATAGACAGTGAGAAACATGGCTGGTCTTTGATAACCCAGTTACCTGCACCGGGGGGACAGTGACAACCTGTTGAGTGTGGAGCTTGAACCTCCAACCTTAGGATCAGTGATCAGGCACCACTACCACCAGGCCACCACTGCCCTGAATGTTATCCATTCTGGTGAAACACAAAAAATAATTAATTTATTCATTCATTCCTTTTCTGAACTGCTTAATCCTGATTAGGGTCATGGTGAGGCTGGCACCCATCTTAGCCGATTCTTGGCTAGAGCAGAGTATATCATGACAACCCGGTGACAGTGGGGCTTGAACCCCTGACCATGGGATCAGTAATCCAGCATCTTACCTCCAGACCACTGCTGCCCCACAAGATTAATTAATTAATTCATTCATTAATTTTATTCATCTTCTTCTTCTTTTCCTTGCGGCTTCCCCCCTTTTTCAGGGGTTGTCACAGTGAATCATCTGATTCGCACATTTGATTTGGCATAGGTTTTTATGTCGGATGCCCTTCCTGACGCAACCCTTTAGCAAGGGATAGAAACACACTGACTGCTTTGCAGATACTCTTTACGAAAGTCAGCAATGGTTCTTTTACATGAACCTCTCACCATAGACAATGAGAGACATGGCCGGCCTTTGATAATGCAGCTAACTGGTAAGGCATAAACCTGCAGAGTGTGCAAGTAACGTAGTGTTTCCCTGCTGTCTGGCACACACTATGTTACTTGCACACTCTGCAGGTTTATGCCTTACCTATCAAGATCTATAGTGTTCTTTCAGGGTATATTTTGCATGTGTGCACATAAAACAACTCTCTGGACTGTTTTATTAAGCACGAAATTCTTCTTGATAGTTTTGTGGATTGGCATGGAACATGATTTGGATGGATGTTCCGTGTCAGTGCCACCACGGGAAGCCCAATAAGGCTGTCGTGTCGCCAATAAAGAAGATTTATTATTTAAGAGAGAAACAGAAATCCCTTAAAATAGAGACTCATACAAAAAGAATTTCTGATTTTGGCTCTTAGTTTATCCATGAACATTTTTGCTGAATTTAATTACTACTCTGATTTACCAAGATAACAAGACTCCCTCAACACCCTCAGATACGTCTCAATGTGCTCGATTGATCCAAAATAGTAATTTAGTTGTAGTTTCCAAAGTTACATTCGAGACACAGATACAGTTAAATTCCATACTACTTTAGATACATTAAGATAAGATAAGATAATACATTATTGGCCAACATCTTCTTCTTTTCCTTTCGACTTTTTCCCTTTTCCAGGGATCGCCACAGCGAATCATCTGATTTGCACATTTGATTTGGCATAGGTTTTTACATCGGATGCCCTTCCTGATACAACCCTTTAGCAAGGGACAGAAACACACTGACGGCTTTGCAACTACTCTTTACGAAAGTCAGCAATGGTTCTTTTACATGAACCTCTCACTATAGACAGTGAGAGACATGGCCGGCCTTTGATAACCCAGTTAGCTGCACTGGGGGGACAGTGACAACCTTGTGGAGAGTGGGACTCGAACCCCCAATCTTATGATCAGCAATCCAGCGCCCTATTCCACCAAAAATCTTAATTTTATGCCACTTTGTCTTCATTAATAATCATATGAAATAATAATAGAAAAAAAGGTGAAGTCTTTTGGGCTTTTTACATCCGAGCCACAGTAGCTCATCGGACCAGTGCTTATCCCCGGTTTCCATAGCATGAAGCAACTAGGAGTGCAACTCCTCCTGGATGGGACACTAGGCCATCACAGGTTACCTTCTCAGTATATTTTTACTGGTACCCATTTATATTGCCGGGTGAACAGAGGCACACTCGTGGTTAAGACCTTGCCCAGGGGTCTTAGCACAGTGGGGCTCTAACTGGGATTTGAACACACAACCTCCCGAGTGCAGCATGCTCCCATGAGTGCAGCACCCTAACCACTACGCCACTGGCCCCATTATATGAAATGCCCACCATTTATCTCTTGTTGTATGCTCTGTAACCACAGGATAGTGGATATGCTTTTGCATGATATCTTTGGACTCACTGTCAGTAATACTGTATATAATACACTGTACTGATCTTATATTTCTTAAATAAGTTCAAATCAGTCTTGGATGTGGATAATATAATATATAGGTATTGTACATCCATTACAGGTTTCTTTAACCTGAAGCATCAATGATTATTAATGGCCTACCACACAGTTTTTGGGCTTTTTAATTGTATCTTCTTCTTCTATATGTGTAAAATTCATTCCCAAACCACGTATTCCTATTAGGCTCATGGGGGGGCTGGAGCCTATCTCAGTCGACATTGGGAGAAGGCGAGGTACATGTTGAAAAGTTCATCAGACCGTTCATCATTGCGGGCAATTTTGATTAGCTCATTAATGTAATGTGCATGTCTTTTGGACTGTAGGAGGAAAGTTGGTGTAGTGCCCAGAAACACAGGGAGAACATGCAAACTCCACACACATACATAAACACCTGAACTCAGGAATGGAACCCAGGACCCTCTTTAATACCCAGTATATACAACTTACTTTGATTTATAGAGATTTATAAAGATAATGAAAATGAATGTAATACTCTGGTTATCATTTTAGAAGTTAAACAAAATGTCATGATAGCATAACAGTAAGAATATATTTTCACTGACTACCGTTCTTCATATCAGGAGAGCTTACTGAGTTGTTGAGCCCACAACAAAAAAAAAGCAAAACAAAAACCAACAAAAAAGGTTGCGGAATCATAGGTCTTTGTGGGTCTGTCTGGGGAAGAAATGAAGTGGAAGGGGAGGAACTGGGTTATGAGTTGCTGTAGTTCTGAAGCAGGCATTTAAAGGGTTAAAAAATCTGCCTGTCTTCTATAAAATGACTAGTCCTGTCACCAGAGAGCTGTAAGCACTGAAATACAGAGAGGGAATAAATAAATAAATAATCCAAGCATTATCGTGTAAATAAATTATTGGAGATAAATCAGCAGTATTTGGTGTTTTCTTGGTGTTTCATTTAAGCTGGAACTGAAAACAATGGCCCTTTTCAGTGCACTGCTTTGAGCTTGTGTCAGGAATCCTTTCCTTGTTTTGTTTTTAGAAACATACTTAGCCCAAAACATGGATGAAAATTCCCTTCACTGTTCAATTGTTGGAAAAGATCTTGTTTCCAGATTAGTTTTGGTTTATTCAATATGGATTCCCTGGTCAAGGCCTAGCTCTTGTTGCTGTGTCCGTAACCCAGCTCTGGCTGAACAAAAGACACTTGGCCAGGAAGCGTTTTAGCCAATCAGCTGCCACCTTCCAGCTTGCCAGCATGCATTGTCCAATCACAGCACGCTTTTGGCTCAGCTGCCTCGGAGTGCCGAGGCTGTGCTTCTGCAGTGAGAGAGGGCTGAGGGCTGTCCTCCATGTTTTAATAAGCACTGACATTACACCCAAGTCTTTTCTAAGCCATGCATCCACAGAGGTAAGATTGCTTTCTATGCTTTCACTTTCTGTTTAGCAAATCTGCTAATGTTGAATAAGGAAACATACAGCAACAGAATGTTTTTATTCTTGGGGGGAGGGAGGTGGGGGGGGGTTACAAAATCCTATTCCAACAGCACAGAGCTGGATCCTGACAGGAACAGGACTCAGCAGTAGTGTGTCTCATATTCTGTGTGTCTTTGCTGTTTTTATAACCTCTTGTTAAGCTGTGAGTTCACCCAGGACAAGAATGGACTCCTGTGCTCTCTCTCAGCTATAACATTGATCAAGCAAGGAGAGGAATACAGGAGAGGCGTAGGCCAATACTCTCAAAATGGAAGGCCCTGTCTGTGTAAGGGGAAACCCAGGCTGCAGAATGGCTTGCATTATAAACACTTGCTGCAAGAAAACGGCAGTTTATTGCTGATCTTGTCTTTTATTCTAATAAACCATAAGAAAAACAGTGGGTTGTATTGGACATTTTGGTCATCGACCAACAAAACTGAAAATGTCCTGCATAGACAGTACTATATGTCTGGTACATGAGCCTGACTTTCTGTGCTGTGGACTGATGGCACTGTGACACTGTTTTTGTTCAAGCATGGACAGGAGTTGGCAGCCATTTCAGGTAGCTTCCTTTTTTCACTTATAATGTAAGGGCCTGGGCCTGTGTACCTTACACAGTGTGGGACAGAAGCTGGATTATTTTGCGATTATTAAACTGAATTCGTCCAGACTTAGGTCATAAATTAAAGCTACATTACATTCAAAATGTTTGAATGATATTTTGGCACTGGATTTTTTAATCATCTTGGATTCAATGTTTAAATTGATCATCAGTGTAGGGACAGTCTGAGGCTTGACGTCTGGGACTGTAAAACATCCTATGAAATTCTTAGTTTTGTTGTGTGCTGAGAGTATCTTCACCTGTGTAATAATTTTCTTTGTGGAACCTAACATCATCTTTTGGATGAATCATGTCTTTCATCTGATGCAATTTTGGTGAGATAAAGTAATACAGAAAAGCTTTACATGTTTTTAAGACACTGCTCGTGATAGTGAATATGCAGTGTATTGTCAATGTATTGTATGTCTGTATGAAGTGTTTGGAATGATTTAAGTGTCAAAACTCATGGTTAAAGCAATCATGTAGTCATGATTTGGCTGTGTGTAGTAGAAATAGTTGTGAGGGTATTAGTAGTTGTTGTAGTAATAGTGGTAGTTTGTTGGTATTGTGGCTGTAGTAGTCATAGTGGTGTTGGTGTTGGTGGTGGTCGTAGTCGTAGTACTAGTAGGAGTTATAGTCAATGTCTATATAGGTGTGAGTGGTAGTTGTAGTAGTGGTGTTATTATTATTAATATTATTATTATTATTATTAGTAGTAGTAGTAGTAGTAGTAATGGTGGTAGTTGTGTGAGTAGTGTACTTGTAACAGTAATAATGATGATAGTGTTAGTAGTAATTGTAGTAGTGGTGGTAGTGGTAGTAGTAGTGGCAGTATTAGTAATAGTAGCAGAAGTGGTAGTAGTAATCGTGGTGGTTGCAATAGTAGTAGTAGTTGTAGAAGTGGTGGTAGTAGTAGTAGTAGTAGTAATGGTGGTAGTTGTGTGAATAGTGTAGTTGTAATAGTAACAATGATGATGGTGTTAGTAGTAGTAGTTGTGGTGGTGGTAGTAGTGGTAGTAGTAGTTATAGTCAGTGTCTTTATAGTAGTGAGTAGTGGTAGTAATTGTAGTTGTTGTAGTAGTGGTGGTAGTATTAGTAGTAGAAGTAGTAGTGGTGGTAGTTGTGTGAGTAGTGTAGTTGTAATAGTAATAATGATGATGGTGTTAGTAGTGGTAGTTGTTATAGTCGTGGTGGTGGTAGTAGCAGTGGTAGTATTAGTACTGTATTAGTATTAGTATTAGTATTTGTAGTAGTAGTAGTTGTAGTAGTAGTAATACTGGTGGTAGGTTTTTTGTATGCACTCCACAGATGGCCAGTTTCTTCAAAATCATGTCAGTTGTCTGACAATGCCAGTGTTTCCATAACTGATAAAAGTCTTCTGATGAAGACTGACTAATCGTCTGACCTTACAAGATGAAAGGTTGTGTAGACATCAGGCCCTTTCAAGTGTAAGCAAGTAGTTCATTATCTGCTTAATTGTTTGAAACTGTTCACATCTGTCTGGAATCTTTTAATACGCCGAAGGTTCTATAGATCATTACTATATCATATACATTAGTGATATTAGTTACGAAATATCAGCATTCTGAAATGGTAAATGTTGATGACTTAAATGTCACTTAATGAGTATGAATAATTTTACTGGTTGTGCCGAGATCCTTTTTATATAAATAATGTAGTACAATACTAATTTGGCAAAGGCTCTTTTCCTGCCTTTGAGAGTCAAACAGGTGTGGTTTCACAACATTTTGGCTCATTTGAAGTTCCTGACAACACGGTTTCAAATGATCTACTGCTCTGTATGTATAGCTCTAATCAGAACTGAGTGGGCTTGTCAGATTGATAAATGAGTCCTCAGTGGTGTCCTCCCGGTGACATGATGACAACCCACAAACAGTGCTAGTTCTAGAAAATAGTGCAGGAATGAGTGACTAGAGTTTCCACAATACATGGACACATATATACATATATACACACATGCATACATACAACATACATGTATGCATGTATATATATATATATACATACATACACATACACACACACATATAAACACAGTAGCCCTTGACTATTAGCGGGTTTGCACTCATGGTTTGCATATTCGCGGATTGCCGAGCAACTGTCACGTGATTCAAATTCAGCCAATAGCTGTTCTCTTTCCTGCTGATTGGTTGAGATGATGTAACGCCCCTTTTTCCTCATTTGCGCACAAGTTGTCAATGAGCCTTTTTTAGTGTGTTTTAATTACCAGTTAATTTCTATGATGCCACTCAAACGTCGGCTAATCGCCAGAAAAAGGTAATGACGTTGGATGTCTCTTCTGAAGAAATGAGACTTTTCTTTCTTCCTTTCGGCTTTTTCCCTTTTCTCGGGAGTCGCCACAGTGACTCATCTGATTTGCACATTTGATTTGGCATAGGTTTTTACGTCGGATGCCCTTCCTGTCACAACCCTTTTAGCAAGGGACAGAAACACGCTGACGGCTTTGCAGCCTACTCTTTATGAAAGTCAGCAATGGTTCTTTTACATGCCTCTCACCATAGACAGTGAGAGACATGGCCGGCCTTTGATAACCCAGTTAGCTGCACTGGGGGGGACAGTGACAACCTTGTGGGGACTTGAACCCCCAACCTTAGGATCAGCGTTCCTGCATCCTATCCACTAGACCACCACTGTCCCGAAGAAATAAGACTTTCTCCAGAAGAAATGACAGTTTCCTCTGAAGTGCCTAAAGAGGAATAATCATCTGAACTGTTGTAAAACACCCCACTATTAAAGTCTTTTTCAATTATTATTTCAGGACAGTACCGAAGTTAATGTTTAGAATGTTTGTGTGTGTGATTTTATGTGTATGATTATATTCTCATCTACTTACAATTAACAAAAGCACGCTCACCTCTGCGCCAGAGGATTAACTCTCATCACGTCACCAGTTCTTTGAATTGTCGCGCTCTCTAACTCTCTAACGCTAAAACTCTGTTTTCTACCCGCTCTGGCAGAGGGGCGTGGCTGAGCTGCTCGGACTAAATGCAGTTCATACCTGAATTAATTCATCCCATGACTCACAAACACACCAATGCAATACCTTCCTCTAGTGGGCATTTTTGAAAACTACAGTGCTGTATGTTTCGGCAGGGCAGTGGTGGTCTAGTGGTATAGGGTGCTGGATCGCTGATCCAAAGGTTGGGGGTTCGAGTCCCACTCTCCACAAAGTTGTCACTGTCCCCCCCAGTGCAGCTAACTGGATTATCAAAGGCGGGCCATGTCTCTCACTGTCTATGGTGAGAGGCATGTAAAAGAACCATTGCTGACTTTGGTAAAGAGTAGGCTGCAAAGTCGTCAGCGTGTTTCTGTCCCTTGCTAAAAAAGGGTTGTGGCAGGAAGGGCATCCGACGTAAAAACCTCTGCAAAATCAAACGTGCGAATCAGATGATTTGCTGGGGCGACTCCCGAGTTAAAGGGAAAACGCCGAAAGGAAGACAGACAGACAGACAGTGCTGTATGTTTCATGGAAAATGCATTTAAGGGTGTTCTTTTATATAAATATTAATGTATAATGTTTATATTTTATTATCAATAAATATCACAGTAAAAAATTAAGTTTTTCTTAATCATTACTGCATTTTATTACATTAATACTGTATTAATGAGTAAGACTGTCTATAGAATGTGTTTAGGAAGCATATTTTAGGGCATGTAATAGATACATAGTATTTTACTTCCAGTTGATCATTCGCGCATGTAATATGATACATGGGGTTTTACTTCCGGGTACAGAACTCGCGGATTATCTCGATTCGCAGGAGGGCTCATTACTCAAAACCACAATCATGGTAAGACTGCCGACCTGACTGCTGTCCAGAAGGTCATCATTGACACCCTCAAGCAAGAGGGTAAGACACAGAAAGAAATCTCTGAGAGAATAGGCTGTTCCCAGAGTGCTGTATCAAGGCACCTCAGTGGGACGTCTGTGGGAACGAAAAAGTGTGGCATAAAACGCTGCACAACCAGAAGAGGTGACTGGACCCTGAGGAAGATTGTGGAGAAGGGCCGATTCCAGACCTTGGGGGACCTGTGGAAGCAGTGGACTGAGTCTGAAGTAGAAATATGTAGAGCCACCGTGCACAGGTGTGTGCAGGAAATGGGCTACAGGTGCCGCATTCCCCAGGTCAAGCCCCAGGAGAAGCAGCACTTGACTGTTGCTCAGTGGTCCAAAGTACTTTTTTCGGATGAAAGCAAATTTTGCATGTCATTCGGAAATCAAGGCGCCAGAGTCTGGAGGAACACTGGGGAGAAGGAAATGCCAAAATGCCTGAAGTCCAGTGTCAAGTACCCACAGTCAGTGATGGTCTGGGGTGCCATGTCAGCTGCTGGTGTTGGTCCACTGTGTTTTATCAAGCGCAGGGTCAATGCAGCTCGGTATCAGGAGATTTTGGAGCACTTCATGCTTCCATCTGCTGAAAAGCTATATGGAGATGAAGATTTCATTTTTCAGCACGACCTGGCACCTGCTCACAGTGCCAAAACCACTGCTAAATGGTTTACTGACCATGGTATTACTGTGCTCAATTGGCCTGCCAACTCTCCTGACCTGAAGCCCATAGAGAATCTGTGGGATATTGTGAAGAGAAAGTTGAGAGACACCAGACCCAACACTGTGGATGAGCTTAAGGCCGCTATCAAAGCATCCTGGGCCTCCATAACACCTCAGCAGTGCCACAGGCTGATTGCCTCCATGCCACGCCGCATTGAAGCAGTCATTTCTGCAAAAGGATTCTCGACCAAGTATTGAGTGCATAACTGAACATAATTATTTGAAGGTTGACTTTTTTGTATTAAAAACACTTTTTTTTGTTTTTTTCTTGACTTTTTTGCTAAAATTATTAATATTAAAATAATAAAGGGCTTGAACTACTTAAGTTGTGTGTAATGAATCTAAAATATATGAAAGTCTAATGTTTATCAGTACATTACAGAAAAAAAATGAGTTTTATCACAAGATGCTAATTTTTTGAGAAGGACCTATATGTGTGTGTGTGTGCCTGATGCACATATTGGTAGATCCAATACAATAGTAAGCTAAGCCTGAGATTGTGTAATAATACCAATGTAACAAAGAGTCATAGAATGTTTGTTTTGCGTGATGTTTTTAGCGCTACCTCAGAGCAGCTACATTTCCCAGCACGAAAAGATCCATGAGTGACATTTGTGCGTACGGTGATCCGTTGAACTCACACAGACAATTGGACATGAATGCACAGAAGTGGTGTCTCTCAAGATAATCTGCAAATGTGAACAGAATAAAAGCTTTGAAGATATGCATTATAGAAGCCAGTGGACGGTTCCTTTCAGTGAATACCGAGAAGTGTTTGGGTGGAAAAACCACTGAGGCCTCCAATAGTAATTACGTCACAGTTATTATAAAAAATAATTCAACACAGGGTCTTTTAGATGGAACATGACTTCAATAATCACTCTATATGTCTGGTTGGTTATTCTTTGAGTACTGTAATTATATATACATATATATATATATATATATATATATATATATATATATATATACATATATATATATATATATACATATATATATATATATATATATATATATACATATATTTATAGTGTTGAATATGTATTTATTGATATTATATACACATATACAGGGAGTCCTCGGTTTACGCCGGTTCCGACTTACGCTGTTTCGTGGTTACGAACATGCCCCCATAAAAATATAAAAAATAATATTATGAGTCATTAAGTCTTACGCGGTTACGTAAACAAATGCGAACTAGTTTCAGGCGCGCGAGAAACAGCAAGCTTTGGCAACTTTTGAGGCTCAGGATCCCAACTTGGAAAGGTTCACTAGGGTTTCCAGAGGCGTCATGGATTTGATGCAATGCTACAAGGCGATCTTGGATGAGAAGAGGTTGCTCTCTGTCCAGTCTAACCTGGAGCAGTATTTTAAGAAGGTAGAGAGGCCTGCAACAGATCCTGTACCCTCTACCTCAGCTGCAGCTACTACTCCAGGCTCAGCTGCCCCAGCTTCTCCAGCACAATAAGCCTGTCTCTCCCTCCCTTACTGTATTTCATTCTTGTGGTAAGGAATTGTTTTCTCTTTTTTAATACTTTTTTATGTTATCTGTTACATTTTATTATAGCACTGTACATACAGTACTTTTCAGTATATTTTATGTTATGTTCCGACTTACACTGAAATTCAGGTTACATCGCGTATTAAAAACGGATCAGCGTCATAAACCGAGGACTCCCTGTACACGTACGTGTATGCCAGTCGGGGGGGTGGTGGTGGTGGTGTCAATCCTACTTTGTGGAATTCGGCGGCCGCGCGGGGGGGGGGGGGGGGGGGAGGATCTCGGTTCCCATTAACCGCAGAAAGTGAGGGATCCCTCTATATATATCCCTTCAGTTGCTACCTAACGGACTTATTCCTCTTCTTAATACCACCACTATCACGTTGCAGTCATACAAATAATACTTTTCAAAAACACAATATAATAAGGTGTGGCATTGCAGAGAGAAAGAGGCATTTCACATAATGAGGATGAATACCTTTATTACTGAAGCAAGAAACCCAGTTAACTATCTCCAAATACATTGTCAATATATATCACTTGAAAGCACTGGTCCTGAAGTGGCAAACAGACTCAATCCTGGGCTGAGACAAGCTAGCTCGCTACGGGGCTGGCTGACCTTTTGTTAAAATGTCTATCTTTTCTTGAAGAGTTCGCCTTGAAAATGGATTTTCAAGAATGTCTGTTAATTTCTCCTCTGTCAGACATTGTGAGTGTAAAAAATGCTAACTCGGTTGTGTTGTGTGCAGATTGCAACAGACTATTCAGCTTGTTGAGATTGATTTATCAAACAGGTTTGCTCTGACCAACCATTCAGAGGACGTAAAATTACTGACGTTATTGTAGGCCAGCAAGCTGGTCCTGTGAGATGAATCTCAAATCTGATTGGTTAAAGAAACAGTCCCAGTCCTAATGTAGTTTAAGTGACATCAGCCAGCACTGCTGATTCTGAAGGCCCCGGGCAGATTACACTGACATGGCACACACAGAAGCTGAAATGTGATTGGAGAAAAAAATCCAACATACACATACTGGAAGCAGTGCAGCCAAGAGATAAAATAAAGAGAACAGACTATTGGGAAGAAATTAATACAATTAAGTGGTGGAACAATACTAGAATACCAGAGAATGCTCTTCTGACCCTGACAGCCCACCACTGATACACTTTTAATATTTATGTATTCCTTCTAATTCTAAAGAAATGAAAATTCGGTCAATTTTAAATACATATAACAATGAGAAGAAAATCCATATGGATACCTATATAGATACCATGTGGTCCATTTGGTCATATATTTATGTAGAGAAATGGACTGAAAGGATTCCAATATTTTCGAAGAACAACTATTTCCTATAAGGCAGGTTACATTTTCCATTTGGTTCTTTGTCTCTATGCTCTGTGTGTGTGTGTGTGTGTGTGTGTGTGTGTGTAAGGCCCTCACTGCATTCTTGTGGGCTGCTCTGCTGGCAAAGCTTGCATTCTCACAGTTGCCACAGAAAGCTCTAGAAAATGGATGCCTGTCACTGCTCTTAGCAATCAGCCTAGGCGAAGATAAAGCAGGCGATCTGAAGCATTTGTCCAAAGTCTACGGAGAAGATACACATGTTGCCTTGTCAGTGGAGTGGAGTGTGATTCCGAGTGTGTTTTTGATGGTGGATGGCAGTAGCAGCCCTCCCTGCATTGCAGCAGTGGATCAGAGCAGAGCAGAGCAGAGAGAGCAGGGAGAGCCAGTGTGCCACACAGCACCGAGCGCCCAATCACGCGCCTCCGTGTGGCTCTCAAACCAATCGGCAGCCCACAGATGAGGTTAAAGATTGACAATTGCACCAAGAGCGGCAGGGAGAGAGAGCAAGGCCCTTCTGGAAAATTCTGCACCCATCTTTGTCTCATCCCTTACCAGCTATAATAATTGAAGGGGGGAAATACAATATTCAAAAAAAAGAAAAAAAAAAAAAAAAAAAAAAAAGGCCCTGCCTGAAGAACCCGTTCATTGTGCACGTAAAGAAAAATAAGGTATGCTGTTATTATGCATCAATTGTTTAACTTAATGTTATGGTTAGTGTGATGTCAGTTGAGAAAGATGATTCCACGTGTGTCATGCATTCTTGGTGTGTGAAGGGGTTGTTGTGCCAGGTGAAGTGGTGCTATTGATTGTGCGAGAGGGAAATGAGGATTGTTACTGAGGATGGATGGTGCATGCAGGGTGGACAAGAGCAGGAGGCCAAGATGGCAAGTGCACAGCCTCTTGTAGCAAATGTTGTCTTGTGTGTGTGTGTGTGTGTGTATGTGTGTGTGTGTGTGTGTGTGTGTGTGTGTGTGTGCATGTTGTTATTTTTTTCCATCCCCCAGAATTGCAGAGGGAGAGAAAGAGGAAGAATCCAAGCCAGAAGGAGAAAGGCAAATATATTACAGCTTCAACAGGAAGACGATTATCCAGCAACTGGGAATCTGTAGCTTAATTGTATCTAAATGCTCCTTGTAATACAGGTGCCACATTTTTAACAGTCATAGGGTGCAAAGCATGCAGAAATAAGCATCAGTGGTGATTTTTCATCTTTCATCTGATGCTTAGACTGGAGGAAAGCACAGGCTCAGCTGATAGCGGATGGGTTTTGTTTTTCTGATGCAAAGATCAGGGCACAATGTGGAGATAGGGAAAAACAGCACAACAGCAATGGCTGACTCTCATTGGTCATGTCTCACTATTATCATGGTTTGAACCATTAATGATATAATAATAATAATAATAATAATAATAATAATAATAACAATAATGTAGCTTGCTTCAGTGTAAAGCCTTCATTCCTTTTGCATGTGTTTTTTTCTTTCCTCCTGGAGAGCGATTCAGTGCTATATAAACTACCGTTGTTGTTCTCAAGCTGTCTTAGTGATTGAACTACCTGTTGGTGATGTTCTGAAGTAAGAGAAGACAATATCATGCCCACCCTCCTGATACATTATTAATTTTGCTAAAGGAATCATTTCCTCTATTATCTACTCTATGCCAGAATCATTTCCTCTATTATCTACTCTGTGCCAACCGCCTTCACTGATGACATCACGATTATTCTTAGTTTGCTCTCTTTGAGCATGCAAGCCCACAAATATGGAACCTTGATCCATGTGTTACACTACAGCATCCAAGGCACGGCCTCTCCGATTCTCCAATATCAACTTCTTAGGAAATGACATGTTTTTATTTGCCATTTGTTTAAGGTTGGGCTCTGAAGGGCACCTTCATTTAACCACAGACAGACTAAATACTTTCTTCTCCTGTCGTCGCAACCTATTTGAATTTTTTCTTGTTTTATAACCTGATTGCAGCATGCATTTTGTTCATGTTTGTTCCGTCGACTGGAGACCTCTCTTGTCTTGAAAAACCTCCTGCCGTGACACTGAGGGAGACATTGGGCCTCTGTCAAAGAAGCTCTTTCACTGAGAAACTTCCCTTTCTTCTATACTTGAAGCAGCGGAAACCCGGACAAAATTCAATGAGACCACTTGGTTGCATCAAAGCTGCTGCTAGCTGTCCAACCACCCCCACTCTCATTCAACACGTTCAGCCAGACGACTCAAAATTTTCTGTGAAACTACGAACAGTTATTGCTGTTTCGCTGCATACTTTATTTATTGTAATCAGGGGTGAGTAGAAGTACTGTACATGTTTTTGGTACATGTTGAAACAGATACTTTTACCAGAATGAGGTAGAGTTAAACAATCAGAGGCATAATGGAATGTTTTACGTTGGTTGGTCTCATGAGCTGACAATGGCTTGTACTCTGTTACCAGTAGTAAGAGTCACTGATTTGCATTGGCACACTGATTCAAAAAGTCCCAATGCAAATACCTTCATTTAAAAAAAATTATGCATCGGATATAATTTGATGAAAAAGGATGCAATGTCTCCAACATTCATTTATCTATTTTCTGAACTGTTTAATCTCAGCTGATGACTCTGGGCGAAGGCAGAATACACCCATAATAGTTCGCCAGGCCATCGCAGGGAAGAAACACACTGACGGCTATGCAACCTACTCTTGACGAAAGTCAGCAATGGTTCTTTTTCATACCTCTCACCACAGACAGTAAGAATCATGGCCAGCCTTTGATAACCCAGATAACTAGGGGGACAGCAGTGACCATCTGTTGATAGTAGGGCTTGAACTCCCGACCTTGGGATCAGTAACCCAGCACCTTACTAGTGGGCCACCACTGACCCTCTTTCTAATATCTTAGTAGTAGTCAAAAAGCTCCTCAGTGGTCGAGCTCCAGGGGTGGACGAGACCCGCAATGAATATCTCAGGGCTCTAGATGTTGTAGATGTTTTGGTTGACATGTCTCTGCAACAACGTGTGGTCATTGGGGGCTGTACCTCTGGACTGGCAAACCGGGGTGGTAGTCCCCCTTTTTAAAATGCTGGACTGGACGGTGTGTTCCAATTACCATGGAATCACACTCCTCAAACTACCCAGGAAAGTATGCGGGATCTGACCAATAGTTGAACCTTGGATTCAGGAGGAGCAATATTGTTTTTGATGAACTCTATACACTCTACAGGATCCTGGAGGGGCAAAGTGTTTGCGCAATCTGTCCACATATGTTTTGTGAAGGCTTCCAACCATGTCCCTTGGGTTATCTTGTGGGGTGTGCTCCGGGAGTACAGTGCACCAGACCTGTTGCTACGAGCCATTTGGTCTCTGTATCACCAGAGCCAGAGCATGATCAGCATTGGTAACAACAGGTCGAATTCATTTCCAGTGAGAGTTGGAGTCTGCCAAGGCTGTCCTTTTTTTCAGTGATTCTGTTCATACTTTTTATGGACAGAATTTCTAGGCACAGGTTGAAGGGTTCTGGTTTGGTGGCCATCGGATCTCGTCTCTGCTTTTGAGTATGACGTATTTTGGCTTCAATCCAGGATCTCCAGCTCTCATTGGAGCAATTTGCAGCCGAGTGCAAAGCGGCCGGGATGTGAATCGGCACCTCCAAGCCTGAGGCCATGGTTCTCAGCCGGAAAAGGGTGGAAGGCACCTTCTGGGTCTAGAATGAGGTCATGTCTCAAGTGGAGGAGTTTAAGTGTCTCGGGGTCTTGTTCACAAGTTAGGGAAGGATGGAGTAGGAGACCGACAGATGGATCACTGCAGCCTCTGCTGTTAAGCTGAAAAGGGAACTGAGAGCCATCCGAGATAAGTTTGGAGTAGAACATTTGTTCCTCCGGATTGAGAGGAATTAGTTGAAGTGGCTTGGGCATCTGGTTAGAATTCCTCCTGAAGGCCTCCCTGGTGTGGTGTTTTGTGCATGTTCAACTGGGAGGAGACCCCGGGGTTGATCTAGAACACTGGAGGGATTATGTCTCTTGGGTGGTGTGGGAACACCTCTGTGTCCCCCCGGAAGAGCTGGATGAAGTGGCTGGGGAGAGGGACGTCTGGACCTCATTGCTTAGGCTGCTGCTCCGTGACCCGAACTTGGATTAAGTGGAGAAAGATGATGTTGATGAGAATCAAGTACAAGAACTGATTGTTTACTTTCTGCCAAATGAAGATACCACTGTCACGAAATAATGAATGTTCTTCAATTCACCATATAAGTACTCATAATGTGTATATCATCATGTATGGCAGATTTGTGTATCCTGAATTTTGTGGATTGTTGGCAGTCCTTTGAGATGAATACCCCAGTCATACACTGGTGTTTCAGGCTTGCATATATATGATGTATCAGAATATGCAACAGTAAGAAAGGAACGTCACAGAAAAGCCATTTTACAGAATGACTCTTGGAAGTTTAACACCATCTCCTCGTACACTGGGATGCAGTGTTTTGCAGAGGGACCATTGCTTAAACACGTTGTGCAGGCAGGATCTTTGCAATGTGTGTTGTATGTGTATAAACATTCATGTTGTTAAAGTCCTAACTCATTATTTCAAGTAGCTGCTCACTGCTCAAGACTGGGACTCTAGATGTGAATGTGTTGACTGCTCTATAATGAATGACAACAACATGATGACAATACACCGCTATGATAGTAGCATTACCAAAGGTGTGCGTTGTATTCTACTAGTATCCCTACACATAGTTTAATATTTGAAAGGCTAACCACCATCTTTTATAGCAAGCTGGTAGTGTACTGATAACATGTACTAGACAGCACTATCAATACCCAAGAATACCCTGGAGAATACCCTAGGAAATGGAAGTATTTATGATTCAATGTTCAGGGCCCAGTGCTTGCAGAAAGGAAGTGCTCCCTCATGGGACATTCTCTCTGTATTACAGGAACTGTTGTTATTTTTTAATAAATGCATTTCTAATCACCTCCCACAGTCCTTGAAGGTGAGTAGAGTGGGAGCTAGAGAATTGGGTCCAAATTTGGTTCATGGGTCCCACACCTTTGCAAAGAGGGTGGGACTGTATGTAGGTCACCGTTAACTTTTTTTCCAGGTCATAAGGTCATTTCTTTCTATGATCGTCTTGTCAAGTCTTTTTAGTGTGATAAATATGGAAGGAAATTACATAAGATCACCAAAGTGATGTTTGGGTTCCCCTTTGGAAGGTCTCAGTTGGGATTGAATATGGATCACTTTGACCTTGTTTCAAGATCATAGGGTCACTTTTTGTCTATTTGACTTATTAGTGTGACATTGTCAGGAAATGACATAGGATCTTCAAATCTGGAGTTTGGGGGTTCCCTCAGGTGCAAATAGGATGGGATTGTACATCAAATTCTATACAGATTCTTCTATAATCACCTGAAGAGAGAGGATGGTTTCACCACCCCTCGAAACAGATCTGTAGTGATAAATGGAGTTTCAATAGAAAGTCTTTGTCCTGTCCTTTTCTGTCCTTTTATTGTATATATATATATATATATATATATATATATATATATATATATATATATATATATGTATATATATGTATATACATACATACATACTGTAGTAACTTTCACTATTTCCTCTGCATTTAAGTGAACACACACCTGGAGCAATGGGCTGCCTGCCATACACAAGCATAACGGAGGTGCTAGGAAAGCAGTTAGGGTTAGGTGCCTTGCTCAAGGGCACTTCAGCCATTTATGTGGAGGAAGGGAAGGTACTGTTAACCCTCCACCGCCACACTCAGGAATCGAACCAGAGACCTTTTGGTCCCAAAGTCGCTTCTTTAACCATTAGGATACAGCTACCCCAAATATAGGTGCCTTTCACCTTGTTTCAAAGTCACTTTTTTATATTTGGCTTCTCAAGGCAGAATATTTGGTTGTGACATTATATAAACAGAATATACAGGGATCCCTTCCTACTTCGCGCTACAATTCATGCGGCTTCAGTGCATCACGGTTTTTTAAAAAAATATTCATCAAATTAAAAAAATAAGGAAATTAAGCAAGAACAGATTATGGAAGCAAGGCCAATTATGCAAAAAAAAAAAAAAAAAAAAAATTCTCTCAACCAACACAAAACAAAAACAACCCAAAATCTCCCATCAAAACTAGTTATATTGTTGTGAGGTGCGCATCTGAGTGCGTGACTGCGTCTGTCTGTGTGTGTATTTATATTTTATTTACATCTTATGCATTATTTTTGAATGTTTAATTGCTATTATAAGCATTTATAACATTTAATATGTACAGTAGGCCCTCGACATTCGCGGGGGTTTGGTTCCGAGCCCTCCTGCGAATCGAGATAATCCGCGAGTTCTGTACCCGGAAGTAAAACCCCATGTTTCACGTCACATGCGCGAATGAGCAGCCGGGAGTAAAATACTATGCATCTATTACATGCGCTAAAATATGCTTCTTAAACACATTCTATAGACAGTCTTACTCATTAATACAGTATTAATGTAGTAAAATATAGTAATGATTAAGAAAAACTTTTCAATTTTTACTCTTATTTTTATTGATGATAAAATATAAACATTATACAGCATATACTGTTGTAAAACATTAGTTTTAAAGTCTTTTTCAATTATTCCAGTACGGTACCCAAGTTAATTCTGAGAATGTTTGTGCATGAGATTTTCTGTTCTGTAGCATTTTAACAAACGAAACAAAAAGGATAAACTTTATTACGCTTCATGTCCTTTTACATTGAACTTGGAGTGACGTCTTGGAGTGACGTCTCCAAGATAGCGCTGCCTAGAGGGCAACGTTGCGGGTTTCTCAGAGTCAAATTGTTTGTTTGTTCATGTTTTGCACTATGCTCGTCTATGACCGGTCGACCCTACTACAGCTATGAGCAGCTTCAGCTTAGGGCACCTAAGCACGCAACAACTTCTATCATGAGCTGCTATGCTATGGGAGCTTAATGCTAACATTTAATACAACAGTTCAGAGAAAACTCGTTTCTCAGGAGAAAGTCTTATTTCTTCAGAAGAGACATCCAGCGTTTTCTATCGCTTAGCTAGAGAAGACGCATAGCGTTTGATTGGTATGGAGCTTAACTGGTAATTAAAACACACACAAAAAAGAGGCTCATTGACAACTTGTGAACGAATGAGGAAAAAGGGGCGGGACATCAGCTCAACGAATCAGGAGAAGGGAGGACAGCCATTGGCTGAATTTCAATCACGTGCCAGTTGCTCGGCAGTCAGCGAATACTCAAACCGTGGGTGCAAAACCGTGAATAGTTAAGGGCATACTGTATTTATTGATATTATATACACATATTCATGTACGTCTACGTCAGTTGGGGGGTTGGGGGGGGTCTGGAGGTGATCCTACTTTGCGGGTTTCAATGGTCACGTGGGGATCTCAGTCCCAATTAACCATGGAAAGTGAGGGATCCCTGTAATGACTATATGTAATTTTTTTTTTTTTACATAAAACACAGAATTTTTTTGTGGGAGTGTCCTTTCATTGGGACTGTCTGGACCCCTGTGGTCTATTTTTATTATTGTAACAATTTTCATACATCAAACTCTAATGTTGGTTATCTCTATGAATACAAGGAAATACATCTCATGTCAACATGCCAAGAAGACAATGCATAAGTATTTAGGTCCTTTATGTAACACAACAGAACTTACAGTGCTGGAAACTAGCAGTCTTAAGGATGCACTCACCTTGGAACACAGTATGCGCGTGCTGTCCTTAATTCCTTACATTAGAAATACAGTAAACCGTTTTTGTGTCTGACAGTTTAGCCGAAGAGGAGGTGAAGACAGAGTCAGATGTGATCGAAGGAATGGAGATTGCCACGCGATCCAAAGGTATGATGAGCATTGCACTGTGTAGGCTAATTATCAACTACATCAAAATGCTCAAGGCATACACACCAGTAAACCTGCATGTTCCCTAATTACCCAAGTTGTGCTTTATGCAGTGTCTGATCCAGGGTCAGTGGAGCGCACTGCCCCAAAGCGCAAAGCACCCAGCCCTCCACATTCATCTAATGGACACTCTCCTTCAGAAACTTCTCCAAGCCCAGTCAAAAAGAAGAAAAAACCAGGAGCTGTCAACAGCAGCAAGGACCAGGTTCAGTGCTTTCTTAGACCTGAACAATAGAGTTACTTACCTGTGCTTTCCCTTGCGTTTTGTAAGGATATTCCTGAGATTAAGTCATACTGATTATCATTACGTGTCACCTATTAATATCCTAATGCTTTAACGGATTCCTCTGTTACTATGTCAGGTCTCTGTCTTGATTTTTCACCTGCAATCTGCAGTTATATAATAATAATAATAATAATAATAATAATAATAGTAAAGAATGGGCCATTGGGTTTTCATCAGCGTGTTTCTGCCCTGCGATGGCTGCCCGGGGTGTACACAGCCCTTACCCAGACTCGACTGAGATGGGCGGTAGCTTTCTCGGGACCCGAATTAAGATTAAGCGGTTCAGAAAGTGAATGAATGAATAATTCTTTAAAAAAATTAGAATATATATGCTTCACACCAAACAGTATTTTTAGTTTGTTTATCAGGAAGAGAATTTAATTCTTCTGTAGGTTTGGCAGATCACTGCTGTTTTGTGTTTCTGTACTGAATGTATATAGGCTGATATCCTAGTAGTAGACGAGCCAGATGGTAAGAGCGGTCATATCCAATGAGTGTGGATATGACAATAGTGTTAGCTAGTTAGATTAGCTTGCCTGTTTGATGAGTTTTCTTTGAGTAAAAATGTGCTGTTGTAGCTACAGATCAATGAGTGTGTAATAATAAGAAACAATGCCTTTAACTGGCTTTTTAAAATATATTTTATTACACAACAATAAAATACAAATGTAATACTTAATGCAAGTGTTTAAAGGGTTTGTGTTTTTGGAACACTGACTTCAGTCATCTATTGAAATCTGTAATACAGTAGGCCCTTGTCTATTCGCGGTTTTGCACTCACGGTTTGCATATTCATGGATGCCGAGCAACGGTCACGTCATTCAAATTCAGCCAATGGCTGTCCTCCTTCTTGCTGATTGGTTGAGATGATGTAATGCCCCTTTTTCCTCATTCGTGGACAAGTTGTCAATGAGCCTTTTTTTAGTGTGTTTTAATTGCCAGTTAATCTCTATGATGCCACTCAAATGTTGGCTAAGCGCCAGAAAAAGGATGTCTCTTCTGAAGAAATAAGACTTTCTCCAGAAGAAATGACAGTTTTCTCTGAAGTGCCTGAAGAGGAATAATCATCTGAACTGTAAAACACTCCCCTATTAAAGTCTTTTTCAATTATTATTCCAGGACAGTACCTAAGTTAATGTTTAGAATGTTTGTGTGTGTGATTTTATGTACTGTGGTGTAGCATGTTTCTCATTTTGTTTTGTTTATCTAATTTATTACATTTCTTGTATGTCCTTTTTGTTATGGTCTGTGCTTTTGGGGGACTTTGATTTTGGCAGCTGTGCCTCTAACTTTCTGTTTTCTCTCCACTTTGGCTGAGGGGCGTGGCTGAGCTGCTCGGTGGCTCACACCTGAATTCACTATTCTCATCTACTCACAATAAACAAAAGCATGTTCACCTCTGTGACAGAGGATTAACTCGCATCACATCACCGCTTCTTTGAATTGTAACTCTCTCTAACTCTCTCACTCTAAAACTCTCTCACTCTAAAACTCTACCTGCTCCGGCTGAGAGACGTGGCTGAGCTGCTCGGACTGAATGCAGTTCATACCTGAATTCAATCATCTCATGACTCACAAATACAGTAATGCAATACCGTCCTCTAGTGGGCATTTTTGAAAACTACAGTACGATATGGTTCATGGAAAATGCATTTCAAGGTGTTTTTTATATATATATACATACACATACATACTGCATAAATGTTTATATCTTATCAATAAATATCACAGTAAAAAATTAAGTTTTTCTTAATCATTACTACATTTAACTACATTAATACTGTATTGATGAGTAAGGCTGTATATAGAATGTCTTTAAAATGTCCCTATTTAGCACATGTCATAGATACATAGTATTTTACTTCCAATTGATTATTTGCGCATGTAATATGATACATGGGGTTTTACTTCCGGGGCCAGAACTCGCGGATTATCTTCATTCCCGGGAGGGGCCGGAACCAAACCCCCGCGAATAACGAGGGCATACTGTATGTACATCTGTGGTGTTACCTCTGTGTGTCATGAGCTGCAGTGACTTTATTTTGAAACCCCACTCTCTTGTTTTTCTCACCTGCATTCCAGTCCGAACTAAGACATGGTCCCTTTTACTATGTGAAGCAGCCCGCACTCACCACAGACCCTGTTGATGTTGTACCACAGGACGGCAGGAATGACTTCTATTGCTGGGTGTGCCATCGCGAGGGCCAGGTGCTCTGCTGTGAGCTCTGCCCACGCGTCTACCATGCCAAGTGTCTCAAACTGGCTGCTGAGCCTGAAGGCGACTGGTTCTGTCCTGAATGTGAGGTACTGGCTAACACAAACACACGAGAATGTGACGACAACAAAAAAAGTGCCTTTGTGAAATATTTGTATTTATTTGCTGTTGTTCTCTCTTCTCTCTTATGGCCGTATTGTGATATGGAATGTTATAAAACTATATTATGTATGATGCATGTGGTATATACATTTATTTAATTATTATAATATTATTTCATCATAGTTGAAAAGTACCAACATACCATTTATGCCAAACAAAGTGTGAGGGACTGTGAGGACACAGATGATTGACAGCAGTGTCTTTATAGCAATGTAAACAACTCATCAACACTTGCTAGAAAAGTGTGTAGGAGGTTTTGTTATTGTGCATTATGTTGTTTATTTGTGCGGTTTGTACATACTACTAGTTGTACATTTTGAAAGCAGGGAAGATGGCAGTTGGTGTGCTACTTCCAATTCCCCACCGTTTTAAAAGCTACAATCGGCTCAAAGGTGATAGAATAATGTTTACCTTGTCATTGGCTGGTCATAGTGAACTCAAATAATAATGATGTCATAGCCATCATAGTTGGGCAAAATTCAGCCGTAATCTCAGGGCAGCAAGAATGCACTCTAATTACTTTCTCCTCTGTCAGTCAAACCTAGCTTCTGTGAGCTCATGTGTGTGGAAGAATAGAAAGTATTATCCTCAGAGTGTGTTACAACAGTTTAAATAGATGGCTAGGTAGGAAGAAGTAAGTATGAGCTTTTCACTCACCCTAGTCGATAATTGTAATGGCACTGTGTGTGTGAAAGGGGCATGGGGGTCGGGGTGTGTGAATTGCTAAATTCCAATAGCTTTGCGGTTTATAAAAGGAGCACGATTTAGATGAATGAAATAGATTACAGTTAATGTTATTGTGCTATCACTTAGCTGCCGACTTTTACACAACATCAATCATTATATTAAATGATTGATATTAGAGCATGGTAATCTCTTGTATGGGAGATACTTTACAAGGCACATCAGAAAATTATTACTTTTATTGTTTATTTGTCTATTCTGATGGTTGACTTGTTACTTGCGATACACACGATGACAATCACATGTTGCTCTGTGGTGTTTTGTGGGAGCATTTCAGTGAACTTACGTGGGTCAAGTTGCATCAGTGAAAAAGGAGCATAAGGTATAAAAGGGTTGCGAAGTTTTTCTTGATCATAAGTATGTAACTCATACCGGGTACAGTATGCCCTTGACTATTCGCGATTTTGCACCCACGGTTTGAGTATTCACTGACTGCTGAGCAACCGGCACGTGATTCAAATTCAGCCAATGGCTGAATAAACGATACCAAAAGGATAAACTTTATTACAGTACTCTTCATGTCCTTTTACATTGAAGTTGGAGTGACGTCTCCAAGATGGCGCTGTCCAGAGGGCGACGTTGCGGAGTTCTCAGAGTCAAATTGTTTCTTTGTTCATTTTAATTTGTTTTATTTGTTGTTTTGTTTGTTCATATTTTGCACTATGCTCATCTATGACCGGTCGACTCTTCTACAGCTATAAGATCGGAGTACTATTACTCCGTGCTATTAGCAGAGCTAACATGCTATTAGCAGCGCTAACATGCTATTAGATGAGCTAATATGCTATGGTAGGCAGCTCAATGTGAGCCGCATCCCAGCTGGCAATAAGCCCAGGCGGGAAGGGGCCGAACGACGACTCCAGCGCTTGGGATTGCAGGGGATGAAGGCCGTGTAGCCGGCTGGTATAATCGCCTTATCGGGTATACTCTCCTCGAACATGTTTCACATCACTCCAAGTTCAATGTAAAAGGACATGAAGCATAATAAAGTTTATCCTTTTGGTATCATTTGTTAAACATGCCACAGAACATAAAATCTCACGCACAAACATTCTCAGAATTAACTTAAGTACTGTACTGGAATAATAATTGAAAAAGACTTTAAATGGTTTACAACAGTATATGCTGTATAATGTTTATATTTTCTCAAATAAAAATAAGAGTAAAAATTGAAAAGTTTTTCTTAATCATTACTATATTTTACTACATTAAAACTGTATTAATGAGTAAGACTGTCTATAGAATATGTTTAAGAAGCATATTTTAGTGCATGTAATAGATACATAGTATTTTACTTCCTGCTGCTCAATCGTGCATGTGACGTGTTACATGGGGTTTTACTTCCGGGTACAGAACTCGCGGATTATCTCGATTTGCAAGAGGGCTCGGAACCAAACCCCCTGCGAATGTTGAGGGCCTTCTGTACTTCCAGATCAACATTGTGGAATGCTTGGAGATTTGTTTTGCAATGCTAGGTGGCTAACAAAGGGGGCAAAACCTAGCAAGTTCCAAAACGAAACATTTACCTAAATGTGGTTTTGCTCATTGAGGGATGTCCCATGTAATGCAGAACACATAGCTATGCTTTACGCGGGGGAACTGGACTCCATGTCCCTCTGTCTCTTGGTCTCTCAGTCACGGTGTCCTACCAATGTGCCACATAAGCTAAACACACTGCGATGACATCAGCGAGAGTGGCGCAACCACATTGAGACATCCCATCTGCAAAGTTTAAACCAGGAGGCCTTAATCTTTACTGTACTCAGAGTACACGATGATGTTCTTAACCACAGTGCATTGTGTTAATACTCTGCTAATACGCTTCTTTTCGCTCTTTAAAAAACTTTATGGTAGAACTGCTCACACTATAATACGATCGCTCAGGCACAAAGAGTACAAGTGAGTAGGTGGAAGTCAGTTTCAATCCCTAAACGACCTGTCCAAAATGGTGGAAAATGGTCAGGTGGACCTGTCCAAGATGGCACTTGAGTGACGGCGACATGAACGACAGCTCAGTTGTTATTGGTTTCTCCGCTTTGGATAAAGTAGGATAATTTGGTCCTGAGAGAGACCTGATAGCACCTCAGAGAACTATTGCTCCTCTAAACTAAACAAACAAACAAAAAATCTAACTCTCCTACAATACCATGGTTCCATTAAAAGTCAAGCCGACAGTAAGAAGTGTATTATGACATTATAGTGACTGGGGCTTTAATGAAGTATTGTTTATGTTTGAAAAGAATTATCTACGTTTAATAAGAGAGCTTAAATATAACAACACATTTTGACAATATATCTCCTTTTTCAGAAAATAACTGTTGCAGAATGCATCGAGACGCAGAGCAAGGCGATGACTATGCTCACATTGGACCAGTTGTCTTACCTTCTCAAATTTGCCCTCCAGAAGATGAAGCAGCCGGGTGTAAGTGCTTACAGTCCAGTTCTTGCTCTGCAAATGGACAAATTCAAGGGATTTTCATTCATTCATTCATTTTCTGAACCGCTTTATCCTAATCAGGGTTGAGTGGAGGCTGGTGCTCATCTCAGCCAACTCTGGGTGAGGGCACGGTATACCTTGGACAGCTCACTAGGCCATCGCAGGGCCAACTCTCACACCACAATTTACACTCATAGCTAGGGGTGATTTGGACCAAGCAATCAGTCTACCGTGCATGTTTTTGACAGTGGGGGTGGGGATAAGCAGAGCACCTGGAGGAAACCCAATCAAACACATGGAAAACATGCAAACTCCACACACCCTGAACGCCCTGAGCCCAGGAATCGAACCCAGGCTTTTTTCTGTGTGGCAGATGCATTAAACACTGCCCCACTGTGTTGCCTGCCAGGTCTTTTCCAATCTTATAATGGGATTGTCATCCCAAACTTCATTCAGATATATTGAGATTTCCTTTCTGGTTTTTCCCTTTATCAGGGGTCGCCACAGCGAATGATTTGCACGTTTGATTCGGCATAGGTTTTTACGTCGGATGCCCTTCCTGTCACAACCCTTTAGCAAGGGACAAAAACACGCTGACGGCTTTGCAGCCTACTCTTTACGAAAGTCAGCAACTGTTCTTTTACATGCCTCTCACCATAGAGAGTGAGAGACATGGCCAGCCTTTGATAACCCAGGTAGCTGCACTGGGGGGACAGTGACAACCTTGTGGAGAGTGGGACTTGAATCCCCTACCTTAGGATCAGCAATCCAGCGCCCTATACCACTAGACCACCATGGCCCACTTCATTCAGATATATTGTTTATAACAATTTGAAATAAGAATGCATTAAAAATTGACCAAATACCTACGAATGCCATGAATACAATCCCTTAATGAGAATAAGATAAGAGGTAAGAGATCTTTATTGTCAATTGATGCATGAACAATGGAAGCAGCTATTTGTTTGGGGGCAATTATAAAAAATGCACAAAAGAAAACGAAGGGACTACACTCAGATATATCTGTGCCTATATCTACATACACATACCTATTTGTACACACACACACAGTATATATACATATATATACACACAGTGGAGCCTCGGAATCCAAACACTCTAGAGTTTGAACAAATCGGAATCCGAACAAAAAGTCTGTGATTTTTTTTTTCATCTTGGAAACCTGTTAAAAACTGGAAGTCGAACTTGAGAAAAAAACGAGACTGAGAGGGAGGAAAAGTGCGCGACTTCCGGAAGTTTGGAAGTTGTTGATACTATGTATGTTCTGGGGAAGTCCGGAAGTTGCTGATACAGTCTGTTCGTATCACCCTCATAAAGATGAAGCTAGTGCTAAAGCACTAAAGCTAAGCTAAAGCGCTAAAGCTAAGCTAAAGTGCGAGCTGCTCTGTGAACATCGTTAACGATGAGGTCATTAGCCACTTCTGTAAGTTTTTGAAAAGAAGGCAAAAACAAGCCACGTTAGAAATGTTCTTCAAGAAAAGAAAGGAACGTCCTGAAGAAGAGTTATCCATGCAAAGCGGTAGTGAGAGAAAAAAACACCTTTGGCTAATTTACCTGAAGCTGTTATGGAAGGGAATCCGCTTTCCTCTCTCCCTCTCGGTTATGGAAGGGGATCCGCTTCTTCTCTACCTCTCCACCATTTATGTATGCCAACTGCTCACCACCACAAAGGTTAAAATTCTTATTTTTATTGTTCTTATGCTTTAACTGCACTGTTGTTTTTATTTTAGTGTGTTATGGTCTCTTACAAAAGAGTTGCCTGTTGAAATGCACGTTGGAGAGGGGTGTGGCTGTCACACGCGGGTGGAGTGCTAAACACATACACCTGAGTCCACTGAATCACGGGCTATAAAGACGAGCAGAGTGCTCATCCCGGTGCTAGAAGATTGTCCCTCTTCCCCGTGATCTCTCTGGCTCTCAGCTACGTGCACCACCAGTTCCCGCTTTAGTTTGATTTTCGTGTTTCTAGTGCTCTAATGCCCATGTGCTTTTTTTTTGTGTTTCTAGTGCCCTAGTGCCTTCCCCTTGAACAATAAAACGCACCCGTTTTCATAGATGAAATGGGAAAATTGCAGTCACTGTAGTAGAGATGCAGAGAATCATGGAAATCAAACTAATGCGGGAACCGGTGGAGCTAAACTACTGACATTTTTATGTGACGTGCGCATCTGTATGTGTGTGTGTATTTATATTTTATTTACATCTTGTACATTATTTTTGAATGTTTCATTGTTATTATAAGCATTTATAGCATTGACTATGTATTTATTGATATTATATACACATAAAAATGTACGTATACATCAGTCGGGGGGCTCGATCCTACTTCATAGAAATCGGTGGTCATGGAGGGTTCTCGGTCCCAATTAACCTCGGAACGGGAGGGATCCCTGTATTCTTAAAAAGCTTTATATCTTACCTGGGGTACCTAGTACCAGAATATTATACCTTAAAACAATCTATAAATATGATTTTGTAGATCAAGTAAAATGTGTCCTATACATTAATTTCTATGCATACATTATCTCACTGACGACGGGCGAAAGGTGGGATACACACGCCGAACAGCACCTAACTTAACCATTCATGTATACATCCAAACTCCACACAGAACCCCCCCCGAACCTGGGACTCAAGTCAAGGACCTTGCTGTGGGGTGAACATGCTAGCCATTTTGCCATCATGTTGTCCACCCATCGTTTTAAAAATTATTAAAAAGTGGGGATTTAGACTATCCAGAAAATCAGCAGGGGCAGTGGTGGTCTAGTGGTATAGTGTGCTGGATCGCTGATCCAAAGGTTGGGGGTTCGAGTCCCACTCTTCACAAGGTTGTCACTGTCCCCCTCAGTGGAGCTAACTGGGTTATCAAAGGCCGGCCATGTCTCTCACTGTCCATGGTGTGAAGCATGTAAAAGAACCATTGCTGACTTTCAACAAGAGTAGGCTGCAAAGCCGTCAGCGTGTTTCCATCCTGTGATGGCCTGGCGAGCTGTCCAGGGTGTACACTGCCCTCGCCCGAAGTTGGCTGGGATGGGCACCAGCCTCCCCGCGACCCAAATTAGGATTAAGCGGGTACAGAAACTGAACAGAAAACCAGCAATTCATTTTCGAGGCATGATATCTGACAGGGTGTTTTCTGTAGGAGGTGCTCAGACTTCAGGGGAAGGGGGAATGGGGGCGCGGGGGGAGGGGTGTTTGAAGTATGACTTTTGGTCAAATCCCTTTAGAGGTGTTCTAGGCACATCCAGCTGGGAGGAGGCCCCGGGGCAGACCTACAACACGCTATAGGGTTTTATTCCATCTGTTAATTTCCCAGAAGGACCTAGAGAGTGTCGCTAGGGACAGGGGTGCCTGGATTTCCCTCCTGGTCCCGTTCAGAACCAACACAGACAAGTGGAAGAAAATGGATGAATGGATGAGAAGCAAAGTGACATGACATTAAATACACAGCACTTCAGTTCACATCATTGAGGAAATAAACTCTCTCTTTCCCTCTCTCTCTAGACAGAACCATTTCAGAAGCCAGTATGTCTTGAACAGCACCCAGATTACGCAGAGTATATCTTCCACCCCATGGATCTCTGTACATTAGAAAAAGTAAACCTGAAACATATCTCACACTTCTATGTTGCTTGCTTTGTAGTAAGTTTGGAGATGGCTGAGGATTTTTTTTTTATTTTTCGTCGTTCATTTACAGAATATCAAAAAGAAAATGTACGGCTCCACTGAAGCGTTCCTGGCTGATGTAAAGTGGATTTTGCACAACTGCATCATTTACAATGGAGGTTGTCCTGATAAAACTGATGCTTGTATACAGTATTATTGTGCTGTCATTGTTGATTTGTGTAGAAAAAAATTAACGTGTATATGTTTTGTGATAATTTTTTAGGAAACCATAAACTCACCACAACAGCAAAAGTTATCATTAAAATCTGTGAACATGAAGTGAGTACACCCAGGTTTAAATGTTTTAGAAAAAAAAGTGTAAGTATAAATACAGAGTTCAGGACTCTTTTAAATGCTTTCTGGGTTTTTTTTTCAGATGAATGAAATTGAGGTTTGTCCTGAGTGCTATCTTTCAGCCTGCCAGAAGAGGGATAACTGGTTTTGTGAGCCATGTGTAAGTATAATGATAATTATGTTATGATTGGGGCGGCATGGTGGCGTAGTGGTTAGCACGTCCACCTCACAGCAAGAAGGCCTGGGTTCAATTCCCGGTCTGGACGTTTCTGTGTGGAGTTTGCATGTTCTCCCTGTACTTGCGTGTGTTTCCTCCAGGTACTCCGGTTTCCTCTCACAGTCCAAAAACATGCACAGTAGGTGAATTGGCTGTTCCAAATTGCCCACAGGTGTGAGTGAGTCCGTACGTGGCCTAGCGAACCATACGGTAGATCATTGTGATCACAGCCATGACAATCTCTGTATGAGCATCATTCAAGCTTCAGGGATCGACATTCATTCCTCGTGATTGGATGTAGATGTAGAGAGAGATGTTATAATTGTGATTGCCATGTAGTGCAGGCTTACTTTTCATTCATTCATTCATTCATTTACTAAGCCACTTGATCCTAGTTAGTGTAGCGTGGAGGCTGGCGCTTATCTCAGCCAACTCTGGGCGATTGTTAGGAGCACCCTGAACAGCTCGCCAGGCCATTGCAGGGCAACACACACATAATTCTTCTTACTCACACCTAGGTGTGATTTGGAACAGTCAATTAGCCTACTGTGAATGTTTTTGGACTGTGAAAACCAAAGTACCTAGAGGAAACCTGTACAACCACAAGGAGAACATTCAATAATAGTAGAATAGTCTTCTTGCTGTGAGGCAGACACACTAACCACTGCTCCGCTGCGTCACCGTACCATCCCAATCTCACTGTTTTTAGTTTTTATTTTTATTCTACACACTTTTCCTGAATCTAACTCCTCCTATAGTTTTTGAGCTAGAAATTTCATTCCAACTGTAAAATATTCAGCCCACTGCAGAAAAGTGCACTTTTTTTCAGCTCCTGCACTTGGTTGTGCATTCAATTCATTTTTCTGTTCTGTTTATCCCACATGGAATAATATAGGCCTCTATATTTAAAGCTTTCCTGTTCAGCCACTGGAGGCATGGTGGTGCAGTGGTCTGCATGTCTGCCTCACAGCAAGAAGGTCCTGGGTTCAGTTCCCAGCTTGAATGTTCCTGTGTGGAGTTTGCATGTTCTCCCCGCGCTAGCGTGAGTTTCGTCCGGCTACCCGGGTTTAATCCTACAATCCAAAAACATGCTCAGTAGGTTAATTTGCTGTTCCAAATCTCCCCTAGGTGTGAGAATGAGTGTGAATGGTTGTCTGAGTCTTAGCCCTGCAATGGCCTGGTGAGCCATCCAGGGTGTGGCCCTCGCCCAGAGTTGGCTGAGATGGGTACCAGCCTCCTTGTGACCCTAATTAGGATTAAGCGGTTCAGAAAATGAATGAATGAATGAATGTGTTCATATCAAAGCCAATTGATTGCGTAAGATCCATCAGGCCATGGAATCTTTCACATACTGTATCTGTATCTATCCATCATAAACTGCAGTCATCTGATTTTTCCCCTTCCCCCCCCCCATTTTCTCCTTAATTTAGTCATATCCAATTCCCACTAATCAGGTATTACCTCCCCAATCACGCAACCATCACCGACCAGGGAGGGGCAAGAGCATGCACACGCCCACTCCATGACAGGCAGTGCTAGTCACACACCTTTTTTGAAATGTGAGACATACAAATTTTGGAGGGAAAGTGCTATCCTCCCCCTTATACAAAGGAGCTCATAGACCCCCATGATTGTCTAGCAATCGCTGTGAGTGACAGGGAAGTGAGTGTATTCCATCACATCCTTCCACGAGAGCTCGGCCAATGAACTCCAATGCACTCACAGATGGTTGTGGCATTAACCTGGATTCAAACTTGCGATCTTCGGGTTAATCGTCACGCATCTTGTCCTTGTACTATTCGGGAGCCAGCAGTCATCTGTTTTACCCCCCAATTATTTAATTTTCATTTAGAAATCCATTCATTCTGGGCACAAACTAATATGGCTTTGGGATTCAAAACCATCTCTGGGCCTCTTTTTTGTAGCACTTTCTTATACTACATCAAGCCATGTCACTTAACACATATCTGAATCTGTTTGACCCATTATTATCATTATTATTATCATTCATTCATTTTCTGTAACCGCTGAATGCTCGCGCCCATCCCAGCTGACTCCGGGCAAGGGCAGAGTACACCCTAGACAGCTCGCCAGACCATCACAAGGTGGAAACACACTGATGGCTGTACAGCTACTCTTTTTGAAAATCAACAATGGTTCTTTTATCAGAACCTCACACCATAGACAGTGAGAGACATGGCCGGCCTTTGATAACCCAGTTAGCTGCACTGGGGGACAGTGACAACCTGTTGACAGTGAGGCTTGAACCACCAACCTTAGGATCAGTGATCCAGCACCTTTACTGCCAGGCCGCCACTGGCTCAATGCCATTATTATTATATTTTCTTGTTTTTTTATTCACTTCAATGCCTTTTTTCAGACTGAGCTACTTTTTATGTGCCAGTCACCAAACATGACCTACTACATCATTCCTCATCACAAAATACCTCATGTCCACCATATTGACATTTGTTAATCACATTTGATTTGATCATTACGTTAATTCGTTTTATGTATTTTTCGATTTTACGTTAAAAAAAAAAATTGTCAAATTTTGAGTTTAGCGTGCTCTCTGTAGTACGAGGTGTACCTACGTAGTACGCTGACATAATACGCTACTTCCGCATGACGCTGCGTCCATTGTTTATAAACGACAGACTGAACGTGCCCTCCTTCTTCCCAGTTCACTGTGTGTTACCCTTGTGTTAAGACGTCGTGTCTGTGATCTTTGTGTTTACACTGTTTTGCAGACTTTTGTAACCCTAAGCAAATATGGTTGGTTAGAAGCGTAAGCCTACTAGTGATAGTGGTAATCAGAAAAAGCGGCAAGAAAATTGATGCTGGTGAAAAACATATGAATGTTGCACGTTTATTCCAAATGGCTCCGTCGACCATCGGGACTATTTACAAGCAGAAAGATCGCATCACAGAGAATGTTAAAGGTTATATTTGATACTGTATTTGATATTTGATGAGTGAATTTGATTCAAATTTATCTATTTGAAATTATTTTGCTTGAATTTAATTTATTTGAAATTAATGTTGATATTATTTGATATAGTTGATATTGTTTTACAATGTTATATTTATAATAATTGATTTAGGGTGAGATACGGTAATGGTATTTATGGATGTATAGTACAGGATGAACGTCATACGTCACTGGAACATACAATAACAATTAACGTTTTTCACCACCTTACGTTCGGCCGTCCGAAACCGAACTAAAACGTAAGTCAGGGAGTGTCTGTACATTTTTTGTCATACTGGTGAAATACTTGGTTTACTATGTCAGCTCTTTTCACTAATCCACCCCATGCCCACAGCCTTCACCTACACTATTGGGTTTTTTTGGCTTCTGTAAAAGCACATGTTGCATTTTCTTGTCGAAATCCATTTTTAGTTATTAATGTATTCGCATGAACGTGACGGAGATCATATGAATGAACAGTGTTTTTGTCTCACTTACTCTTCATTTTAGAGTAACCCTCATCCCCTAGTATGGGCCAAACTTAAGGGCTTTCCATTTTGGCCTGCCAAAGCTCTACGAGACAAAGATGGACAAGTAGATGCACGATTCTTTGGGCAGCACGATAGGTATGGAATTCTTCCTGTACCAGTCAAGCACCAAAAAATTGTTTCAAATATGTTCATGGTCTTCCTTATGTCTTCAAATTAATTTCTGCTATGTTTCTCTTTACCTCAGAGCATGGGTTCCAATCAGTAACTGCTACCTCATGTCTAAAGAGATTCCTTTCTCAGTAAAGAAGACCAAAAGCATCTTCAACAGTGCCATGCAGGAGATGGAGGTCTACGTGGAAAACATTCGAAAAAAATTTGGTGTCTTCAATTATGCCCCATTCCGCACACCATACACGGCTGATAACCAGTTCCAAATGCTACTGGACCCAGCAAACCCTGGTGCTGGCTCAGTCAAACCCGAAAAGCAAGAGAAGATTAAATTCAGCTTTGATATGGCGGCATCCCATGTAGGCAAGGGCATGGTGTCAGCCGGGTTAGGTGGCGGAGGGACTGCTGGTAGGCGGCTCGCTATGCTGGACATACCGCGATCACCAATGAGCACCAACTCTTCTGCCCATACTGGATCTGATGGAGAGCAGGAGGGTGGAGAAAAGAACCAGACCAGAGCACTTCTCCAACACCACAGCACAGGGGAAGAGTCTCTTGATAGCACAGGTATTAGCATGAGATACTCTTTTGCGATACCTGATTGTGAAGCAAGTTGGGTAATTCACATGGAAGAAAATCTATGATTATCACAATGAACATAAAGAATGAACGTGGCTATTGTTAATACTCACAGCTGTAAGCTAGCTTGCTAACTTTAGCATTATTCCTGCCTAGTCTTTTCTGGAAAGCTAGTTTACTCCTATAGTCTAAAGACATGCTCATTAGGATAGTTGGCGGTCCCAAATTGCCCCGGAGTTGTGAATGTGAATTGTTTTGTGTGTGTGTGTGTGTGTGTGTGTGTTTGTGCATGTGTGCACGCGCTGTCCTTGCAATTGTCTGGCGAGCTGTTCATTGTGTAACCTGCCTTTGCCCAGTATCAGCTGAGATATGCTCCAGCCTTAACTCAACCCTAGCAGGATTAAAGTATTCGGCAAATGATTGAGTGAGTGAGTGAGTGAGCTTTCCAGCATAAGATTTATCTTTATCTTAATTGTTCATAGTCCGTGATTTTTTCTTATGTCAGAAATGTGAAGAAAATCTCCAGAGAACAATTCTTATTGCTATCATTTCTTTTTTCATTCATTCATTTTCAAAACCACTGATTCCTAATTAGGGTCGCAGGGAGGCTGGCAAGGTATACCTATCCTCAGCTGAGGGCAAGGTATACCTTTGAAAGCTCACCAGACCATTGCAGGGTCAACACACAGACAAACATTCACACTCATTCTCAGACCTAGGGATGATTTGGAATAGCCAGTTAGTGTTCTGTGCATGTTTTTGGGCTGTGGGAGGAAACCAATGCATGCATGGGGTCAGGTCAGGTCAGGTATGAGGGCATGCGCCGGGACAGCACTTTGCTGCGTCCACCAGCCGCCTCCACTCATCCGGCCGTCTCCTGGCGATCGACCAGGCCTGCGCAGAGCCCATACCCCCCGGCAGGGCAGCCCTCAGCTGCGACAACCACGTCGCACGCGGTTGTCCCCGCGATCGGCTCCAGCCCCTAGGATCCCGAACGGACAGGATCCGGTGTGCTGGGTCCGAAGGCGGGAAACGTGCCAAGTGCCCATAATAGCGCAGCTGACGGTCACGGATCAAGCAGGTTACTCTTACCATCCCCGCATGCATGCATGGGGAGAACATGCAAAGTCCACACTGATGCACCCAAGCCTGGAAATTGAACCCAGGCCTTCTTCCTGTGAGACCGACGTGCTAACCACCACACTATCTGGCCTCATTTCTAATTTTATAGGACATATTATATCTTTTTATTGTTAAAAACGTCAGACAGTAATTCATTTACATTTCGTTAAAATTTAATTTGAATTAGATTGCAGGAAGACTAGTGAACAATCAGCTTTGCTTATGTTGGTCTAGACCAGGGGTCGGCAACCTTTAACACTCAAAGAGCCATTTCGACCCGGTTTCCACGGAAAAGACAACACTGGGAGCCGCAAACACTTTTTGACATCTGAAATGAATATGTTCGCATATATATAAATATATCTCTCATGCGTTCAAACTCCGACACCCATATATCTCTGTCAGCTATGTCAGCCAACTCCAGCTCAAGATCAGGTTGACTTACACCTGCAAATGCAGACACATTTAACAGGGATAGGTCGATGGTCAGGGGAGCGACGGGGAAGGATAATGTAGCTTTTTCCTCTCTGAACTCTTGGAATCGTTTTCCAAACGATGCTTGCATTGTAGCGATTGCAGACTGCAAATACTCTGAATTTATCACTTTGTTCGCTTGTTTGAACTCCCTTAAGGAGGGGAAGTGAGGCAGTGTTCCTCTCTCTAGATCTCTCACAAACACTGTCAGCTTGCGCTCAAACGCCAACACCTCTTCCAGCATGTGTAGCGCTGTGCCTCCTCCCCTGAAGAGTTGTATTCAGCGCTTTCAGGTTCGCCGTCATGTCCACCATGACATACAGCTTTTCCAGCCACTCTTGCCGTTCCAGCTCAGGAAAGGTGAGTCCTTTGCTGCTCATGAAAGTCTTCACCTCTCCCAGACATGCAGCAAAGCGTTTCAGCACTTCTCCTCTGGACAGCCACCGCATTCTGTTATGCATCAGATCAGAGTACGTGCGCTCCACCTCATCCAGTAATGAACGAAACTGAAGGTGATTTGAACCTTTTGCAAATGAATCTGCCCATGCATCATTAAATGCTCTGTTTTCTTCAAATATTTTTCTTTTCTTAGATTTATCCATCCGTGGCCTACCTAGGGTTGAAAGTCTCGATAAATGTACGGCGTTTTGGCGGGCTGTCGGAGAGTGTGACGATATTTTAAGCGATGAAAAATAATACAATCTATATACATTATTTTATTTTAATATTTACAGATCACAATAATCATACAATTTACAGCTACAATTAAACAAACGAACAGACACAAATAAAATACTTTAAGATATTGTGCAGTTTTGGTGTTGCTGGGCTTTCCGCGCATGCCGGCTGTCAAATCTGCCTGCTGACACGTCAAGTGCTGTCGACGTTGTGTTGAACATGTCACAATAAAAGTAGCTGTCAGTTGTCCATTGCACAGCAGACAGAAGCAGTGTATTAATTGTTCTACTCAGCTCCCTACAATATACTTAAAATCGGATACTTGCAATTTATTTTCCCGAGCCATGCAGAGCCGCAGCATAAGGATGAAAGAGCCGCATGCGGCTCCGGAGCCGCGGGTTGCCGACCCCTGGTCTAGACTTATTGAGAGACAGATTTAGACCCTTATAGTTACTAAAACTGTTATTTAGGCCTCAAAAAACCCATAGTATTGTATTTTTAAGAATTATGATAGATATTGATGGCATTTACTACCATTAAAACGTGCAGGATACATGTCTCACTCTCGAGCTATAAAAATAATCAGAGAAGTAGATTAATAATATGTATAGAAGCACAGAAGTCCTTGATTTCAGTTTTGAATATTTATTTTTTTATATCCTCCTGCATATTTGAGTTAAGTATAACTCATTAGAGCACAGAAAGCATTAAAATCAATCTTTACATATTTCTGCTTATTGTTAGCCATATTAACATTTTGAAAGGTTTTCAAAAAGGTGCCCATTCACTTGTCAGGTATATTTAATAAACATAAAATACTGTACATAAAATTGTAGGCTGTAAAGCAGTCAGCGTCTTTCTGTCCCTTGCTAAAGGTTTGTGTTAGGAAGGGAATCCGATGTAAAAAAAAACAAAAACAAAAAACCTATGCCAAATCAAACATGCAATGATTCTCTGTGGCAACCCCTGATAAAAAAAAGGAACAGCCGAAAGGAAAAGAAGACAGTACATAAAATTGCCTCTTGGAAATAAAATGGATTTGGCCATGATAGCTTTCTGAAATCACAATCGCCAATTCCATTTCACAAAACCACCAGAACTTACTACAAAAGTCTGTGTTTCATCACAGAGGTCAAAATTTGTGGTTGAAGTCAATATTTCCCCGTACAACCCCTGGCAAAAATTATGGAATCACAAGTCTCTGAGGATGTTCAATCAATTGTTTAATTTTGCAAAAAAAAAAGCAGATCACAGACATGACACAAAACTAAAGTAATTTCAAATGGCAACTTTCTGGCTTTAAGAAACACTAAAAGAAATTAAGAAAAATGTGGTAGTCAGCAACAGTTACTTTTTTAGACCAAGCAGGGGGAATAAATTATGGAATCACTGAATTTTGAGGAAAAATTATGGCATCACCCTGTAAATTTCCATTCCCAAAACCAACACCTGCATCAGATTAGATCTGCTCATTAATCTGCAGTTAAACAGAAGTGGTCACACCTTGGAAAGCTGTTGCACCAAGTGGACTGACATGAATCATGACTCCAACATGACAGATGTCAATTGAAACAAAGGAGAGGATTATCAAACTTCTTAAAGAAGGTAAATCATCACGGAATGTTGCAAACATGTTGATGTAGGCCATGACATTGACCATATGTATCTTTCTTCAAGGAATGTTTTAATAATTTTTGCTCTATGGCAAGACGCATTATCATCTTGAAAAATGATTTCATCATCCCCAAACAGCCTTTTAGTTGATGGGACAAGAAAAGTGTCCAAAATTTCAACGTAAACTTGTGCAAGATGTAATGACAGCCATCTCCCCAGTGCCTTTACCTGACAAGCAGTCCCATTTCATCAATGACTGTGGAAATTTGCATGTTTTCTTCAGGCAGTCGTCTTCATCAAGCTTATTGGAACGGCACCACACAAAAGTTCCAGTATCATCACTTTGCCCAATGCAGATTCACGATTCATCACTGAATATGACTTTCATCCATTCATCCACAGTCAACGATCATTTTTCCTTTGCCCGGTGTAACCTTGTTTTTTCTGTTCAGGTGTTAATGATGGCCCTCATTTAGCTTTTCTGTATGTAAATCCCATTTCGTTTAGGCAGTTTCTCACAGTTCGATCACAGATGTTGACTCCAGTTTCCTCCCATACGTTCATTTGTTTTGCTGTACATTTTCTGTTTTCAAGACAAATTTCTTTAAGCTTTTTGTCTTGACGCTTTGAGGTCTTCCTTGGTCGACCAGTATGCTTGCCTTTAACAACCTTTCAATGTTGTTTGTACTTGGCCCAGATTTTAGACACCGCTGACTGTGAACAACCAACATCTTTTGCAACATTGCGTTGTGATTTTTTTTTTTTAATTCTTCTTCTTTAAGAAGCTTGATAATCCTTGCTTTTGTTTCAATTGACATCTTTCGTGTTGGAGCCATGATTCATGTCAGTTTACTTGGTGTAACAGCTTTCCAAGGTGTGATCACTACTGTTTAACTGCAGACTAATGAGCCGATCTAATCTGATGCAGGTGTTAGTTTTGGGAATGGAAATTTCCAGGGTGATTCCATATTTTTTTCCCTAAAAATTATTGCGTGATCTTGGTCTAAAAAAAATAATTGTTACTGACTACCACATTTTTTTCTTGATCTCTTTCAATGTTACTTAAAGCCAGAAAGTTGCCATTTGAAATGACAAGTTTTGTGTCATGTCTGTGATTTGCTTTTTTTTCTGCAAAATTAAACAACTGAATGAACATCCTCCAAGACTGGTGGTTCCATAATTTTTGCCAGAGGTTGTCAAAATGCACGTCAAAAGAACAAATGCATGGCAGAAGAATGACTGAGCAGTGGCCCACTGTAGATTAATTAATGACAAACCAAATATTGGCACTTTAAACGTAATTTTAGTACAATTGGACAAACAGATAGCAGAAACATATTTGTTATCTGTAACCAGTTAATGAACTGTATTAGCCAATGAGAATACCTATGTTACATCGGCCAAAAGATTTTTTTAACATCTATATGTGAATACTTGACATGCAGCCAACAACTTACGTAAGTAAGACACAACATTGATATATGGGTGGGTTTTAAAAAAAATCTCCCTGTACACCAGTTTTCAGGTGTAAATAATCATGAACTGGAGACACACCACATGTGGTTAAGCTGTAGTTTTGTTTTTATGTTACTGTTGTGCTTCATTTACAATATCTTCTCATGTGTCTGATGAGGCAAAGAAATGCATGTTGTGTTCTCCTTATGGTTGTCAAGCTTCAGCATTAGTTATGGTTGCTAACCTTACGATGCATGAAATTGTTATTGTATACTTTCACGGTATCACGGCACAGGTCAGTGACCCCTGTAATAAGCACAAGATTGTCAGTATGCCAGTGACCTCTGTAATAAGCACAATATTATTAGTCGACATTGCCATCTTGAGGCGAGAACGCAATGCACAACTATCATTATAACAAAATGCCGACCGTCAGCACAGACACGATCACCACAAGCAGTGAAGAATCACTGTGGAAGGTCGTTCTTCTGGTCACGCAATCTTGTTATTATTAATACGTATACACATAACCAAAATAGGATGTAAAACAGGTGAAATTAGACTTACTGAGTCCATAAGCTGTGGTGGTTCTGTTGCTAAACCTTTTAACTAAGCCACAATGAAAGAATAATGGAATATTAAATACTTGTGAATGGGAATCTTTAAGTGAACTAGTCCTTATGTAAATTCATGTAAATAAAGCAGTCGATTGGTATCCACAGCATCCCCTGCTGCTCCCCGAGCTGGTACTGCAGGCAGTGCCATGGACAGCCCCAAACCATTTCACTCTGCAGTCCCAAACACCTCAATTAAACAGGAGAAGACCCCGGCTACAGGCAGCATCTTAAACCTTAACCTTGGTAAACTGTTTCTTTGTTAATGAAACCTGTATGCCATTGAACACGTTCAACAAAAGTTCCTTCAAAATCAAAGTTTCTTATGTTATGCTTTATACAGCCTGTACAGATTCATACATTTATGAAGTACAAACAGCTGGTGTATCTGTATCACGTTTTAGACCGCAGTAAAGCTGAGATGGATCTAAAGGAGCTGAGTGAGACTGTACAGCAACAGCAGGGCACACAGACCTCACTCACATCCCCTAAAAGACAGATCAGGAGCCGCTTCCAACTCAACCTTGACAAGACTATCGAGAGCTGCAAAGCACAGCTGGGTGAGCTCACAGTTAATAAACAAATAATAGCAAATAAAGTGTTATATTTACTATATGTGAAGTGCTCCACCGAATGTAGGCGCTTGTTGCATGTGACGTATGGTGCTTGTGAGACACAGCGCGGTTTATCCGGACTTCCGATCTTTCAAGTGAGCAAGTGAAGCTTGAGTACTAAACAAGTATTTAACGCGCACTTGCTCACTTTAAAGATCGGAAGTCCGAATAAGCCGCACTTTGTCTCACAAGCACCATACATCGCTTGCGACAAGTGCCTACATTCAGCGGAGCGCCTCACATATGTATTTTAGATATTAGTTTTATTTTAACACACACAAACACACACACATGCATACTCCCTCCCCCCTTCTCTCTCTCTCTCTCTCTCTAATATATACACACACACACACACACACACACACACACACACACACATTATATATACATACAGTGGAGCCTCGGAATCCGAACGCTCTAGAGTCCGAACAAATCGGAATACAAACAGAAAAATCCGTGAGTTCTTCCGTCCGGGTAACCGAACAATAACCGGAAGTCGAACTCGAGAAACGTGACAAAAAACGAGACTGTGAGGGAGGAAAAGTGCGTGACTTCCGGAAGTCCGGAAGTTGTTGATACCATGTATGTTCTGGGGAAGTCTGGAAGTTGTTGATACTATGTATCACCCTAAAACCTGTACTGGGGAAATCCGGAAGTTGTTGATACAGTACTATGTACGTAAAGCTAAAGCTAGCGCTAAAGCACTAAAGCTATCTAATCACTAACACCATATACCACCTCCAGCGACAAATACGATTTAGAGTACCGAACAGAAAATCCACAGATCGGTTTTTCGGCATAACCGCCTAAACGATGCTGAAGAGGATGCATGTATGCATGTATGTAAGCTAAGCAAAGCTAAAGCACAAGAAGTGTTGCGAACACCTTTAACTATGCGGTCATGAGACACTCACGTAAGATTTTGAAAAGAAGGCAGAAACAAGCCACGTTAGAAATATTCTTCAAGAAAAGTAGGAACATCCGGAAGAAGAGTCATCCATGCAAAGCAGTAGCAAGAGAAAGAAACACCTTTGGCTGATTTACCTGAAGCTGTTATGGATGGGAATCCACCTTCCTTCGTCCCTCTGTGTTATGTTTCTCTCCAACATTTATGTATGCCAACTGCACTGTATGTTATAGTCTCTTACAAATGAGTTGCGTGTTGAAATGTGCATTGGAGAGGGGCGTGGAGAAGTGCGAAACAAACACACCTGATTCCATCTAATTTAGCTAAGCTAAAGCGCGAGCAGAGCTGTGAACACCTTTAAATATGCAGTCATGAGCTTAACAATTAAACAATCTAAACAAAAAGCAGCCATTCAATACAGATACAGAAACTACCTCAAAAATAAAAATAAAAACAACAATAATAAAGTGTACATGTACATCTAATATCCCGAGAAGTTACCTCACACACGACTGGGTTGTGAAACCGGACGTGATGCTCTGCTCGGGGGAGGGTGTGTGTGTGTGTGTGTGTGTGTGTGTGTGTGTGTGTGTGTGTGTGTGAGAGAGAGAGAGAGAGATGGGTTCAGTTGCTTAATATTGAGACACAGACATGAGTCGTTTGCAACGAAGGAATATGATAAACAAAAGCGTTTAAACTTTCCTTTATATGTGTACTTACTGTTACTCTCTCCCTCTCTCTCTAGAGAGAGAGAGAGAGCAGGAAGAACGCTGCTAGTCTTTATAGCTCGTAATTAAATGGAATCAGGTGTGTTTGTTTCGCACTTCGCCACGCCCCTTTCCAACGCGCATTTCACAGAGACACACACACACACACACACACACACTCCCTCTCACTCTCTCTCTCTCTCTGAGTGAGTGAGTATGTGCGAGATGGGTTCACCTGCTCGATACTGAGACACATACATGAGTTGCTTGCAATGAAGGAAAATGAGCACTGCTAGTCTTTATAGCCCATGATTAAATGGAAGCGGGCGTGTTTGTTTAGCACTTCACCACGCCCTTCTCCAACATGCAACTCATTTGTAAGAGGCCATAAAAATCCACAGTGCAGTTATAGAGTCTCTCATAACACAGACCATAACATAGTGTACTGTATTCAATAATTTTTTTCATTTAATTTGCGGACCTATGGTATGAGTTACGGTACTGTTAACCTCTGTTCAAAAGACAACAGAACGGATTAAGACCATTTACATTATTTGTAATGGGAAAAGCGGATTGGGAATCCGAACAAATCAGAATCTGAACAGTGTCTGAAATGGATTAACTTTGAGTACCGAGGCTCCACTGTGAATATATATATATATATATATATATATATATATATATACACACACATACACACACACACACACATATACATACATACATACATATAATGAAAAGGAAAATTGTACAAGGCGGTGTGTGTTGAGGCCAGCGATGTTGTATGGTTTAGAAACAGTGGCCCTGGGTAAAAGACAAGAGGCAGAGCTGGAGGTAGCAGAGATGAAAATGTTGAGGTTCTCTTTGGGAGTCATAACGATGCATAGGATCAGTAACGAGTATATCAGAGGGACAGCACATGTAAGAGGTTTTGGAGACAAAGTCAGAAAGGCTAGATTGAGATTGTTTGGACATGTACAGAGGAGGGATAGTAAGGATATTGGTAGTACGATGCTGAGGTTGGAACTATCAGGCAGAAGGCCTGGAGGAGGACCAAAGAGAAGATGCAGATGAGAGGGTGAGATGGAGGCAGATGATTTGCTGTGGCGACCCCTGAAGGGAACAGCCGAAAAGAAAAGATATACATACATATATATATATATATATATATATATATATATATACACACACACACACATATATATGAGAGAGAGAGAGAGACAGACAGACAGAGAGAGGAATCGAGGGACAGTGATTACTATGTTCACCTCCCAGCAAGGAGGTCTTGTATTCAAGTCGTGTGCTTATACTTCTCTGTGTGGAGTGAGCATGTTCTTCTCATGCTTGTGTGGGTTACCACAGAGTACTAGCTGCTGTGTTTTAAGTAGTTTAGAAAAGGAATGAATGATTGAAAGTTCATTACATTTTTAAAAGATGTCAGCGCTTATATTTAATATATGGAATTTAATTGTTGTTAAATTAGTCCTCTTCAAGGACTAAGCTACATAGCTTTTTAGTTAGCATGATGAAAGTGATGATGATGATGATCATGATCATGATGATGGTGGTGGTAATGATGCTGAGGATGATGATAGTGGTGATGGTGATAATGACGACGTTGACGATCGTGGCCCTGCGATGGCCTGAGGAGCTGTCCTGGGTGTACCCACTTTCCCGGAGTCGACTGAGATGGGCACCAGCCTCCCCGATACCCTAATTAAAATTAAATGGTTCAGAAAATGAATGAATGATGATCGTGGTGGTGATGATGATGATGATGGTGGCGGAATGATGATGGTGATGATGATATTGGTAATGAGTAATGATGTTGGTGATAACACAAATGTAGCTTGCATGCTGTTAGCCTTCATGATATCTGAAAATCTAAATGATATCTAAAAATAAAAAAGAAAAATAATCTTAGCAAAAATGTTTCGGATCAGATATTTTATGGTGCTTGATAGAAATTTTTACAAATCATAAGGTTCATTTTGGATATGCATGTCCGGTTGTTATAGTTCTCTATATAGAAGGTGTTTTTTTTTTTTTTTTTACTGATATGAAAAAGAAACCATACTAAAGAAAACTTTTCCTCATCCTACTCTAACCAGGTATAGATGAGATATCTGAGGATGTGTATAAAGATGAGGAACACAGTGATTCCGATGACTCTGACAAGTCCGATTCCAGTGACAGCGAATACACCAGTGACAACGATCAAAAAACAAAGACCACCAAAGACTCTGCCGCTGAGGAAAAAACAGAGAAGGAACAATCAAAAAAGAAGCTCAAACTTCCATCCCCCGCTGCCGAAGACAAGGACAGCAGCACAGAATCCTCTGGTACATCAAGTTCTCTGACCAAAGGTGAGATTGTGCAGAAAGCAGGAACCGGTGTCTCTCAAGCCAAGGAGAAGCCCGCTGTCGAGTCGGACAAAGAAGTGCCTAAAGCAGCACCGCCATCTCCCAGTGCAAAAGACAAGTCGAAGGTAACAGAGGAATCCAGGCAGCCCGTGTCAGTCGATGTGGATATGGATTCGGATTCAGAGCGAGAGTTGGTGATTGACTTAGGAGAAGAACCTGGAGGACGAGAGAGGAAGAGGCGCAGGAAAGATTCAGCCGCTGTCACCGCACTCAAGGAGCCTGCAGCCTCGAAGACAGAGGGTGAGTTACCGTCTGAATACGTAACACGTATGTGATCGGTTATATACATTTCAATATTATTTATGTGCAGTGTTAATCCCAGTAATTAATATACAGTTATACATTTGGAATAATGAGCCTATCACAGCCGACTCTGTGGGAAGGCAGGGTACACCCTGAACAGTCAGTCAGACCATCATAGGGCAACACACGTTGTTGATGTGTTTATAGGTATAAGCATCAATTAAATAAATTAAATTACAAAAACACAAACTGACCGAAGAGAAAACAATACCAGCTCCACTACTGTGGCTGGTAAACAGCGTGTGTTATTGAGGTCTGGGGTCAGTAAGTTTTTTATTTCAATAATATTTTCTTTCCTAAAAATAAAAGTTGAGAGCCTGAATTATTACGTTAAACAGAATACAGGGATCCCTCGCTACTTCGCGCTTCAATTTATGCGGCATCAGTGCATATATCTTCGTGTGTGTGTGTGTGTGTTTTTTTTTTTTAATATTCATAGAAATAAAAAAATAAGGAAATGAAGGAAGAATAGGGGAAAAAAATTAAGGAAAATGCCACAAAACAAGCCAATGAGATTTCCTTTCGGCTTTCCCCACAGCGAATGATTTGCACGTTTGATTTGGCATAGATTTTTACGTTGGATGCATTTCCTGACACAATCCTTTAGCAAGGGACAGAAACACACTGACTGCTTTGTAGCTCCTCTTTACGAAAGTCAGCAATGGCTCTTTTACATGAACCTCTCACCATAGACCAGGGGTCGGCGACCTTTGCCATTCAAAGAACCATTTGGACCAGTTTTCCACATTAAAGAAAACACTGGGAGCCACAAATCCTTTTTTGACATTTAAAATCAAATAGCACTGCATATAATGTTTTTCCCATTTTTCCTTCATGTTAATATAAAACAACAATGTGTTGCATTGATTTAAACAACTGCAGAGACAATTAAATTACAATTCTGCTCACAACAAAAACATTTAGATTAAAAAAAAAAAAAAAAAATCGCCAGCCCACGACCCTAATTAGGATTAAGTGGTTCAGAAAATGAATGAACGTGTTTGAGTCCTTCTTGTATTTTTATAAAGAAAAATAATATCTGTCCCACGAAGCAAGGGACGAGGTGCAGCCAGATGTGTTAACGGATTGCGTAGCCATACCTTACCCTCACGCCCTTCGTGAGATCTTCTTTTCTTTACCCTGGGGTGCTTCCGATGTGAGTAAATAAGCGGCACTTATTTTTTTCAGTTTGATGCTGTGGTGTTTGAAAATGATCTTTGCGGTGCACCCATCAGCTACCGTAAGGTACAACATTATATTGAAAAGCCACATAGATGCACCAGATGGTGAAAGAACGCAGGTTGCCGACCTCTGCCATAGACAGTGAGAAACATGGCCGGCCTTTGATAGCCCAGTTAGCTGCACTGGGGGGAGGGACAGTGAAAGGCCAATTTTGCAAAAAAAAAAACAAAAAACCCCAAAACAACAACAACAAAAATAAAAACCAACCCCCCCCCCCCATCAAAACTACTTACATTTTTATGTGAGGTGCGCATCTGAGTGCTATGTTTGTGTATTTATATTTTATTTACATCTTATGCATTATTTTTGAATGTTTAGTTGTTATTATAAGCATTTATAGTGTTGAATATGTATTTGTTGATATTATATACATATACTAGCCCTTCTCAAGAAATTAGCATATTCTGATAAAGTTCATTATTTACTGTAATGTACTGATAAACATTAGACTTTCATGTATTTTAGATTCATTACACACAACTGAAGTAGTTCAAGCCTTTTATTGTTTTAATATTGATAATTTTGGCAAAAAAGTCAAGAAAAACCAAAAAACCCTATCTCAAAAAATTAGCATATTTCATCTGACCAATAAAAAAAGTGTTTTTAATACAAAAAAAGTCAACCTTCAAATAATTACGTTCAGTTATGCATTCAATACTTGGTCGGGAATCCTTTTGCAGAAATGACTGCTTCAATGCGGCGTGGCATGGTGGCAATCAGCCTGTGGCACTGCTGAGGTATTATGGAGGCCCAGGATGCTTCCGGCCTTAAGCTCATCCACAGTGTTGGGTCTGGTGTCTCTCAACTTTCTCTTCACAATATCCCACAGATTCTCTATGGGGTTCAGGTCAGGAGAGTTGGCAGGCCAATTGAGCCCAGTAATACCATGGTCAGTAAACCATTTAGCAGTGGTTTTGGCACTGTGAGCAGGTGCCAGGTCGTGCTGAAAAATGAAATCTTCATCTCCATAAAGCTTTTCAGCAGATGGAAGCATGAAGTGCTCCAAAATCTCCTGATAGCTAGCTGCATTGACCCTGCCCTTGATAAAACAGTGAACCAACACCAGCAGCTGACATGGCACCCCAGACCATCACTGACTGTGGGTACTTGACACTGGACTTCAGACATTTTGGCATTTCCTTCTCCCCAGTCTTCCTCCAGACTCTGGCACCTTGATTTCCGAATGACATGCAAAATTTGCTTTCATCCGAAAAAGTACTTTGGACCACTGAGCAACAGTCCAGTGCTGCTTCTCTGTAGCCCAGCCCACTGTGCCACTGTTTCTGGTTCAAAAATGGCTTGACCTGGGGAATGCGGCACCTGTAACCCAGTCCACTGCTTCCACAGGTCCCCCGAGGTCTGGAATCGGCCCTTCTCCACAATCTTCCTCAGGGTCCGGTCACCTCTTCTGGTTGTGCAGCGTTTTCTGCCACACTTTTTCCTTCCCACAGACGTCCCACTGAGGTGCCTTGATACAGCACTCTGGGAACCTATTCGCTCAGACATTTCTTTCTGTATCTTACCCTCTTGCTTGAGGGTGTCATTGATGGCCTTCCGGACAGCAGTCAGGTCGGCAGTCTTACCCATGATGCGGTTTTGAGTAATGAACCAGGCTGGGAGTTTTTAAAAGCCTCAGGAATCTTTTGCAGGTGTTTAGAGTTAATTGGTTGATTCAGATGATTAGGTTAATAGCTCGTTTAGACTACCTGAACATGATATGCTAATTTTTTGAGATAGGAATTTTGGGTTTTCATGAGCTGGATGCCAAAATCATCAGTATTAAAACAATAAAAGACCTGAAATATTTCAGTTGGTGTGCAATGAATCTAAAATATATGAAAGTTTAATTTTTATCAGTACATTACAGAAAATAATGAACTTTATCACAATATGCTAATTTTTTTAGAAGGACTAGTATACATGTATGTATACATCAGTCAGAGGGGGTTGATCCTACTTCGCGGAATTTGGCGGTCGCAGGGGGTCTCGGTCCCAATTAACCGTGGAAAGTGAGGGATCTCTGTATCATAACGTAATCGAAAATATATCTAAAGCTTGGGCGTTGTATTTTGGATCAAGCGCTGGGCCATTTGCCTCTCAGCTACATTTACAGCAGTCAAAAAATCCACTCGCATGCATACACAGGAGCAACTTAGAACTAATTAACCTAATATACAGATCTTTGGGAAGAAACCAGAATACCCAGAGGAACCCCACGCAAGCATAGGGAGAACATACGACCTACACACATGAATACCCTCGCCAAGCCCAGGATTCAAACCCAGACTCTTCTTGCTGTGAGGAGGAAGTGCTAACCACTACGCCACCATGCCACGAAATGATTTAAAATGAATGAATTAACTAATTCAAAATTAAATTAAATGAATTTAATTAATGAATGAAACAGATTTGTTTTTAAAAAAAGACAACCCAATGAATTAATTAAATCATTATAAAAAAGATTAACTTAATTTTTTTTGTAATTATCTCTAATTTTTTTTTTTAATATTTGCATCCTCCAGCTAAAGGACCTCCTGCAGGGAGTCTTGCTCCATCCCAAACCCCTTCAGCTCCCTCTTCCACTCCAGGCATCAAGGACCCCTCGCAGTCTCCCATGGCAGTTCCTGTAAATGTCCTCACTATCCCTGCAGTTCCTAGCAGCACTGCGCTTGTCTCTTCCTCCCTGCCCAACTCTGCTCCTCCCACAGCCCTGCCCTCCTCCAGCCCCACCAGCACGGTGAAGAAACAGCGCCCACTGCTGCCCCGCGAGAGTGTGCCAGTGGTGCAGCCTGCTGTGGTGTGGAACCCTGGTGCCAAGTTTCAGACCTCCTCTCAGAAGTGGCACATGCAGAAAGTGCAGCGGCAGCAGCACAGCCACACGCAGCCTCAAACTCCGACCCAGACGTTATCACAAGCACAGCCAGCATCATCTTCACCATCTTCATCCAGCACTCGATATCAGACACGACAAGCTGTTAAGGGTAGGTAGGCCAACACTGACATAGAGGGTTAAGACTTTCTAGTGTGTATAATAGTCTGACTTAAATTTATCGTAAATAATAGAGTAATTTAATGTAATACAGTCATGTTCCCGCATTAGACGCTTTAAACATCAACACGTACTCTTGGATGCGTGTCGGCCATCTACAATAACATGCCTGTGGTTAATTGGCACCTTGAAAGTTATTGAATTAACTTAAAGCCAGACCTGCTTTATTTCTCCTAGCTGGACAACAGAAAGATTCCCCACACAGCACCTCGACTTCGGCTGTCACCCTGGTCACCAGCACCCCTGTATCTGCTGCCATAATGGCAGGTGTCACAGTTAGCTCTTCTTCCTCATCCTCCTCATCCTCTATGGCTGGAGAACTCCAAATTCCCACCACCTCTGCTGATGTGGCAGCTGACATTGCAAAATACACCAACAAAGTAAGATCTCTTACTAGAACTTTCATCCAAGTGACTCATACATTGGTTGCCTGTTATTTAGGAGTACGAGTATGATCTATAATGGGTGGTGGTTGTTTTTTGTCACGAGTGTCTGGATTAAGATTGAATGCTAGGCCAAACCTTTTAATACTAACGCCGCACAGTGTTATTAATGTTACTGATATTTATAAGTCACTGGTTTAACTGGAAAAAATGGTTGCTTTGTGTATGTACAGATCATGGACGCAATCAAGGGGACAATGACAGAGATATACAACGACCTCTCCAAGAGCACCTCAGGAAACACAATAGCTGAAGTATGAAATTATAAAAAATTAATAGTGCTCAGAATAAAATGTTTCATAGCCAGTTAAAGCATCCAGTGAAATACTCCGATTCTTTCCCTTTAGATCAGGAGGTTACGGATTGAAATCGAAAAGTTGCAATGGCTTCATCAACAGGAATTATCGGAGATGAAACACAATTTAGGTTTGTCCTCAGCACTGATTAGTTCTTTGCGACTTTTCTCAAACAAAGTGCTATGAAAATAAACAAAAAAAAGTCATCTCTGTATCTTTGTGTTTTGCTCCCGACTCAGAGCTCACCATGGCGGAGATGCGGCAGAGTCTGGAGCAGGAGCGAGAACGGCTGGTCGCGGAAGTGAAGAAGCAAATGGAGGTGGAGAAACAGCAGGCTGTCGATGAAACCAAGAAAAAGCAGTGGTGTGCCAATTGCAAGAAAGAGGCCATCTTCTACTGCTGCTGGAATACAAGCTACTGTGACTACCCCTGCCAGCAAGCACACTGGCCAGAACACATGAAGTCCTGCACACAGTCTGGTAAGATAAAGAGCACGGCTGCATTCATTTATAGAGCATGTAAGATATGTGTAGATATTCAATATATTTTCCACTGTTATTAGTATCCAGGCCCCTGGGATGTACAAATTATAGGCCCCTGTCATGCATTGACGATTCAGCCCGCGTATGCCAATGTATGAGAAATTTGTTGAATACGGTGACGTACATTGAATAAGTTAGGCCACTCATTTTATATTATCTGGTTGACAGATCCGCCGAAACACTGGCAAAAGTGCTGTTCAAAAATAATTTTTAACTTTTTCAATTCATTACTTTTTCCCCCACCGATCTCTGTATTATATGCCGATGTGAAAAAAATATCAAATCTTAATCAGACACAAAATCGTATCTTTAAATATATTATGTATAATTTTGTGTGTTCACCTTCGAGATCGAGCTTACATCTTTATATCCAAATGAATTCTCGCATCAGGTATCGGGAGTCGAGACTCTCAGCATGCTTTGCGAATGACTCTAATGAACAGATAATGAAGGGCTAAACACTTGCTCCAAAGGCGCTGAAGCGCTTTTATCCCATTGTAGAAGAACTCTTTTGTTTGGGACTCAAGAAACCCCTCAACTGCAGCTATGACATCATCATCATCACTGGCAAAATGGCGACCAGCCAAGGCTTTTTTCATTTCGGGGAAAAGATGATAGTCGGAGGGGGACCAGGTCTGGCAAATAAGGTGGATGAGGAACAAGTTCGAATCTACAATCGTGAATTGCTGCCATGGCAGCCACTGAGGTGTGGGCTGGTGCATTGTCTTGGTGGAAGAGGATTCCTCTTGTGAGCATTCCTGGTGTTTTTTTTTTTTTTTTTTCGAATTTCTGATTTCTGTTTTCTGAATTTCTGAACGAATTCCTGTTTTCTCCATTTTTCACTGAATCCTTGACCCTTGCTTATTCAAAATTCTGCAAAAACTATAAGAAGCATGTGAGAATCTTAAAATTTGGCAGGAATACTTATAAAAGGTTGAACCTTCAAAAAATCATAGGTTTGACCATGCAGCAACGCTTCTTATACATGATGCTTAAAACTTTTCATACTCCCCTCACATGTTGGAGAAAAGCTAGATTTGAGCTAGCTATAATTTTTTTGACAGGTTCTGGATAAGTTACTAATAAGTAATGTACTATATACCGTTATCGACGTAATAAGCGCCCTGCTCCAATAAGCGCCCCCCCACCCCACCCTCCATGTTTTTTTTTTGTTTGTTTTTTTTTTAATCTGACGTCTAATAACCGCCCATGTGTACTGGGAGCAAAACCGTTGATCAAACTTACCAATTTTATTCGATCAGTCTCTGTAACGGTAAAATGAGGCGTTCATTTCCTGTAAAAATGAGTTTATACGGTATTTCAATACTCCCTGCCACTGGGGAATGTCTATAATGTTCATCAGTAACAACACATTTGATTGTTCCATCATGCTTTAAAAAACAGGGAAATATTTTGCTGTTCTCTTGGTAAATGCCCAACAACCGATGAACCATTAGAAACTACTACAGCAAAACTATGGGATGCTCTAAATGAATGGCGCGATGAGCCAGATATGGCCCTATCAGAAAGTGATGACTAGTATTTTTCACTCCATTCTCCTGCTCACTAACTTCATAAATATTCCTGGCCATGTGCTTTTGATTATGTTTGATTGGTTCAACTTGCCATGTGCTAAAGTTGACATTCTTGATTGGCTCATTTTACTTGGGAAAATGTTTAAAGGATATGTTTAAAGGAACAGCACCGGGAGGGAAAATTAAGGGAAGGTATGCTGTTTTCTGTCTATTTTGAGCTTTCATGTAAGTAGTTTGGTTGATACCACAAAATGAATTACACAAACACCAGTAAAACTCTTTTGTTCTGTTATTATTCATGTTTTCCACCTCGATGGGAATAAGCACTTACCGTTCCACTCTGCTGGTAACATTTTAATAAGTGCCCACCCACACCGGCATTCATTCCTTCAGTTCCTGAGCCTCTTAATCCTATGCTTGCTGGGAGGCTGGTGCCCTTCTCTGGGTGAGGGAAAAGTACACCCTGGACAGCTTGCCAGGTCATCGCAGGGCAGAAACACGCTGACGGCTGTGCAGCTACTCTTGACAAAAATCAGCCGTACGTCAGCATCCGTTCTCCTGAGGTGTGTGTGTTCGCTCGATGATGGTCCCAGTGTCAGCTGAGATAGGTTCAGCCTCAGTGTGAAAGTAAAAGGAGTAAGCGAGTGACAGTTTGGTCAGTAGTTCCTGAAATCTGTGTGTATTCTTTACTGTGGAATGATTGTCTATTGTCCATTCACACTAATTAATAAATCTAATGGAAATACTTTCAGTCACAACAGATCGCACCCGTTATGATGGAAGGACTTTGCATCACATCACATGACTGGGAAGTGTAAACTGCTTGTCCAAGCTACTGACTTGTCCACTCCTTCTTTCGCTTATCATTTGATTTGATCTGATAACCAACACCCCCTCCTCCTTTCCTTTTTTTTCATTTTGTAGCAACATCATCACAACAAGAGCCAGACACTGAGTCAAATACAGATGCCATTTCTAAAGTTTCTGCCCATCCGAACAACAATCAAGATTCGCCTCGAGAGACTGTAGGAGCTCCGCCTCCAGACAAGGACAGCAATGTGGACAAATCAAAGGACAGCGTGACTGTCAGTATGTCCTAGCTGGAGACATACAGTCCTTTAGTACTACTGCAGAACTGCACTTTTGACTGCACAAAATGTACAAAACGTAGTCGAATTTCATCACTACAACAAACTACTTTCCATGTTTTTGTCTTGCCACGATCTACTTTTCACCCTTTGGGAGGCTGATTTCATGATTTGTATCGATAACGATTCAATTCAATATTATGGTTTGATCATTATAATGCAACCAGACCTCTTTAATAACTTACTTTTGGTGGGGTTTTTTTTTTAATTCTTACTTGACACGCATTACATTTTTCAGATTGGTTTATTAATTTATCTCCATAATACCAACATATGGGCCGCTGCTAGACTCTTATACAAAGCAGTAATCCTCTGGTGCTCAGTCCATGTTTGTGGGGGATTTTTATACAATAACTCAAATCCTAGTTGGGATTCAGTGCTTCAGTCATAAGGTGAAGCCGTTTTCTCAGAAGATTTGTTGTTAATTCATGTAAACGGCAAGCCTCTCAGCAGCGATTTTGGAGTTGCAAAGAGGTACAAGCGTGAACGATTTGAAAATCTCTGGGTCAGTTTGGTTTAAGTGACGTAACCGATAAAACTGATATGGCAAAGTAATATTGTTCAATGTGTAAAGACTCATCCATAAGCGGCAGTCATATCATGTTACGTTTTTACTGCAGGCTGTCTATATACTGTATATATAAGCTTTATTTGGGGGTTGGGTATAACGAGATTTTGTTTTATTTTTTAACAGTTCATAAATGGAAAAAAGTAAATATTTGTTCATATTTAATTCATCCTATGTTCTGTTTGGTAATATAAGACTCAGATTGCATTCTATTTTATTTTGTCTATGCATCCCTTACTAAAAGCATTTGCAGTTTTCATGATCGGGAATAAAAAAGATTTACTAGAATATCTATTAGTATTAGTGTTACCAAATATTATTTTTAATCAAAATGTATTAATGATGGCATGGTATGATACTGTCTTAATGTATCACCAGATATCAGGCTGTTTACTGTTAAACAATCACATTTATTATTATTATTATTATTATTATTATTATGTAAACACCATTACCTTCATTTGCACTTTTTAATGTGAATTTTTTAAAACTTAATTACATCTGGCCAGGTTGTTTTGTTTTTCTTATGTTCCTTTATGCATTAATTTATCCGTGATAACTTTCATCTCATTCATCATTGTTGTTGGTATGATAATTCAGAATAAAGAGACATTTCATTTCCACTTTTGTAGCTGATCTTTATATATGGTTGAATTGTTTTTTTTTTTTTTTAATAATCATACTTTAATATTTATTATTTAGTTTTCTGTCAGCACAACTATATTTATAAATTTGTTGATAATTAGCCCTGTTTGGTCAACAAAATTATAGCAGTTTAACAAAGTTACCAAAGCTGTGGCTAAGTCATAACTGATGCATTATTTCAGGTCATTACAGTAACAACACTTCGGCAGCCTCCCTAATATTCACATTGACTGTTGACTGTTCGGTACTTTCTTAGCTCTTACAAAACCCTGCTATGTTCATTACAATAAAAAGAAACAAATAAATGTTTACATATTATACAGAAATAAAATTTGGTGGTCTTAATGTGTTTTTTTTTTGGTTGTGGTGCAATGCAGGAATACTGTATACCAATTGAAATGTTTTTATATCAGGTGATATGATCTATGCATACCATGCGATGCTTGTAAGATATTTTAGGAAATTCAACACTACAGCTTGGTTGAATTATAAAATCTGGTTGTATATACTCTAAGCATAACATTTAACATTTAATAAAGAATAATCGTAGCTACTGTTGTTTAACCAACTGCAAAAAAAATGTTAATTGTTGATAATGAGGTTCGATGACAATATCTAACATTTCTTAATGCTTTCGAATGGAAGGAGTCTCCAGTGTCAGCACTTTGTAAGTTTCCTCCACTGGAAAGTGTTTTCAGGAGAAATGGCATGGTTTTATTACATCACTATCTTGGCAAAATAGACATTATTTTTCATTCAAATTTTTAATTTTCTCAGTCATGTTCCATCAGTAGATTTGGATAAGTTGAAGCTTCTTCTTCTTTTCCTTTTGGCCTTTCCCCTTTTTCTCAGGGGTCGCCACAGCGAATCATCTGTTTTGCAAGTTTGATTTTGGAGTAGGTTTTTACATCGGATGCCCTTCCTGACACAGCGCTTTAGTAAGGGGGAGAAACACGCTGACAGCTATGCAGCCACTCTTTACGAAAGTCAGCAATGGTTCTTTTACATGAACCTCTCACCATAGACAGTGCCTATGATAACCCAGTAAACTGCACTGGGGGATTTGGATAAGTTGAATGTTCCATGCTAATTTCCCTCCCACTCCTCCTCCCATAGAAAACTAGCCAGAAATCAGCTGCCTGTTTCAAGACTTGAGGCCTGCGCCATACAAGAAGCCAATAAATAACATCACACTTGGTGGAAAAACATAATCATCAAATACTGTTTCCAAATTTTATTCCATATTTTAGTTAAATCGGTCTATAATGAATCGGAAACGGTGTAAGCAGAATAGCAGGCAAACATCCTGCTAGAGGCATGCTGCTTGCAAAAAAAAGCCGATAAAGTGAGGAAAAGCTGTGAAAATAATAATTTTTTAAAAATCCTTTAATTTCATATTTTGTTTCATATTTCATAGAGTTGGTCTAGAATGAAGTGGAAATGTGAACGGAATTATATGCTGTGGCTAGTGGCATTTCCATCTGCCACCGGATATGATATGATTGTCCTTGAACATCCTTATTAGGCCATACTGCACTGACGACTCACTCATTGCTAGCACAGTAATGTGACTGTCTACTTTGAAAATCTTTGGAATGAATAATAAAATGATTGTTGAATTTGGTTTTGTATTATATAGAGAATTATTTAGATCATGAAGGGCCTTCATCCTTGTCAGAAAACCCCCACTTAATAGGATAATTCTTCATATCAAACTTTCATTATCTTATTTTGAATCATTCATTCATTTTCTGAATTAGGGTCGCGGGAGAACAGAGGACTCCCTGGATAGCTCACCAGGCCAACACAGGCCTGATGCAGTCACACGCTGACAGCAGCAATGGTACTTCTCTACTAATGATACTTCTCACCATGGACAATGAGAGACAGCTGGCTGCGGGGGTGGGGGTCGTCAGTGCTTGAACCCCCAACCTTGGGATCAGTAATCCAGTCCCTGGCAGCTGTCCACAGGTTCCTGTGTAATGTATACTAGAACAGTTGTTGCATTGTTTCTTGGAAACAGCTCAGAGATCCACCAAGCCTGAGGTAAACAATGGTTATTTAATATATGATTTTAATTCTTTTTCAGTCTTGTCATTCATTCATTCATTCATTTTCTGAATCTAATGATGGTTGTGAGGAGGTTGACACCCACCTCAGCTAACTCTGGGAAAGGGCAGGTGGGGTTTTTGGTCTTGTAATTAAAGTGATTATCCAATTCACTCACTCATGGTTTCAAAAAAAAAAAAAATCTGCCATCGTCATTAATTCTAACCGCCCAAAAAATATCAACAAATCAGGAATAATGGACCGATTTATCATTATGATTTTGATTTGTGGTTTCTGTGCATGCCCATTCGCTGGACAGGCAAGAGAAAAGACAACACAATGATGAAGCCTTGTGAAAAACTCTATAACAAACTCCAAACAAATGAACAAGCTTGAATAAATTTGCATCGGAGAGATATGGTAAACTGTGTATTTGCTAGAGAGAAGCTTCCTGATCTAGACATCACTGATAAAAGCAGGAAAAGTTATTAGGCTAAACAGCTGAAGTGATCTTACCGGATACAATATTTATATCTAGCCTGTCAGATACACTACCTTGGACTTTCACCAACTACAGGACAACAGTGCTTGCTTATGACAGTGATGCCTCAATCAATATCAGTGGCATGCTAATAAAATGCAAAAGGAATGTAGCAGCGTAACCATGGTTTATTTATAAGAAGGAAAAATAGAAGAATAAAACATGTCCGAAAATAGAGAAGAGAGCAAGATACTTACACACAGTTGCAAACTGCAAGGAACAGCATGTGAGGTTAATGTGACCAGTAAGAGGTTTGTAGGGCCAAAAGAATCCAAGCCCAGGACCTTGCTGCTGCGAGGTGGATGTGTTAAGCCCTGTGCTACTTTGCCATTCGGCCATTCTAGAAATTGATTAATCCTAGTTAAGGTCGCAGGGAGGCTGAACACAATAAACACCCTGAACAGCTTGACACCCACACACAGTCAGTCACTCACAACGAGAGGCAATTTGGAACTACCCATGCATGTTTTTCAACTGTCAGAGGAAATCTACGGAGTTACAGGGAGAACGTGCAAACTCCACATAGAAATCGAACCCAGGACCTCTTTGCCATGAGGTGGATGTGCTACCCAGCCATTCAATATTCAACTAATTGTCATGTTGTTACACTCTTGTACAGTAGGTGGCGGTATGCACCTCCGAGTCGTTTGCGATTCGCCAAAAACCCGAAAAGAAGAAGAAAACGAGAAAGAAGAAAAAATAACAACAAATATCGTGATATTTACGCATTAAATCGATTTGATTTCGGTGACTTTAAATGCATGGAAGGATAAATATCTGTCCATCTGTCTTCACCACTTTTAAAAAGCATCGAGCTGAGCCTGTTTCGATGTTTTGAAAGGTGGTAGATTTAAGAAGATTAAATCTAGATTGAAGTCTATTAACACATAGGGCGGTGCAATACATGATTGGAAATTCGGAGTATTTAGTCGCTGTTTATATTTAATATGGTTGAACAAACTTTATTTTTTGAGAAATGGTATGCGCTACAACACGAATATACCGCATGTGGACACAGGACAAGGCCTTGTACTGCAGCTTGGACTGAATTCTTCCTGATTTGTAAGTAGCCTTAGATAAAGACACCTGCTTAATAACTGAATAAAACTTGTACACTAAATAGATACACACATTTATTTAATGCAGCACTAAAGTTTGAATGTCTCTATATGCATATACATACAACTAAACCAGGGTAACTGAAGAGAGGCAGCCCTGAAACCTGTTCTAGTTTATAATTGTTGCACATTCCAGATTCTCCATTCAGAGTATTCAACTGCTAGACTTCAATTTTATTCATTTATGTATTTATTTTTAAAAATTCGGACATCAGTGATGTACCAAAGTATGAGCCCTAATTCATAAACCTCCAAAGTTCATCAGAAAGCATCACCACTTCCCCTGAAATACTGAGCTCTGGTCCAATTTGGCTTCCTACTCCTGTCTACAGTCTTTCGTTTCCACCTCTGGTTCACGTATTCAGCTCTGATTGGTCAGCATTTCAGAGCTTTTAGAAGCCCAATTAAGATGTTTCCACAATTAGTAGATCAAGACACAAATGTATTTCCATCTTCTTTTCCTTTCGGCTGTTCCCTTAAGGGGTCGCCACAGCAAATCATCTGCCTTGGTCTCACCCTGTCCTCTGCATCTTCTTCTCTTACACCAACTACCTTCATGTCCTCCTTCACCACATCTATAAGTCTCTTATTTGGTCTTCCTCTAGACCTTCTGCCTGGTAGTTCCAACCTCAGCATCCTACTACCAATATATTCACTATCCCTTCTTTGTGTACAGTAGGCCCTCGACATTCGCGGGGGTTTGGTTCCAAGCCCTCCCGCGAATTGAGATAATCCGCAAGTTCTGTACCCGGAAGTAAAAGCCCATGTATCACGTCACATGCGCGAATGAGCAGCCAGAAGTAAAATACCATGTATCTATTACATGCGCGAAAATATGCTTCTTAAACACATTCTATAGACAGTCTTACTCATTAATACAGTATTAATGTAGTAAAATATAGTAATGATTCAGAAAAACGTTTCAATTTTTACCGTTATATTTATTGATGATAAAATATAAACATTATACAGCATATACTGTTGTAAAGCACTCGTTTTAAAGTCTTTTTCGATTATTATTCCAGTACAGTACCTAAATTAATTCTGAGAATGTTTGTGCGTGAGATTTTATGTTCTGTAGCATGTTTAACAAATGATACCAAAAAGATAAACTTTATGCTTCATGTCCTTTTACATTGAACTTGGAGTGACGTCTTGGAGTGACGTCTCCAAGATGGCGCTGCCTAGAGGGTGATGTCGTGGAGTTCTCAGACTCAAATTGTTTCTTTGTTTGTTTTAATTTGTTTTATTTGTTTGTTCATGTTTTGCACTATGCTCGTCTATGATCGGTCGACCCTACTACAGCTATGAGCAGCTTCAGCTACGGGCAACTAAGCACACAACAACTTCTATCTTGAGCTTATATGCTATTGGAGCTCAATGCTAGCGGTTAGCTAGCGGTTACCAGCTAAGCCCAGGCAGAGTTCTCAGAGGCTTGGTTAGCACTTCCGGCCATACTACTTGAAAATGTTCAGTCCCTGCGAAACAAGATGGACGAGCTTCATGCTCAGATTGCAGCACAGATAATCTGCTGTGTTTCTGTGAAACATGGCTTGAAGAGAGTACACCCGATGAGGCGATTGCTCCAGCCGGCTACACGGCCTTCATCCCCTGCAATCCCAAGCGCCGGAGTCTTCGTTCGGCCCCTTCCTGCCTGGGCTTCTTGTCAGCTGTGATGCGGCTCGCATTGAGCTGCCTAAAATAGCATATTAGCTCTGCTAGCCGCATCCTGGCTAACAAACCCAGTTAAGCGTGCTTAGTTATACACGCCCGAAGATACTCCCGAACAAAGAAACAATTTTACTCTGAGACCGCTGCGACGTCGCCCTCTGGGCAGCACCATCTTGGAGACGTCACTCCAAGTTCAATGTAAAAGGACATGAAGAGTGCTGTAATAAAGTTTATCTTTTTGGTATCGTTTGTTTAACATGTTACAGAACATAAAATCTCACGCATAAACATGAATTTAAGTACTTTACTTGAATAATAATTGAAAAAGATTTAAATACAACAGTTCAGAGAAAACCGTCGTTTCTCAGGAGAAAGTCTTTCTTCAGAAGAGACATCCAGCGTTTTCTGTCGCATAGCCAGAGAAGACGCACAGCGTTTGAGTGGTTCTTCTTCTTCTTCTATCGTATGCTGTTGTTTCTCAGCCATTCAACCGCGACATCCGTGGCCTCATGTAGTTCATAGAGGCCTCCTGTCAGTTGTGTTTCAGGGCACTCTTGTAGTATGTGCTGCATAGTTTGGATAGCTCCACAATCACAATTTGGTGAGTCAATGTATCCCCATTTTTCCAACATGTATCGGCACGGGCCAGTACAGCTTAAAACGATTCAATTTACACCACAGGTCCAGTGAATATCCATACCATTTAGTGCAGTTGTTGGATCATTCACGATGTCCCTGTTTGGTGCTGTTCCCTTATTCCATCTGGATTGCCAGTTTTCTACCATGGAGTAGTTTGTTGTGGGCAGGTTAGACCAGATGGGTTTTCTTGAAGTCAGTCGGTATCGTGGGTGGTGCTCAATATCATTCATCAGGGAAGGCCTGGGATCTGGAGTGTAGAGTCCAGTAACTTTGCAGTGACAGCTTCCCTGCGGATATCTGGCGGGGCAAGATTACACATAACTGGCAGCCAGTCTGTATGTGTTGATTTTAGTGTACCTGATATGGTCCGCATAGCACAGTTCAATCTGGTGTCAACTAGTTTGCAGTGAACTGAGTTCCTCCAGACATCAGCACAGTATTCCGCTACAGAGTATGACAGTGCTAATGTTGCTGAACGTAGTGTCCTTGCACTGGCTCCCCATGTAGTACCAGCCAACATCTGCACAAGGTTGTTTCTTGTTTGAACTTTCTTGGCTACTTTTTGCAGGTGGGCTTTGTATGTCAAAGTCCTGTCCAAGGTGACTCCAAGGTACACTGGTTTGCATCATGAGACAGGCGGCTGTTGTTGAGTGTTATATCCAGCTCTTGTTTACTTCTAGCGTTGTGTAGATGGGAAAACACTAGAAACGGTCTTCTTCACACTAGGTTGAAGCCGCCACTGTTTACAGTAGGTGCTCATATCACTCATGTCCTCAGTTAATCTCTCATTCAATTCATCAAATGTTTTGCTTGGAGAGCAAAGCATATGTCGTCTGCATATACAAACTTACGAGTGTGTGATGGGTAGGTCACTGGTGTACAGTGCAAATAGAGTTGGTGCCAGGACAGAACCTTGGGGTAGTCCATTCTTCTGTGTTCGCCATGCACTGCTGTATCCACCAAGATGAACAGGAACCGTCTGTGCTGTAGCAATAGCTCAACTGTGTTTACGACCCAGTAAGGAAGGATTTTTGATAGTTTCAGTAGAAGACCTGGAGTGCCACACTGTATCATATGCAGCTGTCAAGTCTAGGAAAACTGCACCAGTCTTTTTATTCTCCTGAAATCCATTCTCTATAAAGGTGGTGAGTGCTAGCACCTGATCTTGGGTGCTTCTACCTGGTCTAAAGCGGCTTGGTCAATGTTAGTACAGCTTCTACATCATCCTTAATTCGGTGTAGGATAATGCGTTCCAGTAGTTTATAGCAGACTGAGAGTAAGGATATGGGTCGGTAGCTAGATGCTAGTTTTGGGTCCTTCCGGGTTTCAGGATAGCGATAACCTTTGCTTCTCTCCATAGCTTTGGCAATTGTCTTTCACGCATTATAATCACGGGACATGAAGGCTGCTAACCAGGTTTGTGCGTGGTCCAAGGTGACAAAGGAATTCTGGAAAAGATTCCATCATATCCTGCTGCCTTCCCAGATTTCAGTGACTTCAGAGCAGTAGTGACCTCTGCACTTACAACTGTTTCAGCTTGGGTTGTATTTGTATGGGCAGACCTTCTAAAGTCTCAAGCTCTTTCACAACTTTTTCTTTTGGGTCTTTTCAATGGGAGTTTTCCCAAGCTTCACTAAATGGTTAGCAACAGCATTCGGTTTCACACTTGGGCGTGACAATTTTGGTGGTTGCTGTCCTGTTCGAGGTGTCTAAGAAGCTTCCAGGCTGCGGCTTGAGTGGGTAAAGTTCTGTTTTCAGTAAGCTCTTCCCATCTTGCCCGACGTGCGTTATCTAGTGCACTTATCAGGTGGTCGGCAATATCAGTGCTTCCAGACTCCTGGTACTCTGTCAAGAGTTGTTGGCATTCTTCGTTTAGGCATGGGGTGTATGTTGGTCTGTACCCCCTTGGGATGGTACTTCCTGCAGCTTTGTAGATTGCAAAGCGGGAATCTTTCAAAGCATTTCTCAATGGGATGCCAGTTTTGGGTATACAGACAATGCTCTTTTCAGTTTTTTCAGTATACATTTCCCAGTCAGCCTTCCTAAAGTTCCATCTCGGTTTCTCAACAGATTTGGTGAGTGGTATCCGGAGTCCAATGTGTATCACAATGGTTCTGTGCTGACTTTTTGGGAAATCATCTAGCACCTGAGGTGTAGCTTGGAGAGGATGGCCTTCTGAGGTTGTAACCCAGCATAAGTCTGGGGAGTATCCTTGGTTCCATCGTGCTGAGTGGAAAGACCGGCGCTGCTTCAGGTCTAAGACTAGGTGGAGATTGTTTGATGAAGCCCATTCTATCAGCCAGTCACCATTCTCATCTTCTCTATCATATCCCCAGATGGTATGGTGGCTATTAAAGTCCCCAAATAAATAGCTGGGTGTTGATAGTTTGGAAGTGGTGCATCAGACCATTGGGCAAGCGGAGGTTTGTACACATTTGTGACGGTGTAGCTGTCACGGATTGTGTCATAGTATTCTGCTGATTCTACCATTTCAACATCTGCCATGTCTGAGCGTCGTATGTTGCCCGTCCATGCTTGTTATGGCCATACAAAGGAAATAAGATCATATCCATTTACCTTGGCGGCATGCAGCTGCATCAGCAGCAACATGAGTTTCCTGGATGCAGATCACATCTATGTTGTTGGTAGGGCATATTTCAGAAAGTATTTCTCGCTTGGCAGCTGATAGGCCCTCCACATTGATTTGGAGGAGTCGCATGAGTGGGGCGGCGTCTTGAAAGTCGTGGCGTCCATTTTTGTTGTTATTGTTGTTGTTTGGCTGAGGACTGGGATTCATTTTAGAATTCAGTCGGCTGGTTTGGATCATTAGTTTCCCCAGATGGGTACTGACGAGGGATGCGACGTGAACGCTGATCCATTATCCCCCGTTTGAGTGGTATCATAGAGCTTAACTGGTAAATAAAACACACACAAAAAAGAGGCTAATTGACAACTTGTGCATGAATGAGGAAAAAGGGGCGGGACATGAGCTCAACCAATCAGGAGAAAGGAGGACAGCCATTGGCTGAATTTGAATCACGTGCTGGTTACTCGGCAGTCAGCGAATACTCAAACCGTGGGTGCAAAACCGCGAATAGTCAAGGGCCTACTGTATTTCCATGTTATTTTGAAATGTCAAAATTTGAAATTCAATTCAGCAAGTATGATGATTCCAATACTGAAAGTGGTAAGGTAGGTAAGTCTGTTGGGCTTTTTACACACGAGCCATAGTGACTCATCGGACCGGTGCTTATTCCCGGTTTCTATAGCGTGAAGTGACCTAGGAATACAGCTCCTCCATCGCAGGTTACCTTCTCAGTATATTTTTACTGGAACCCATTTATACTGCTGGGTGAACGGAGGCACACTTGTGGTTAAGGCACAGGGGTCTTAGTACAGTGAGGGTCTAACTGGGATTTGAACACACAACCTTCTGATCATGAGCGCAGCACCCTAATCACTATGCCATTTGACCCACTGAAAACCCATTAGAAATGGACAGCCTTAAAATCCCCAGCAGCAAAAATTAATGCAGGGTATGTCAGAATGGTAAGTACTGTTCATCATTGACCTACTCTGCAATATAAAGTTGTAGTCATCTTTTGTCAAGTCACATTTATTCATTAAAAATATATTATCATTACTACTAGTCCTTCTCAAAAAATTAGCATATTGTGATGTTCATTATTTTCTGTAATGTACTGATAAAAATTAAACTTTCATATATTTTAGAGTCATTGCACCCCAACTGAAATATTTCAGGTCTTTTATTGTTTTAATACTGATGATTTTGGCATACAGTTCATGAAAACCAAAAATCCCTATCTCAAAAAATTAGCATATTTCCTCCGACCAATAAAAGTGTTTTTAATACAAAAAAAGTCAACCTTCAAATAATTATGTTCAGTTATGCACTCAATAATTGGTCGGGAATCCTTTTGCAGAAATGACTGCTTCAATGCGGCGTGGCATGGAGGCAATCAGCCTGTGGCACTGCTGAGGTGTTACGGAGGCCCAGGATGCTTCGATAGCGGCCTTAAGCTCATCCACAGTGTTGGTTCTGGTGTCTCTCAACTTTCTCTTCATAATATCCCACAGATTCTCTATGGGGTTCAGGTCAGGAGAGTTGGCAGGCCAATTGAGCACAGTAATACCATGGTCAGTAAACCATTTAGCAGTGGTTTTGGCACTGTCAGCAGGTGCCAGGTCGTGCTGACAAATGAAATCTTCATCTCCATAAAGCTTTTCAGCAGATGGAAGCATGAAGTGCTCCAAAATCTCCTGATAGCTAGCTGCATTGACCCTGCCCTTGATAAAACACAGTGGACCAACACCAGCAGCTGACATGGCACCCCAGACCATCACTGACTGTGGGCACTTGACACTGGACTTCAGGCATTTTGGCATTTCCTTCTCCCAGTCTTCCTCCAGACTCGGGCACCTTGATTTTCAAATGACATGCAAAATTTGCTTTCATCTGAAAAAAGTACTTTGGACCACTGAGCAACAGTCCAGTGCTGCTTCTCTGTAGCCCAGGTCAGTTGCTTCTGCCGCTGTTTCTGGTTCAAAAGTGGCTTGACCTGGGGAATGCGGCACCTGTAACCCAGTCCATTGCTTCCATAGGTCCCCCAAGGTCTGGAATTGGCCCTTCTCCACAATCTTCCTCAGGGTCCGGTCACCTCTTCTGATTGTGCAGCGTTTCCTGCCACACTTTTTCCTTCCCACAGACGTCCCACTGAGATGCCTTGATACAGCACTCTGGGAACGGCCTATTCACTCAGAGATTTCTTTCTGTGTCTTACCCTCTTGCTTGAGGGTGTCAATGATGGCCTTCTGGACAGCAGTCAGGTCGGCAGTCTTACCCATGATTGCGGTTTTGAGTAATGAACCAGGCTGGGAGTTTTTAAAAGCCTCAGGAATCTTTTGCAGGTGTTTTGAGTTAATTGGTTGATTCAGATGATTAAGTTAATAGCTCGTTTAGAGTATCTTTTCATGATATGCTAATTTTTTGAGATAGGAATTTTAGGTTTTCATGAGCTATATGCCAAAATCATCAGTATTAAAACAATAAAAGACCTGAAATATTTCAGTTGGGGTGCAATGAATCTAAAATACATAAAAGTTTAATTTTTATCAGTACATTACAGAAAATAATGAACTTTATCACAATATGCTAATTTTTTGAGACGGACTAGTATGTGCACAGATGGGAAGTGCATGAAGATGGCAATAGTGGAAAACATGTCGAGAAATATTGACTGGAACAATTTCATGAACTTTACTTTCCACCCTTGACAAACGATGAACAGGTTTCTGCAGTGCAGAAATGATCACGTAGCAGTGCATTTCAACACCTGAAATAGACCGCTTAATGAGAATTTTATTTACACAGGAAACTATAGTTTGCCAGGCTAGAATGTCGTCACACTGTCAGAAGTACTGCGTTATAAAAACATTACATGCGACCCCCCTACTTACGAAATCCCCCTTGGTACGAAAATTCCAAGTTACGAAAAACATTTTCCGAAGTTTTCGTCCCCGGGATACGAAAAGCACCATTCAAAATTCAAACACGCCAATCAAAATTTCACACGATGTGCGAGTTGCTCTCTCTCATTGGCTGTCTCCCAACATCTCGCTCTGCTGGCCTCCCATTGGCTAGGAGGGATGACGCAGCTGAACCTTACCCAAACTTCCTGTTTGTCACACACTTGAAGGAGAGTTGACTGTTGGCTTGTTTTGAGATTGATCATGCAGCATTATAAAGTATTTCGTTATCGCCAAAATCCCTCTACAATAGGGACAATATTGAACCAGAAGGAGACCTTAAAGTGGAAATACAGTGACGGAGGCGAATATTTCGGCACTATAATAAAACAGAGTGCTTTGTGGGAGAAGACCTCCGATCTTGCAAGGAAGCAAGTCAATATTGAATGAGGACCTCTGATCTTTCAAACAGGTACTGTAATTCCGCTTTAAATAAAACATCCCGTCCATTTGTGTGAGAGAAAGCGTGTGTGCGCGCGTGTGAGAGAGACAGAGAAGGAGGCTTAACTCTTTAGTTTTTAGTTTAGTTTTTTAAGTTGTTTTAATTCAGTAAATGTTTAATAAATGTGGCGCATGTGAGCTCATCTGGAATTCCGATCCCTCAAGGAATCAAGTTAAAGTTGAGTTTGGACCTCCGATCTGTCAAGCAGGGAATGCGTTTTGAATGCCATGTCTTGTGGGCGTGGCCCGCAGCGCCACAATAAACATTTAATGTGTATACAATATTGTGTGTCTGTGTGTGTATGAGAGAGAGAGAGAGAGAGACAGACAGACAGACAGACAGGGGTGTGTGTGTGTGTGTGTGTGTGTGTGTGTTAATAAAAAATGTATAATAATGGTTTAATATGTTAATAAAATGGTTTAATATGTTAATAAAATGTTTAAATGGTTTAATAAATTTTCTTTTACTTTTAACACATATTTCATACAAAATTGGTGTACTTTTAGCATTTTTAAAGGGTTTATGGGGTCGTCTTGGGAGCCTTGGAACGAACCAGGCGTTTAACATGTAAAATGCGCTCTCTACTTACGAAACTCCGGCCTTACGAAAAAGGCTCTGGAATGGATTAATTTCGTAAGTAGGGAGCTGACTATACTTGATTGCAGGTTTTTTAAAAGTAAGCTCCCAATTAGTAAATAGACCATAATCACCATACAGATAGATGATGTGTTGGTCACATATCTCTGTGGTTGAGATAACGGGGCAATGATTTTAAACAGACATGGTTGAAATAACAGTGCAGTGCAGTACGTGTCGTAATGCATGTGTACATATGTATTATAAACGTGTAAGTCAACGTTAACTATTTGCAACATTTTTTTGTATGTTTGTAGCTTACTGCTTTGTGCTCGTCATCATTAGTGCTACAAAAAACTTTTGATATGTGTCTATGTACACTCAAAGTATTCACAGCAATAACAGCCCTGCCCTTTTGGTTTAACTGATTACTGACACAAAATAAACCGACAAAACACTATTATGAGGACCCCTGCCTCACACCATCATATAAATATGCATATTTGGATAATCTGATCCAGTTAGCTATATTAGAATAATAAACAGTTATTGTTTGAGGTGAAGTGTAATATGGAGAATTATTCATATTGCGGAGTTCATCTGCTGAGACAGATATTTACCACTTATTCATCTTATTTGATGTGAGTGATGAATGAGTTAATTTTGCAATTACCATAATAATTTGATGGCTTTCCACCAGTCAGAAATAAGAAAATATTTTGAATTAATAATAGGATACATTATCCACCCCTTATACTCAGGATAACGCCTGAATCAAAACAGAAAAAGCTCATGGTTTATGATAATTAATAGCCCTGAAATCCCAAGAAATCAGCCAAAAAATGTCCTCAAAAATATGAAGGAAACTATATGACATGCATGTTTTAGAACAGGGGTGCTCACACTTTTCCAACATGTGAGCTACTTATAGAATGACCAAGTCTCAAAGATCTACCCACTACAAAAATGCAAAACATATATTTACACATAAAGAATCCTCAATATACTTTAAAATAAATATATGTGCCTTGCATAACCGCGTGAGCAAATATTGCACAACACAACATAATTAACTCTGAACATTTTTTGTAACTACCTGAGCTCACTTTGATGACTTGCACCGAATTAAATCAGCCAGGGATGCATAGTCCAGACAGTAGCTGCTGACAGCCAGCCTCAAGCACACTTCCAAACGCACTTCGAAAATGACATTGTGAAAAAAATCTCCGCCTCACATTCCGTATCAAAGTGATACTTTGTCTTTTTCTTTGCTCCAGCATCCATGCTCATGTTTGATAAGCTTTCTTTACTTTAAGAAAAAAAAACGAGGGCTTAAAATAGGAGGGAACTCGCTGACTAGCTTGTTTTTGCTGTACATACTTGGTGCCGTTGTTTGCACATGCGCAGTGAGCTAAAGGCCAGAAAAATACATCTCTACATCTATTTTATTAACGTCATGTTATTTACCAGTATTACCTTCGAGATTGACTGGTAGCTCGCGATCAACGTATTGAGTACCCCACTTTTAGAAGATCCCTCCATACTTTAAGAGATGACTTTATGGAGCCCATGTAACTCAATAATAAGTCTAATTTTGGTTTGCTTTTCATACATGTTTCCTTCTAGTGTACACTAAAATAATTATTTATGTCAAAACTGGTGGACACTCAATAAATTAATTCATGATCTGTGGTCCTAACTGGAACTCTAGTCATCTCTCATTTCTTTACCAGAGAGAGTATAATCTGTATAATTTGAGGGATGCCACTCAACATTAAGTTTAGGGACAGTTTGAAACAGCCATTTAGCCCAATGGGCATGTCTTTATTGTAGCCTGTGGGAGGAAACTGGAGCACCTGGCGAAAACTCACGCAAGCACATGTAGAATTTTCAGTCTCCACACAGATGCCCTCACTGATCTGAGGCATGAATATCAGATCTTTCTGTGAGGCTAGTGTGCTGTCCACTACGCCACCGTGCCTCCAACCACAGTAATAAATAAATGGTAATTATCTCACTGGAGAGTTTTTGACATGTGCACAACCCTGTATAGCTGCTATACTTCACTCGATAAAGAAATTACAGTATAGGCACCACATGGTGCAGCGTTTCTGCTGTTCCTGAACATCACAACATAATAATACAGAATGTTTGAAGAAGGCTACAGGTGCAGAAGGCAGTCCGATAAAGGATGTGTGAGGATAGTATTTTCTTATGAAACAGACTATCAAAGGTCTACACCTCTTTCAATCCGAATCAGTTCTTTCATTCATCCGCTCATTTACCAAATCGCTTAATCCCATGAAGGTTATTACGAGGCTGGAGCCTGATTCAGTCAATTTTGGGTGAAGGCCGGCCACACCGTGGACTGTTTGCGAGGCCAAGACACACAAGCATTCAACACTCATCCTTGGGGACAATTTGGAACAGTCAACCGAATATGCATGTCTGAGGACTGTGAAAGGAAACCCACACAGACATGCGGAGAAAATGCAAACTCCACCGAGAAATGCACTTGCCAAGTCCAGGACTTCAACCCAGGACCCATTTTTGGTGAAAAGCAGATGCCGCCATGTTCTCAGTCGGAATAGGGTACGTAATTCAGATCTATCTGTTGAACATGTTTCATTACGTTCAAGATTGAATCGGATCAATAATATACTATAATACCCCCATTTCACTGGAGCGTGAAATGCAATGATCGTGGCGGAAAGGCGCGGAACGCACTCTACGGAAGAGCTTAGGCATTTTTACACTGAAAATTGGTCAAAAACCTACGGAAAATTGTGCCCTCGGAACACCTTCGGAACATTCACAGAATGTGCGGAAAAGACATGGAAAGACCGCGGTATAATGTCGGAATACATGTGTAAAAGCGCTCGGATTGCCTTTGGAACCAGTGCGGATTGCAAAGGAAAACCTTCGGATAATTCACAGAACGTACACAGAACTCGAGGAACGATTACGGCAATACTCCATTTTAGAAGGAAGAGCTAAGGAATGATTGCGGAACAGGCGGAATGAAGGTGGAACGTTCATGTTCAACACAGAATGACTTAAGCCAGCCTGACTCTAGTACGTATTTTAAATCCTCAATGGCACTCATTCAGCGTACCATGGCACAATGATTTTGTGTTTATTTCACCTGTCAGTCAAACAGTTTGTGCCAGAGAGGAATAAGCTTTGCTCATAGCTTGCTCATTCGTACCATTGAGGATGTTCTGCGACGTTCCACTTGATTCCTCACCATTGTGGTATTTTTGTGAATTGTTTGTGCTGGGATGCCCCAAGTTCCTCAACGTCACTCAATGGCCAGACAAGTTTGCTCCACATCACACTAAAAAGGTGACCGTGCTTCCGTTTTATGACACTCCTTGCCACTCCTCACAAGTGTGTGTGTGTGTGTGTGTGTGTGTGTGTGTGTGTGTGTGTATATATATATATATATTGGGTAGCTGGATTCATCCACCATTCATTCTTGTAGTCGTCAAGATGATGAACTCTAGAGATGCTGAGAAAATGGCATTAAATCAACAAAGTGTCTTTCTTGCAGGTGCTGCTGCATTACTACGAATCGAAGACTATGACATTGACATATGTAAGCAGCTAGAATCCACACCTGATACTACCAGCAAATCAACTAGATCAAAGAAGAGAAAAGCCAGAACAGTGTGGGTGAGGGAATGGTTGACCAGGAGGCAGCAGTTTGGTCATTAAGACTGATTGGTTAACTGTTTGTCCGTGGTGTTGAGGAATACAGTGGTTTGAGTGCTCACCCAAACTTAAAGGTGAGCAACTTAGAGTAGACTATGATTACCTTTTGAGGAAACAGTGAGAAATACAGTTCTGTCCACAACTCACTCCCCGGCCCGCCAATAGTTAATGTTGGACAATGTGTAGTGTATAAGAGGAAACATTGAGCAGTCAGTGAACACCATGGAGGACACAAGAGCACCATTGAGGATACAGGTGTAACATTGCGCGGCATTGATTACCCGTGACGTGGTGGGCATTTACACGTGCCCTCACTGTTTCCTCACAGTTTCCTTATAGTTCGCGGAAAGGTACGCAAAAGAGTGCGTGACTAAATTAATGAACATGTTTCATTTTTTGAGTTGGCAATGCCCCTCAATGGCACTCATCTCGCTCATAGTTTCCACATTGTTCCCGTGATGGCGCTCACAATTCCCACAAAGGTACTCACTCTGACGTACCGTGGAGTACCATGAATGCATACTTTTTTCAGGCTGGCTTAAGGAATGACTAAGGAATGGCGTAACCACGTTTCAACGAGGAAAAATCAGCAAAGATCAAAGGATTTGCTCCTGATTCCACCTATAAATACGCTGAATTGACCAAGGAAGCTCATTCTCTCATTCATACTATATGTTTATAATGTATAATATGTTTATAATGTACAATAAAATTAAAATTTAACATATGTTTGTAATTTACCATATGTTTCTAATGTGCAATATGTTCATAATTTACAATAAATTTAAAATTCAACATATATTAATGTTTAATATCAATAATGTCAATACGTTCCTTTTATTTGCACCTCAATCATTCCAGACTAAAAACCTTGCACGCAAGTCCAAACCACAGTGATTATAACTTTTTAAAATTTTATTACATGAACAGGAAAACAGAAAACATAAAGTGAATGAACTGGAATAATTTATAGTGGAAGTGACTTCATTGAGTGTTCCGTAAGTCTTCCCTGTTATCCGCATGTATTCCGCAAACCTTCCGCGAGTATTCTGTGGGGATTCTGTGGCCGCTTTTGAGCACCCGGAAGAAGGAGGAATGTTCGTGGAACGTTCATGGAAGACTTGTGGAATAAAAATAACGATCACGGAACAGTTGTGGAAAGGACGGAACGTTTGTGGAAGGACTGCGGAACGTGAGGGAACACTTGGAAAATTTTTCCGTGAACATGCTTTTCCGCGGAAGATTTTGGCCTGACGGAAGAGGAGGAATACCTTTGGAATCATACGGAAGGACACGGAAGATGACGGAATGACTGAGGAACGTTGGAGGATGACTACGGTTTTGCTTCCGCGAGTCTGCCACGCTCTAGTGAAATGGGGGTATAACGGTCCTTGTAAACGTGTAATAAATATTTGTCAGTCGCCTTTCCAGTTTTCATTAACATTTCATATAATCCTAAATTTATGCTGCTGTGTGAACCAAGGTTTAGAATGTAGACCCAGTCAGTACGATCCTCATCTTTGGACCATTTATTTTCAGCATATTTGCTTCTCAGCCAAGCCTAGCCCATAGTAATAAAGTTGTTGGAAAAAAAACAAATCAAATGCATTCATCCTTCATTTGTTTAATGCATTTTTACTTATCAACATTGAGATTACAGACAAAAAAAGAAAAAAATGGTTCACGATTTTATTATTCTTCCTTCCTAAATGTTAGACACAGATAGTCTTTGTTTTTTATGCAAAAGGAGCACGTTGGTAACTCAAACACTCATGCAGATTCTGAATGTGGACGTCATCACATTCAGTGTTCACAATTTTTTTTTTTAAAAGCATCACCATATCTGAATGTATGAATACATATGTTTTTGTTAAACTGTATTTGGTTGTTCTCAAGAATTGTGTATATGACGATTGACGTTGAAATGCCAGCTGGGTGGATTATTAGGGCCAGTCGTTTACTTTGAGGATGTAATTCCTCCCCAGTCCTGCAGTGGCGCTGTAGCCTGCAGTTTCACTGACAACCAGTGCGTTCCGAGTACTGTACTGGCATGCGCGCGCTGAATATCGCCAGCGAGAGGAGAAAATGGAGGAAGTGATATTCTGTTGACCGCGTTGCAGATATACAGTATTAAGTGAGTATGTATCACCGAACGTTTTCGAACGTCACTAAATGCATGAAATAAGTTAGAAAGTTTATAACAGCAGCTTAAATCGGTTAACATTCAACTCCGTTAAATTTACTCCAGCTAATCCTGATAATGGCGTCACAGTCAAAGGCCACCATATTACCGAAGTGTCGTTGTGTTTAAACGATTAGAATGTGAATAAAACAGACCAGAGAACGTCTACGGAGAGTTTTATTTATCATTTTATTGCATGCACATACACAGAAGTGGTTATAAGTACGAGGTCTTCGTTCTGTATCGAAATGGTGATTAGCCATCTAGATTAGCCACCGTGAGGTAGTGGCATGGCGTTTGATTGCATCGTGCATAATTGGCTAACACGACATGTTTGGGTAAATATTTTGTACACAACCACATTTTGTGGATGTAGGAATTATGTGAGTTGTTTTTTCTTGTATAAATTTCTGTACCTTGTTGAATTCTTGTTTTACCGTTCAACTGAATCGAGTGGGTGTTGCGCATGCGCATTGACCCAGGAGCGTAACAGTAGACAAATGTCGCGTCTCTTATAGCAAATAACGTTGTTTATTGCCTTTATCACCTTGATTTGAGTATTTATTTTTGCAAGTTTGTTCATATTTATGATACAGAGAGTTCTAGTCAGTGTCGAGAATTCGGGTTGGGTGTAGTTCGCTAGCATAACCGTGTGATTAGCTTGCTAACGGGTGTGCTTTGACTAAACGTGCTCCTTAGATTATATTATTTATATTCTCATCGTATTTAATAATCAGTATCATCTAGTTTTATTTTAATTAATAAACTAAGTAGGCTACCCTGATCAATGAATCCGTGTGTGAGGACACTGCTCTTATTTGAATAAATGTGCTGAAGTTAGCCAGATAATGTGGTTTAAATTTTTATTACGGACGTACAAAATTTACAACACATGAAGTAAACACACTGAAATAAATGCGATAGAATTACTATACAAGTTCCTACATTGTGCATTTTGAAAAATAGCATACTGTTTTGATGACCTGTTTTTTATTGAATAAAATGAGTTGTATTTGCTTCAGAGGCAATCTTCCTAGTTCTAATATGTACCGGTATGTGTGATTTTTGTTTATAGTTTGTGTGTACACACACACACACAGGTATATCATCTCTGGACAAGGTCACATCTTTTCCTTTCGGCTTTTCTTTTTTCCAGGGGTCACCACAGCGCATATTTGATTTGGCATAGGTTTTTACGTCGGATGCCCTTCCTGACACAACCCTTTAGCAAGGGTCAGAAACAAGCTGACAGCATTGCAGCCACTCTTTACGAATGTCAGCAATGGTTCTTTTACATGAACATCTCACCATAGACCAGTGGTTCTTAACCTTGTTGGAGGTACTGAACCCCACCAGTTTCATATGCTTATTCATCGAACCCTTCTTTATTGAAAAATAAAATTATCTTTTTTTTTTTTTCAAATTCAAGACAAGGTTTTGACTGGGGCACCAAAATGAACTGTGCATTAACATCACTGTGTTCAAAGAAGAAAACCAATACATGCATTGTATTGGAACAAAACCACTACAATGCATGAACTCCCTCCATCACAACTATTTACATGTACATTTTTATGAGGTGTGCATCTGTGTGTGTGTATTTATATTTTTATTTACATCTTATGCATTAGTTTTGAATGTTTATTATAAGGATTCATAGCATAGAGTATGCATTTATTGATATATACACATGCATGAAGATGCATGTACGTATACCTCTGTGTGTGTGTGTGTGTGGGGGGGGGTGTTTGATCCTACAGTACTTCGTAAATCATGCAGATAGGACGCTGCCTAGCATCACGTTCCGTTATTATATAAGTGAATCCATGTTGTACATATTTTTCCGACCACTTTTCTTTTTTTGTTCATCATAGTATGGATTAAAACATTAAGAAAGAAATCACATGATGTACCATCACAACAGTCACAAGTCGACTGCTGAGCACAGCAAATTTCCTGCAACACAGGTTGGCCAAGCAATGTATCATGATCACCTGTCGCCAGTGATGGCCAAGCGGTGCGTGTCGTCATGAATAAGGGTCAGGTGTGTGTCTTGACCTCTGTTGAACCCCTGAGACTGACTCACCGAACTCCTAGGGTTTGATTGAACCCAGGTTAAGAACCACTGCCATAGACAGTGAGAAATTTTTTTCTCCTTTGTTTTTCCACATTTTCTAACCCTTGTCTGTCTCTTGATGTATATTTGTTTTAAGATAGATTGAGTAATTATCTGGAGAGGGCTTTATTAAGTTGGATAACTTGTGCCCAATCCTTTTCTTGAATGAATAAAATGTTTCAATCAGACATGGACGGCCTTTGATAACCCAGTTAGCTGCACTGGGGGGACGGTGACAACCTTGGGGAGAGTGGGACTCGAACCCCCAACCTTAGGATCAGCGATTCAGCGCCCTTTACCACCAGGCCACCACTGCCGTCTGAACAACGTCACATATGTCCCCTCATACTCTTCTGCATTCTAGAGCTGTGGTGTAATTTAGCGAAAATAAAAGACCGGCCAACAGGCCAAGGGAAGTTATCAATCTACAGTACTAGCGCTCCTTTGTATTTAGTGTTCAACAGCACTATTGTTTGCCCATTGGATATATTAGATCACTAGCAGGATGACTTGCTGGCGAATCTTACTTGCCTTGGGCCAGCGGACTAGTAATAATTTACACCCGTCTTAAAATTATTGTTCTGCTGAATAAAATAAAATCTTTCTGGTTCCGATAAATAAAATCTGATCCAGTATTGTGGGAAACTAGTCAGTTATCTTAATCCTTCTTGTTTTCCTTTTATGTTAACATTTTACTAACAAGGTTTTTTCTGTTGATTTGAATAATCATATACTTTTTAAACTTTATTATTGTAATATGCCCAGAGGACAGGCGAAGTTGGCACCTGATGAGTTATGTGGGTAATAATTAACTCTTTCAGCTGCATTTTTTCCTTTTAATTAAGATGAAAAACAAACATTTTGTCTTCAGTGATGGACAAGATGACTGCTTAGGAGTTGCAGTGGTGTGCTCATAGTTAGTTTATTTATTTATTTTACACAGTCACCTGTAATTTCTTCATGGCAGAACAGCTTATCATACAAGTCCTTCTAAGTTGGCAGCAACCAGTGCTACTGTCTAAACCTTTTATGTAAAATACCACAGCGAGTACTGCAGCACTATGTTGTGTATGCTATTATGATGTTAACGTTGGTACCTTTTTGACGATTTCTAGTAAACCATTTCTGTACTGGATTCCTATATTACTCCTTGTCATAAATTTGAGTCGAGTAAATTTTATTCGCTCTCAAATGATTGTAGCCCACTTGATCACTGTGTGTTTGGATAATCTGCTGCATTCCTTCATTATCACTGTATAACACGACCTGCTGCATGGAGGGAAAACGAGAAAATGAAATATACCAGCAACAACTGTCATTCTCACCAAGGTTATTCATCCATTCCGAATATTTTGGTTTATGAATGTTGGGTGGGGACACACACACACAAAATTGTGCGAAGGGTCGCTCTGCAGTCTTGGAGATGACAAGCTACACTCATCAGTACACGACACATCCCCTGTGAGCTTTTGTGTTATCGAGATTTATTGTTGGATAAAAACTCGAAGTGGAATTCTCAACATAAGTCGAGGTGTAAAAAGGCTGTCATATTGTGCTAAATGGCAGCTTCTTAAAGTGGGTGGGTCATGTAGTAGCCAGATTGAGTAAGTGCTGCATGCCGTTCGACCTTGAATGGCAAATGTCTTGGGCAGAACACAGTTGTGTACAAAACTATCTGGATGTAGAATTTTAAATTATGTCGAGTTGTGAATGTGTGCCATTTACCATTACCCCATTAGTAGTGAGATCACTGGGCAGGTATTTTGTACTGAAGCCTGTACTGTATTGGATTTCAGTGGAATTAAATCAGTTGTGGGTAAATGGCATAAAAGCCAAGGAAATAAAATTTTGATCTCCAGTGTCTGTTGTACCCTGTGTAACACCGATCCAAAGGTGCCATCATTCCAACTTGTTACCTTAACAACAACCTGCATTGTAGAGTTTAAACATTTGCATGATATAGACATGAGAGTTTCTGAAACACATGTTCTATTGGAATAGTGGGCAGTTCTATATGGTACAAATTCCCCAGAAATGCTTTAGAAATGTTTTGGAACGATTAAAAAAAATTTTTTTCCTCCGCTGGTTTAAGCTGTATGTTGGAGTATTATTAATGGCTGTCTGGATTTTCTGTAGATTTTAAGACATGTAGTTTATTATTTTTTTTCTCCCCCCATTTTTAGACTTCTCGCTGTGATGTGAATGGATCACGACCTGCTCATAATTAAACGTGGTTCTCAGTTCAGTGGTGCCTAAAAGGCCCCCAAACAGGTAGAGTACTTCATTGCTTGAGGGTTTCACCAGAGATGCCACTGTAATAAGATTGTGGTTAAACGCATTTGTTTTCAAAGAATCACAGTTTAACATTGCTCCATCTTTTGAAACAACTATCATTTACACCATGTGAGATTGCCAGTATGTGCCAATGAGCTTATTTAATCACCCCACATACTATTTGAGCATCAGTCCATTGATGTGCAACTTAACTTCTCACACGTGTGTTTGTACCTGTGCCCAGCATACAAGTGGAAAGTATGTGAAATAATTAAAACAAAGCTCAGTATGAACCCTTAATTGCTTTACAATTAATGACAAAGTGTATTTTTGCATGGCAAGCACTTTTACACTTTCTTTTTGTGTTGGAAACACTGTAATATATGTTGCTGAATGGCACAGTAAGGTTTACACATCTTGGTGCGATCCAGCAAACATGTTATTGTAGTATGTAAAATATATTGCATGTATAAGGTCTCTGGATTATAAAGAGTGTTTCGCTGCTGTTTGTGGGTATAATGAGTCATTCAGCATCTATGGATAATTTTTGGAGGCATGTGCGAATCTTGCAGGATTATTATATTTTTCGGGTGTTCTGTGAAATATCAATTGCAGAACTGTCCCTTCATATTAAATTAAATTCAAATGTGTAATATAAACACTTGACAAACTGACCACGCCACATTAACTGAAGTGGTGAAAAGGCTCAACTCTGCATTGTATGTGTTGTGCTTCTCTCTTAACTAGATAATTCTGTTTGAAAACTAGCAAGTGACTCCATCAACTATGGAGGAGATTGTGAGCCCTGAGCTAGCTCAAACTCCTAAGCCTGAGTCCAGCCAGGATTTGGATTCCAGTTCACAAGGTACCACTGACCTTGGACTGCTGTATGAATGAGAGCTTCATTTAACTGGTCTGTGGCAGCTTAGTGGAATTTAATATGGCTCCAAAACAGTTCTCTAACTTAAGTTGTTGCTGCAATATGACTTAAATCTTGCACTCCAAATTAATTGGGAAATCATTTAAATTCTGCTAATCAATATGAACCTCACAGAATTCTGTACAGTGAATCTATGCAATAAATTCAACCCCCCCCCCCCCCAATTATTTCAAAGTTAAACAAACAAAAAAATCTTTCTAATTTCTCTACCACCATATCACAGCTTCAGCTACAATAACAGAAGACGGAACAGACAACAAGGGTGACAAAGGAGATGATGATGATGCCTCTTGCAAAGTCAAAGTAGAAGAGGAGAAATCGGCCAAGAACTCCTGTGAACCAAAGAAGACGTGGGGCTTCCGTAGGACCACCATTGCAAAAAGAGACATGGCTGGGGAGACAGGAGGCATAACTGAAAGTCCCGGAGCCCCGGTGCGACGAAGTGGCAGGCAGGCCAAACGCACTGATAAACTTGAAGAGTTTCTGGTAACAGTCAAACGGGGACGAGGAGGAGCAACAAGGCGTAGCGGTCCCACTCACTCGGAAAGTGGAGACCCCCAATCTGAGACTGCATCGGAGGCCAGCTTTGATGGAACCACCGAGCCGAAAGTTATGGAAAACAACACGTCGTCCCCAGTGAGGAGAACCAGAGGGAGGGGCTGGGGAAGGGCAGTCTCGAAGCCCAAGGAAGACACAGCTGAATCAACCAGTGACGATGACAGTTTGGAGGATGAAGAGAAAGCCCAGATCGATACACAAGAAAAGCTTGAAATTAAGACTGTTGTAGAGGATTGCAAGAAAGAGGACTCAGCAAAGGAACAAGATGGAGAGATGATTAAGGAAGAAGTGCCTGCCAACACAAGATCTTTAAGAGGTCCTTTAAAATTAGGCCCAAAAAGAGACGCAAAGCCGAAAGCTGGAGCATGCAAGGAGAAGGATGAGGAGGAGGATGAGTCGTTGTCTTCATCATCCAGCGAGTCTGATAATGATGGTTATGATCCAAATGCACTTTATTGCATCTGCAGACAGAAACACAACAAGAGGTTAGTGCTTTATATAAACAGTAACTGTGGAGCTGTTCTTGCGGAAATATGAAATGTGTAATCATGCAGATACAGCTCAGGAGACTTGCACTGGTTTGAGTATTTCAGAAACAGCGTACTTGTGGGATTTTCATGCAGAACAGTCCAGAATTCATACACTTGGCTGAGCAACAAAGAACCATCCAGTGAACAGAAGGCCTGAGGCGAAGTGAGAGCTATTGTAATCCATCTTTTTAATGTTGGCATTGTGTATTTTGTAATGCTTTTCTGCTTGCCATGTTTGTAAAGAGTGATTGAATTACTCTGGCCTTCCTGATGAAGCAAAAACATTTCTACTATTTCCTCTAACCTCCCTAAATTGACATGATGCAAAACTTCTGCTCCCTGGAAGGCCTCACCTCTACAACATTATGTGCCAACTTGAACGACTAAAAATCAGCTGATTCTGAAATACTCAAGGCAGCCTGCATGCCACCCAACATTCAAGACATAGTCTGATGTTTAGTTGTTTTGATGTCAGGCTTGATGGAAACTCTTGACCTGTAGCTGCTGATTATATGCATTGCACTGCTGTCACAGGATTGGATAATTGTAGGAATGAGCAGTGATACAAATGTTTGTCAATGTGATCAGCGAGGGTGACTCATAACGTACTTTGTAGAATATTAATTAATTGCTACTTTGTAGTAATAGGTTTCTTTCATGCTCTGGGTTCCATAAAATAGAAGAATTCATGCTATTGGAAACATTCTTATGGTTAACACTAAAAACACCAACGGCAGAATCTGGGGTGTTTATTTCCTTTTTCAGTCGTCCAAAAATCACTTCTTCAGCTGTGACAAAGGGTTCCAGTGAAAGCTGGAGTAAATCCTAGCTGACTTGGAGGAGGGATGCCTCCTGAAATTCAGGATTCACTCCTGTGGATGGGTTTGAGTTGACCTTAAATCAGTGCTTCTCAAATAGTGGGGTGCGGCATGATGCGGGGGGGCCCTTGGCACTGACACTTGGGAACATGCTTTTCTGGAATTGTCTATGAGAATTAAATGTAATTGCACCCCCGTTCCAGTAGTTGGCAGTGGTGCTGTCATTGTCATGCTATGGTGTAGCGTTTTTTTGCACGAACAAACGATATGAAGTGCAGTACACAACACGGAAAATTTTTTAACAGAAACGTGGAGAGAGACGGGAGACATCAAGACATATTTAAACTCATGCAACTTATTTAAGTTTGTATTTTTTAATTTCAGGCACATTGGTGCACTTTAAATCTTTTCTATTACAGATTAAAAAACAATGCTAATGAAGTTTTTCTTTATTGTAAATTGAACTATATGTCTTTCTTTGTTTTTAATGTTAATAGACACAATATTATGCAAAGGTGTACTAATAATTTTATAGACAAATAATACTACAGTACTTATAGTCGCTCGCAGGGCAGTGGGGGTGAAATGTTTTTATTTATTTATTTATTTATTTTTATTTATAAAAGCACTGCCTTAAATCCATGCAAACGGGAAGATCATGCTCGCTCCAAATAGAAAGGCTCCTGTCTGCTTTAAGGGTTGAACCCAGAGCCTTGTGACAAGGCAAGTGTAACCACGGTGGTGTGGCCATGGCACCCTGTATGTTTATCGTAAATGTATAGTAATATGGTGATCCTTGTACACCATAAATGAATGAGAATAATTTTGAATCATAAAAACATTGCAGCCCAATATCTGAGGTGTATCCAAAACCATGACACTGGGTAAAGAAGTAACCGACGCTAGCAAGAGATTCGATTCTATTACGTCGCTAACAAGGCCTTTTAGTCGCTCAAATCACTGACTTGTTCGTAAACATGTCTGAAGGAAGAAACGCTTAGAGTTCATGGCCAAGTCTGGTTTATTCAAGCTAAAGGTTTTCATACTGGCATGTTTCAAAAAAAGAGGCCAGGATTAATTTCATGGCTCAGGAACTTTATAGCTGGGTAAAGTATCAACTTTCAGGTCATTGAAGACTTGCGTCTGAAAAAAGTAATTTCTTGGGGTTCTTAATGATGCTTGCCGTTCATCACTCCTCATCCACCAGGCTTCATCGGTTCTGAGAGGTAAAAACATCTCAAGCAAATCCAATTGCCCTCATTACAACTTTGGATCAGGACATTTTACTGTTTGACTACAAGCAGAGTCCTGTTGTCACTTATTTTGAAGGAAATTGGCATACGACTGAATTGAGATCTTAAATGTCCCTCCAGGTAACTTTACCCCCCAAACTTCCAGAGGGATGCTTGTCGTTTTTTCCATTTTGTGCTCATTATTCAGGAAGCCATCAATGCCAAAGCATGCACACTTTTGTCTAATATATAGGAACAATGACACTTTACTGTTGCTGTGTTCTTGCTGAGTTTATGGGAATGGACTTTGATGAATGCAACCTTATTCCGAAACTTGGAGGCATGAAAGAAACCTATAGCGTTATATAAATTCTTAGAAACCTGGTGCATTTATTCATTGGTATATTGATATAGTGAGAGTAAGTGCACGTGTTGTAGCTGTTGGTAAATGTGGTTGAAGCATGCAGTGTGTACTCAGGTTCATGATCTGCTGTGACCGTTGTGAAGAGTGGTTCCATGGAGACTGTGTGGGCATTACGGAGGCACGTGGCCGCTTGATGGAGCGCAACAGTGAAGACTATGTGTGTCCCAACTGCACAGGCAGGAAAACCCAGAGCACCAAGCCCTCCTCAACAGCAGGTGCTGAACATGGCAAACGACTCGCTAATCCTACTCTTGTTCGCAAAACAGAGCCCACTCAAAACCAAACCAATTTCCAAACACCTACAACTGCTTCTGGTTCTGCTGCTTTAGTTGGTTCTCCAGTTTCTCCTGCTGCAGACGAGAAGACGTGCGAAGAAGTTGGCATAAAGGGCAGGATCGAGAAAGCTACTAATCCAAGCGGCAAAAAGAAAATAAAGATTTTCCAGCCGGTAGGTTGTTATACAATATCAGTGTGTTTCAGTACAAGCCAGAGGGGTCTCTGAAAAAAGGATATCGTTCATTCCAGAAAGGTATCAATGTAAATTTGTCTTTATTTTGCACTATACACTTATATAATTAACTGCAACAGTTATCACTGGTTTACAGCCAAAATGCTTCTGAAATATAGTCAAACTTTCTTAATTTTTGGCAGCTGGGACTTAAATTAATGTTTAAAATTATTGAGTGGCTCTAGCTTTTAACATATGGTACTGGGTCACAGACTGTGGAGTCCTGAAGGAGGGGTGAGTTATGGTGGAAAGGAATCTGAATATGAATCAGAAGTCACAAAATACATCTTTCACTGAACGTAAGAATAAATTTTAGGTAAATTGATTCAGTGCTGGAACATTTATTTTAGGTGCAGGAAGTCATGGGTTCAAAGCCTGAACACGGTGGGAGGTTGTCATGTGCTGAGTTTTTCCATCTGAAATTGCAGAGTTTTTTAATAACTGTTTGTCGATGTTATGTACAAATAAGATAATAATCAATGACTGGATTTGTAAATGACTTTTACTCATTCTTTTTTTAGGCAAATCATTAGATTATGCAATCGGAAGCTGGTTTTGCATTATAAATGAGATTGATAGCATTATGTTATACATGAATGATGCAACGTTAACTCTTTAAACTCAGCTTCCATCACTTGCCGAACAGATGGCTCTAGAACCCATATACATGTAGCTTTATGTTAAATTTATAATTATAGACATCAAATGTAAAAATTTAAATATCTTGGAAACAGTCAATCAGCCATTTTTGTCATATGACTTTAGCATACTAAAATCTATAATCACATTTTGTTTCTGAAACAAACAACTTCAAAAAAATCCGTATACCAGTTTATTCAGTCTTGCACATAGGTTTGTAAAGCAAATAGTGGTACCTCGACTTACGAAATTAATCTGTTCTGAGGGTGAGCTCATAAGTGGAAACTTTCGTTTGATGAAACAAAAATTCCCATAGGAAACAAAACCAATTAATCCGTTCCAACCCTCTTCCAAATTCATATAACCTGACACAAACATGTATTTTGATGTTATATATTTCAAATAAACATGTAACAAACATTTCACAATAATAACACATGTACGGTAACATTAATAATACTTAACAATAAATAATAATAAAACAAGAATACCAAAGAGGAGATTTATGGATGTTGTGATGGAGGACATGAAGGTAGTTGGTGTAAGAGAAGGTGCAGAGGCTAGGGTGTGATGAAGGTAGAGGATTTGCTGTGGTGACCCATGAAGGGAACAGCCAAAAGGAAATGAATAATAATAAAACAAGAATAAACAATAAGTTAATAAACAATACAGTCAGGGCATCTGAACTTAAGAATAGCACTTAACATTAACTTACACTTTATTTTTTTCTTACTTTATTATTATTATTATTTTATTTTTTGGATTTAATTGTTTAATTTCACTTCACAAATTTTGATCACTTGTTTTGTGCTGCTTGGCTGCACTCCCATCACCGTTGATCTCTTTTGACTTGATCTACAATAGAAGAAGCCTCTCCATCTCATCACTGAGTCCTGATCTTTTCTTAGATAAAATAGTCAACCCCTTTGCTGGTTTAACAGTTTTCGACATGGCCTTCAGTTTGAGAATTGTACAGATGGTTGATGCATGCTTCCCATACTCCTTACACCGATCAGCCACGCGGACTCCTTTTTCATGTTTATCTATGATTTCTAGGATATGCACAATAAAAAAATAAGATTAAAAAAGTCACAAATTCAAAACCACAGAAAAGAAAAACTTTAGTACGCGTGCATGCTACTAATGCTGGCATGGAAAGGAGAGCGGAGGAATACACACCGAAGAATACGAGGCGAATTGTGGCGCATGACCCTGGGGAACATGCTTTTTTAACATACTGGCGGACCAGCTTTATAAGTGTGATTGTGCAGCCCCTACACTAGATGGCAGTGGCGCTCTCACTGTTTTTTCTATGGTGTAGGGAAAAAGCACCAAGTAAATGAAATGAAGTGCAGTAAACTATTGTGTGCTTTTTTTTTTTGGGGGGGCGGGGGGGTACATAAAATGTTTTTTATTCTTCCTAATTAAAATAATTGATAAGCACTGCACAATACACACGGACGAATACAAGGCTAATCAACCCAGAAAAGCCATTTCCCCAGCAGAGCTCGTAAGTCGAAAAATTAGTTTATTGGATGGGGAAGATTTTTGATGGGATCGACGCTCATATCATGGAAAATTCGTTATGAGGGACACTCGTAAGTCGAGGTACCACTGTATTGATGATGTTAGTTTATAAACCAGTCTTGTGTGGTTTTGAAAATTTGCACGGTTTTCGTATTGAATTGTAAATGTCAGAAATTGTTGCAAGCTACTGAAATTACTAAGGTATAAACATACCATAAACTGGAACAAACAAAAGCAAAATATTTTCCTTGGGCTGAAGGTTGTTATTGCTGTCTGTGTGTTTATTTTAACTTGCATTATCAAGGTGTTCTGACATCAGTAATTCCAAGACCTGCCTGGATATTTAGAATACAATTTTGTACTGATGCTATTTTAAAGACAAATGTGTTGAAACTAAAGGGATTAAATAATTCATTAAATGGAAAATCTGCTGCATGCCATAATCTGTAAACGTTTAGCCCTGTATCATAGGTTTACATTAATTTAAAGCAATGTATTATGAAATAAAATGTTTATCACATACACACACACACTTACACATATCTGGAGGTTAAACAACTAAATTTGCTTGTTTCTAACACATTAAAACCAAACATCATGTGACGTGAAAATCTACAACTGGAGCATAAAATATGATTATTCTGGCTGGCACTTGTGATAACCTGTGTGGAAACATCTGGGCACATGTGGCAACTAAATCCAAACTCTTCCAGGTAAAATTATGGAATATATGTAGTCTGGTATGATTTCTAGCAAAGAGCAATAAACACTTACAGTACCATGAAATTAGCACCCAAGGAAAAAGAAATATGATTTTAACAGACATTATTCATGTAGTCAATTTAAATCAGAGCTAATAAAAGCATGATTTTATTTATACAAAATATGCTGCATCTCGGAAGCGTGAAATGTGAATTTTCGTTACATGCTACAGGCTCCATAGTAATATGGATTAAGTCGCAAGGTAGTGTTCAGAGTAAGAGCCAGAGTAAGTTGAAAAGGTCTTGTCTGGATGGAATCCAATCTCGCCCAAAACACATCCTTCAAAACAAAACCTTGAACATGACCAAGTTCAAATATCCATAAAAATGATCTATCCATGTTAAAATGCTTGTCTAAGAAAGGGTTCCATCTCCAAGTTGTTGTAAAACAACGGGAATGTACACTTATGTTGTTAATTTTCAAACTGCTTTGGTTATTGCTCAGAGTATTTCCTTATGATCCATATTCACTACTCTCCCTACTTCCAGAATTTCAGAATGATTCCTCCAATCATCTAATACTAAACCAATGAGAAAACTCAGAACAGACATGACTCGGTTGTAAATAGAACTCATCTATTGCTATGAAGACGCTAGTATGATGGCGCTAATTGGTTGAGAGCCAAATTAATTTAATTTATGGGTGTTCTGGAGTTTCAAATGCAGACAATTAGAAACCAGTATTGTATTTGAAATTTATATTTTCTCAAAATTAGCATTTCCTAATTAATAACCTACAAAATTATGCAACTCGGTTCATTTTCATGCTATAGTTAAGTATATCACATTTTAAATCATATTAAATTCTCTTTCCAAAATGGTGAAGCGGGTTACATAAGCTAATCATAAATCAAGAATGGATGTTTTTGGAAAAGGTTTATGATCTTGGTGTTTACAATTGAGACATGTTATGATTTTCTTCCTATTTTAAAGATTTCATCCAAAGAACCCAGTGTGGCTGTTCTGAACATTGGCCAGATAAATAGTTTGAAGAGAAACCAATAATATGTAGTTTTGCCTTGTTTATAAAATATTGTAATGTGAACACCAGGGTACAAAGTCATGCCTTGTGAATAAGTATTTAGGACATCTTTATCATCTAGGAGTCGTCATATGTACAAATTGATTGGTCAACTTTCTACTGTTATATTCTGTGATTTTACAGTATGTTAAATGAAAAGCAGATGTCCCGCCCTATTTATTTCAATGGGAGAAGAACATTTAAAGCATCCTTTTAGGTGGTAAAAGTTGCACTGAAGTCTGAATGGGGCTTTTAATAGGCCGACAGCCCGATAGGTCTGACCAACGTGAGTTTCCAGCAGGTGATGGCGACTACTGAGGAGTCCTCTCTCCCCAAGTGCATCGGTCCCGGTTGTGAGAGGGACGCTCAGCCCGATTCTGTGTACTGTGGTAATGACTGCATCCTCAAGCATGCTGCTGCTGCCATGAAGACCATCACGACTGACGGCAAGGAGACTAAACCCAAGGAGAAGGCCAAGCCAAAAGTCCTGAAAAAGCCTGCAGTTGTATCTCCAGTCAAGGTATTATTTCAGGTTCATTGTATTCAGAAAGGAGCCTAAAGCTTAAATAGTGTGCATAATGTGTGACGGTACATGTGACACTTTCCAGGTTTGGGGGAAGACTGAGACAATTTGTGCATCATTTAGTTCTCCGTCTTTATTTTTCACTAAACTCGGTGCTTTTCAGGCTCACCAAACTGCACTGTGCACACCCACACTGCTGGAATCACTCTTGTGGTCTTCGGCTGGTTTCTTTCCAGAGCAAGAACTTGATCTTGCACTCTCACTGCCACAGTACATTTTACCAACTGTTCGAAATCCAAATAATTTTATGAAAAGGTTGTTCAAAGAGGGTTTTTGAACCATAATTAATGAGGTGTAGTGTTCTGCTTTCCTTTTGTGGTTGCCAAAGTCATTATGAAGTGTTCTTTTTCTTGCAACTTATAAACGGTTATTTGATATGTACTGTACCTGACCTATTAAGGTAAGATTGTGTTGAACCGTACAGTATCTTAACCATTTTTACTGTTTTTCTTTTCTTAAAGAGTTCGGTTCCTGAGCGAAGGAGCACCAGAAGGACTGCTGACTCGTCCAGCAAAGTGCAGGAAGAGCCGTTGGAGTCCGAAAGCCGTGAAGATGAAGATGAGGAGGATGAAGAAGACAGAGTAGCAGAGGAGCATCCGCCACCTCCAGCCATGTCCTCCTGGTCCAGCGACCATAATTATATTGCAGTCGTTCCTGAAAAGACTACAGCAATATCACCAACTGTGTTAAACAAAGCGTGTATGTATCTGAAAGGTTTTCCACACTTTTTCTCGGGTCTCTCTGTGACTTGCACTGTAGAACATGAGCAGCCACCCAGAAGCCGCTTTGGGGGTACACTAGAAATTACACTGAATTAAGAATATGCCTCAAGACCTGAACTATTTAGCCATGCAAGATGAAAGCATGTGAAATTGTGGGAGTCTGTAAATTGATGGTCCAAATGCACACGTTAATGTACACAGAGGTCCTGAACAGGTAAGTATATAGTGCGTATACATGTAAACCAAAATGGGTAGGTATTATTGTCTCAGGTTGTTTAATGGTGTCATTATTATTTTTTTAATGTGTATATAAATTAAATATTTGTATGCCAGTTTTCTGGGCATTGGCAAAGCCAGGCAGACCCTTGAATTTTTTAAAGACACACTAATCTGATATATTCATTGATTTTATTTATTTATTTATTTATTTAATTCCAGAATTTTATTGAATCTGTCTTATGAGACAAGTGGTTCAAAGATATGTAGTGCCTTGCCATGATGCTGTTGATTTTTATTTATTTTTTTTCCAAATATTTTTCTTGTCTGGAATTTATAACTATGTATGAATTTATATCTATATATTTTTGAAATTGTGTATGAATGTCGCCATTGCCTCCCATTTCTGCTCTGATCTGGGAATAGTATCTTAAGAACAGGAGAACGGGCCACTCATCTGAACAGGTAGGTCACGGTGTCTTTTTCTCCTGTCACCTTTTCACCCAGAGTAGACTAGCATTTCTGAACACCTGGTGCCTGTCTGGGGCGATCCCTTTAAGCACCACAAGCATTTCTGTTATTACTAACATTCAAAAGTTCAGCTATATTTTACATCTATATCTTACTTTGCATGCCCTGCTTTTCTATGAAATCCTCAAGTGACAAAATAAAGTGATATTCCAGATCAATCCTCTGATGCCCCTTGCTTCAATTTTGAGCGAAATCTTGTCTTTTTTGGGGGGGGAGTGCATTGGATGTTGTGGCCTCTGCCTGCTTTGGCTACCACCAGCCAGCCAGCTACTGATCAGCGTAGATATTTACACTCAAGAGAAAGACCTGACATTCTGGCTGTGAAGACTACAAACACTGGACACTGACAGTCTGCCAGAAAGCACCAAGAAGCTGATTTCTCTTCACTCATTAGTACAACACACAGAGGAAACGCCACACTATCACTAGAAGACTATGCAGATTGCATTTTGCCCCTTTAAGTACACTTTTGCTTTTAAAATCAGAAGTTAAGCCATATTGGGAGTTGTCCATCTTTGTGCTGGTTAATGATTGAACCAGTTTTAGTGCTTGATTTAGTCAGTAAAGTTGGAATGATTCACTGATTCATTATTTATAAACATAAGCCTTCAGTTTGTACTCAGTGAAAGGCTTTGCTGGGAATAAATTCTCATCAGACTTTTGGCAAAACAACCCAGTCTTTTATCCTTATATTTTGCCAGAATGGATTTTGTGTACGCAGTATATATAAGCACAGTTATATTTTCTGACAAGTCCTTGAATGAAAGGAGTAATGTAGATAAGTGTAATACAGCACAACTTCACACAATCAAAACATGACCTTAATAAAAGGCAGAACACGGTACTGTACTTCTCCTTGGATCAGTGCTCCTAGTCTTGAACTACCCTGTGCTCTGGGAGCTGACTTGGATTGGGTTGCTGCAATTTTATTTTTAACTAACACAAATTTTAACATGGTTGAACTTGGATCATGGTTTTGTTCACATGGAAATAACTTTTTTCCTATTGAGCATCTCAAGTTAATTTCTGTGAATGGAAAAATAAATCCATAATTTGGCTTTGAGGTTCTTGAGCATGATCAGCAACAGGTAGGACTGGGAGTTCAGTCTTCAAGAGATGAACAAGTTTTTTTTTTTTTGTAATTCATCTAGTGAATATATATGAATGGGTAATCCTTCAGGGTTTCTGCATTCACAGGTTTATTATGTCTGTATGGTTGCTGTAATTGTGATTATTTTGAGTTTCATGGGTAGGACTAGTTTTCCACCTGTATTAATATTGTACTTGCTGCTGTAATGCAGCTTTTTCATTCTGCTGGCTTCTCTGGGTGGTTTGTGATGTTTCTCAAATCAAGACTGTAAACAAGAGTGTGCCACTTAAATTTGTTCAGAATCATGGTGTTATGTTCATTTTTTTCCCCCCTTGTAAGTCAACTGAATCACTGAATCGTTAAAAGAATAAACACTTGGTTTTTCTACTTTTAGATCTGTGTATTTTTTTCTTCCACAAATTCAGTGTATGTGGTCGTACACTTTATTTCTATCTTTAAAAAGGACAAACAGAATCGAGGCAAGGCACAAAATTTCATTTGAAAAATAAAATCCCAAATTACTCATTTACAAGTTATACATTTTTAAAAACTTGACATGCAGCTTATTATAATTTAAGTGTCTGTCTGAACAAAGTACAGGGTATTTTTTACTTTTTTACTTTTTTTTTTTTTAAATTTGTACCTTGAATTTTGTCTGCAGCATCTACTCAGAAGGATGAGGACGAAAAAAAAGAAGCTCCTGCAGAAAAGAAAGAGCCAGCTCCTAGTGAGAAGAAACCTCAGGCACCAACTGTGTCTCCCAAAGGAAGCAAAAGGTCCTCTGGCTCGAAGGTAGCCAAGCCTGCATCAGTCTCTGTGCCCAAAGGCAAAATGAATACTTCACCCTCAAGCAGTGCCAAAGACTCAAAAAAACAGTCTCTATCCCAAGGCAAAATGTTGAAATCCAAAAAACCAGGTCCGCCCCCTCCTCCTATCCCAGTATTTTCTTCTTCTGGTCCTCCTGGAATGTCAAGACTTCATCCCACTGGAGCTCTGAGTGTCACCAAGAGTACCTTTACTATTCCCAAAAAGCAGCCACCGTCTGGGGTGAAGGAATCTGGAAGTTCTGGTCACTCCTCGGGCTCCAGGATGCCTTCTGCATCAATACCTTCAAGCTCCCAGAGCCAACCACCGCCATCCAAACCAGCACCTCCATCAGCACCCCTTCCATCACAAACACCTCCCAACAACCAGATGAGGTCCAATATCCGGCGTTCACTCACTGACATTCTATACAAAAGGTAACCCCCCCCCTCCCCCACCACCACCTTGATTAGATTGTGTTGCAATACGATTAATCAGGAAAAGCTTTCAATGATATTTTATCTTTTTCTACATGATGTGCTTTGTTCCACTGTAGGGTGAGTGACAGCGATGATCTCTCCATGTCTGAGGGTGAGGTGGGAAAGCTAGCAGTCAGCATTGAGAAAGAAATGTTCAGTTTGTACATGAACACAGACAGCAAGTATAAGAACAAATACAGATCCCTAATGTTCAACCTAAAGGATCCTAAAAATAAGGTTAGTCAACATTTCTAGGAGTGTTAATGTCACTGTAGCATTTTCAAGAGCATCCGTGAGTGAGTTGTGCTTTGTCTTGTTTGTCTGTTTGACAGGGTTTGTTTTATCGTGTGATTGGTGGAGAGGTCAGTCCGTTTCGCTTGGTGAGGCTCAGCCCTGAGGAACTGCTCTCGAAAGAGATTTCTGATTGGAGGAAAACTGGTACCTCTGAGGTAATAATAAATAGGTATACCGTTGTACCGTTATACAAGCGCATGCTACAGCTGATCTTAAAAAAAAAAAAAAAAAAAAAAAAAGTTGTCATAGTTTTTTGTTTTGTTTTGTTTTGGAAGACTCTGGATACTGGAAGGACCCACCCAGGACAATCCAAAGCTGGATCGAAATATGAGGCAGCTCCCCCTGATGTTGATATGGAAGATGCACCTTCCATGTCTGATGGAGATGTATGTATCTCTGCTACTTCCCAACCTCCTGGCTTGGCTTCTGGGGCAGTAAGTGGTGGCTTTCTGTCTTGGCTCTTTCCCCCCTTTTGGCTTTTGGTTCTTTCCTTTCTGTTTCTGCCGCAATCATTTTCCAAGAAATGCTTTTTTTAACATGCCAATAAGCTTTTCAGCTGCACGCTCAGCACACATTTATGATCTTCATAAGCTGTCACTGTAACCTTCATTTGATTAACTTGTCGACTGGTGATACTGTACCATCTTACATCGTCTTCCAGTCTGTCTGTTTGGTGCCCCTCCACGACATGCAGTGCTTTTGCCTGCCTCTTTATGAACCGCTGTGCATGTGTATTTGGGGGCAGCCTAACATACTCTGAGGCAAAGCAATATCTGCCTCCTTGTAGGAATGAGCTCACAGATGCCCCTGATTGGCTGGCAATCACTGTGAATGAGAAAGAAGTGAGCGCAAACCAAACATCCCTCATGTGAGAGCTTGGCTAATTAGCTCCCATGGCCGTGCTTAGCTGTGGCATTGCAATTTCCAGGTTGACAGTCGCGCACCTTGTTGATAGGCCATTCTGTTAATTGTTGGCAAATCACTGTGGAATCAATGAGCAAATAACAATATATAATAATAATTAATAATAATCAGGGTTTTGTCGGTGATACGACTGCTTAGTAAGTGTATATGAGGGGGGGGGTGTAAAGCTTGAAAGGAGGCAGCGAAAACCATTAGGGTCTCTGACGAGTGTTTGTAGCAAAGTAAAGTTGTCCTGCTAATAAATAGCCTGACTACGTAGCATTTAACATAACATTTCACTGTTCGCCACACTCGGTGTTTAACTACACAGCTTTGACCTTTTTTCTCTTGCGCAGATAACTTCGCACAACATTTACTGCTGTAGATGTCTCTTCATGCACAAATTTTATGCCCTTGTACTATTAGTCTATTTTCAATCTACTGGTTTTGCTCATGCACAGTCGGTACACACAAGTGTTTGCGTCATGCACACCACCTGCGCAAATATACTACATGCTGTGCAACAACGTGAAATATTAACTCGCTTGTACTCTTATAAGGTCACCATTATTGTTGGAGTTCAGAGCCTTACTTCTGAGTTGTCTTCTTTTACTGTTATTTAAGATTCCTAAAACAGCTAATCGTTTAATCTATATATCTTTTTCTTTTTTTTTTTTTTGAAATAGGACCATCAGGAATCTCACCCTCCTGCCACACTTTCGAGTTCTGCTCCAGCAGGAAAGAGCAGTGCTGTCCCAGACATCTTGAACACCATGTTGAAAGACACCACGGCAGAGCACAGGGCTCACCTGTTTGATCTCAACTGCAAGATCTGCACAGGTAGCAGATTATACGCAAAATATATACATAAACTCCAAACTCGCTGACTTCCGTTATGTTGCTGGTTCTTTAGAATTCCTCCTGTACATTCTCTATTTCAGGTCAGAGGTCTGCTGATGATGAGCCAGTGGCGAAAAAGCCCAAAATGTCAGTTCCTAAAAAACAAGACCTTCCAGAAAAACCCAGGTCAGAACAACGACTTTCCAAGGTTCCATCAGACCAATCTACTATCTCTTCCACTGTCATGGACGTGTCCACACCTCAACCAAGTAGTGTTGAAGATCAGAGCAGCATGGTGCCTGTTGTCCAAACTTCTGTTGTCGTACCAGCAGTTTCTTCTGTCACCATAAGCCGCCGTGACCCTCGTACTGCAGGCCACCGCTCTTCAACAACTTTCTCTCAGAGTGAGCCTGATGTCACTGTGCCTGTTGGGGCGGCAGTCAGTGCCCCTGCTGCCACCCCAATGCCCTCTGAAACTCCTGTCGTGGACATGAAGGGACCGTTGCCTTTGCCACCTCCGGCTCCTGTATCTTTGCCTAAACCTGTCATGCCAAAACAAATCACTTCAACAGAATCACGACACTACGGGTCCAGCACATCAAGGTAGACCAGAAGTTTTCATTGGTTGCACTTAAAATTAAAGCATTTTTGTGTTGCCTTCTTGTGTCATTCCATCATAATGTTTTTTTCCCAGAGTATGTCTCCTGAAGAACTCCTGTTTCATGTCCCTGTCATCTTGAACTTTGACCTCTGATGTAGAAAATGCTTTTCCAGAGCATATATCCTAATGTACAGCCCCTATGAATCCCAAACTTAGTGGAGATTGGCGTTCAGAATGATGGGTGTGGATGAGGGGAGTGTTTTGTACCTGTTTCATTGGCCCCCTCACCTTGACCTTTGACCTCCAACACAGAATTCTTTGGCTGCAGCATATATTCAATTGATCTTTTTAATGGTTCATTTTATGGCTGGGGCATCTGTGCATCATGGGCGCATGTTCTAGTTTTTAATGTCCTTCTTGGTGGCATGTTCTGAACCACGGGGCATGATGTTTTCTGATTATAAATTTTCAAAAGCAAGCTTTAGTGTAAAGTAACCTTATTTTCATTTGTCATTGTTAACCTTTGAAATATACGGTCAAATTATAGGTTTCATACACAAATATATGAGTGGGTTTGTTTGAAGAGGTTAAACATTTCATATGAACAGTAACTCATGGTGTTTTTCTGTAGCATGACTGAATCCCCTCCTGAAGGTGAGACGGCTCTATTCCTATCAGGACAGGAGATCATGTGGAAAGGGTTTGTGAACATGCACTCTGTCGCCAAGTTTGTCACAAAGGCCTACCTGGTCTCAGGAACCTTTGAGCATCTCAAGGAGGTTTGTTCTTTGTACTACTTAATGTATGTATGAATATGAGTCAGCTGTTGTAATAAATTTCATATTAACGTCAGTATTTTGTTTTGCTTGTAGGACTTGCCTGATACCATTCACATTGGTGGTAGAATATCACCACACACAGTTTGGGATTATGTTGGTAAACTGAAGACTTCATTGTCAAAAGTATGAGATTATTATAAACTCCATTAATATGTTTCAATAAAATACTATGACCGTTCAAGTCTTAAGTCTTGCATTTGTTGATTGAGAGCATTTTTCCTCTTGTTGCTTTTCAGGAACTTTGTCTCATTCGTTTCCATCCAGCAACCGAAGAGGAGGAAGTCGCGTATGTGTCCCTGTTTTCTTATTTTAGCAGCCGCAAGCGGTTTGGCGTCGTGGCCAACAGTAACAAACGAATTAAAGACCTTTACCTCATTCCACTGAGCTCCAAAGACCCTCTGCCTGCTAAACTCTTACCTTTTGATGGACCAGGTAAGCTTGTGCAAGAAGATAAGGAAAACAAGTAAACAGTACACATTAGCTTTCAAAGTATTTATTAAAATTAAGGTTTGGTTTCCTCCCCAGGTAAGTAAGCTGGTAGTTTTGTGCAGGAGAATTGAGCTTGTTCCATAAGAGTTTTGTATTTTCTTAAGGATGTAAATCTGTTACCCCTTTTTTTTCCTTCTTAAAAATCTGTATCACGTTGTTTGTCTGTTTCAAATAAAGCACATTATGCATCCCCTGTTGGTGCAACCCTAGATATTCGTCTCATCTTTGTTTCTTAGGTGCATTAGGTTTTTAATAGATTATTTGTGGGTAATCAGAGAAGAAATTTAGATTTTATGGCAAATACAGCTGTCTATAGGTCTACAATCCACTTTTTAGAAAATAGACATAAAGTCCTGTCTTTGGTTATCTGATGGAGAAGCACTGATGTAATCATTGCTGGATGCAGATGGAAAGCCACGGGGACTGGGGTAAGTCGTTTGCTCAACCTAAGTGTTGGAGAGAGACAAAACCCTCCTGGAATACTCTGGGCACTGGTACCATTTTGAAGAACTGGACTGCTTATTCATATTTTTAGGTTCATATGTACCCATTGCTGATTTTTGTTAAGAGTAGCTGCATAGCCATCAGCCCGTTTCTGCGTGCCGATGTCCAGGGTATACTCTGCCCTTGCCCCGATTCAGCTGAGATGGGTGCCAACCTCCCTGCGACCCTAATTAAGCGGTCCAGAAAATGAATGCAAATTCAGCTGCGCTTGTTATAAAACATGTCAACTACTGCTCTGTGATTACCCACAGGCATAATGGTCTTCTGTCTTGAAATATAGTTTTACTTTGGTTATTCCTATAACTATAGGTCAAGCAAGGAAAGAGACTGTAATAGCTTTCAACAGATATACTGATAACCTGTGTGTTTAGATAAGCTATACATACATACAAATACATGTGTATTACTTCACTACATTACCTCCTGTGTTTGTTTCCACACCAGGGGAACATAATCATACTGCCAATGTGTGAAACTGTGATGATTAAATTCTTGAACATGTGTCTTACTATATTTCAATCTCTCCAGTCATCATATCCCCACTAACACCAATTTGTATTAATGGAACAAAGTTCTCCTTTCATGAGTAATACACAGAATGTTAGCACTTTAAACATTGCATAGAGGGTTTTTTCATTAATATCAAAAATATCAAATTTTTTGTTTATTTGTTGACAAGATATTAAATTTGAATTTTTTTTTGTGTGTGTGTTTTATTTTTGCTAGGTCTTGAGCCAGCTCGCCCGAATCTCCTGCTTGGGCTCTTAATTTGTCAAAAAGACAAGAAACGTGCTGGAGCCCCTCTGGAAATTGAAGAAAAACGTTCTAAAACACACAGAGATGAGGAGACAGGTCTCCCGAAACCAGTCATTGTTAGCAAATCTGATAAAGCCTTGCGGATCAGTCAGGAGACCATAAGCACAACTCCGCCCGGAACTCCACCCCCTCTCAGCAGCTCTGAGTCTTCAGTTGCTCCACTTGTAACATCAGTGTTTTCCATCTTGTCTTCTGTCAAGGCACCTGGTGTAACCACAAGTGCAGGCGGTAACTCCCCACCAATTGCGATGGCCCCTGCCACATCTGCCACTCCACTTCAGACCATCCTGAAGACCTTGTTTGGTAAGAAGAAGGATTCTGATGCCTCTCAGTCTCCTTCAGATCAGAGTTCAATGGATGTTTCTGTTCCTCTCTTGGATCCAATAGTTGAACAGTTTGGTATTGCAAAAGGTAAAAAGGTAGATGAACAAGAGGACGATAGACCATATGATCCAGAAGAGGAATATGATCCCAGTGTTTCTTATGGTAAAGAGGTTAATGATTCTGTGGTCTCACAAAGTATCACAGAACCCGAGGTCAGAACTGGTACGGTAGATGATGTTGCATATGACCCTGAAGATGACTCCATTTTTGAGGAAGTTAAGGGGGATCCAGGTTCCAAGAAGCAAATAGATGAACAGGACCAGCAGATATTGGACAATAAACCTTTCTTGGCTAACACTCCATTACTTCAGCTCAGTAAAAGGGTTGAGCAGTTGGTTGCAAAGAGCATCACTACTACCCCACTTATTAATCAGAGGAGGGATCCCAGGCAGACTAGGGACCCTAGACAGGTGGTTACCAGTCAGAAGCTAATCTCTGATGATTCTGTCGAGAAGGAAGAGACTCCAGATGGTACATCATCCGCTGCTACTACTTTGATTAATACTGATGCTACTGCTACTCCTACAACAATAACAGACAAACCACCCCTGGACATCGCTGCAATACTAGACACATTAACACCACAACAGACTAAAGTCATAGATGCTCCACTACAGGATTCCTTAAATGTTGAAGTGATAGAAACTTCTGCTACCACAGATATGCCTCCATCACAAGTTGATGATATTATTGACTCTCAATCATTGCTTCCAACTGAGGAGTTAGAGTCATCTAAGAATGAAAAGGAACCAAGCAGCGATGAGGTGCCGTTCTTAGATGCAGATAGCACAGAAATTCCACTTTTAGGGGAAAAAATTGACCCTGATCTAGTAGAAAGTTACCTGGACACAGAACCTAAGGAAAGTCCCAAAGAGAACAATGCCCCAGTTGAATTAGAAAACAAGACCTTTGAAGAAATTTGGCCAAACTCTGCAACAATTTTGAAAAAAGACACAATATCTTCTGTTGTTGAGTCTGCAGAGTCTTCTACAACATATTACAACATCACAACAATCAGTACACCAATAACTTCTGTGGCGAGACCACAAGATCTAGCACAAGTGAATTCATCCTATAGGGATTCACATAGCTCTCATATGCCACACATGACTGGACCAAACTCTCAATCTGATTATAGAGCCCCTTCAGACATTCCACCCCCAATGTCTTTCTCCCTGCCAGTTGGGCCGCCACCTGCACTTGGTCCACCACCTCAATTGACTGTTCCACTCACCATGCATATTCCACCTCCTATGTCAGGACCACCACCCATATCAGGACCACCTTCAATGCAGATGCCTCCACCAATGCATGGCCCACCTCATAAGGAAAATGACTTGCCACAATATCTACCACCTGCTCCATATGCTCCCTATCAGAATCAGTGGGGAAGCAATCCACAGTTTGATACTCCAAGAGGACCACCTCCTGGAGTGGTTACACCCAGAGGGCCTCCACCTTCAGTCCCATCAATGGCACAGAGAGGACCTCCACCTCAACTATTTAATAACAACAGTATGCCACCACATCATATAGGACCTCGAGTCCCACCTCCTGGTCCACTTCCGCCTGGTCCACCACTTCCTCATTTTGATGGACAGAGGTTTAATGGGCCTCCTCCACCTTTTAACTTTCCTGGGCCTCGAGGCCCACCCCCACCATTTGCAGGCCCTCCCCCTGGTCATTTTGACAACAGGGCAGCACCACAATCGCATTTTCCTGGGCCAAGAGGTCCAGCTCCTCCTCATAATATTGGGGAACCCGGACCACTCTCCAACATCCCAAGAGGGCCAACTGACAAGGATGGTGGAAGTTCTTATCAACCTAGAATTGAGCAACCCCAGGGTCAAACAGCCACACACAATTACAGAGACAATCAGGGACCCCCTCATGGACCTCCCTTTAGAGGACCTCCACAAAACCACTTTGATGGACAAAGAGGCCCATCTGTCTCTGCAGGTGACATTCTAGGGCACAGATTTTCTCATCCAAATCAATTTCGTGGGTCACCTCAGGATAGGGTATCCTTTGAAGAAACAAGGGGTGGATCATCTCAAGACTTGGAAAGACTCAGGGGTCCAACCCCTCAGCATTTTGGAGGGCCAAGAGCTCCACCACCAGGACACTACTCTGATAATGATTCTGGAGGGCAGACATCACACTACCAGCTGGCTGACCATCTAAATGACATAAGACCTGTAAGGGGGCCTCTGTTGCCTACTCCTTCAGAAGGTCCCATTTCTATACCAGGCCGTATGGGTGGGCATAGCCCAGAATCTCATCGTGACAAACAATGGAGAAGACACTCCCCTGAAATGAGACGACGCAGCAGTTCAAATAAAGATGGTGCTGAACCCCAAGAGAGGTCGAGTCGTTTTGACAGTGGCCCTCGTGACCGAGATGTAGAAGAGAGGCAAAGGGATGCGCCTGATGACAGACGAAGAGACAGAGATGGGCTGCATGGCGGTCGTTCATGGGGTTGGACCAGAGACCGTGACTGGGATCGTGGTAGGGAGCGAGATCGTGATAGAGAGAGGGAGAGAGAAAGAGAGGGAGACCACAGTAGAGACAGAGAGAGAGAACGGGAGGGAGACCACAGTAGAGACAGAGAGAGAGAACGGGAGGGAGACCACAGTAGAGACAGAGAGAGAGAACGGGAGGGAGACCACAGTAGAGACAGAGACAGAGAGCGAGAAAGGGATGGAGACCACAGTAGAGATAAGGATCGGGATCGCAGCAGGGAAAAAGAGAGAGAGAGAGAGCGTAGCAGGGAGAGAGACCGCAGTAGAGGTAGAGACAATGAGCGCCACAGAGAAGGTGATGGGGACAAGAGGAGGGATCGGGAAAGGGAACGGGATCGAGATCGTGGCAGGGATAGGGAATCGGACAGGAAAGACCATGACCGAGACAGAGGAAAGAACAGAGAAAGAGATCGAGATCGAGACCGTGACCGAGACGGTAGAGACAGCCGAGACAAAAGACGAGAGCGTTCAAGGAGCCGTGATCGGGATCGTGGGAGGGATCGAGATAGACGGGACCGGGACAGAGAACGAGAACGGGACCGGGACAGAGAGCGGGACCGAGATAGGGAGAGGGACAGGGACAGAGAAAGGAGACAGAGGAGCAGAAGCAAAGACAGAAAGGAGGAGAAAAAAGAGAGATCTGAGACCTCAAAAGAAACCGAGAAGGCTAAGGATAATGAAGTCATGTCCTAAAGTTTTCCTCTACAGTGGTCATGCCATCCTTCTTATTTGAACTTTGCTACATGGAATTTTTTTTTTTATGGATTTGCATGTACAGTATGTGAAACTATTCTCCATGGGTAATTTAAATCCATCTTGAACGTTTTTTGCTGCTTTCATGACATAGTTTGCTCTTTTGGTTCCAGTCAAGGACATTTATCATTTACAGAGTTCAGTAGAGGGGAGTGTCATACCATGATCCCCATCACTTGGTAGGATATATTTTAAAAATACATTAAAAAAGACATGTAAATATGTATTTGTGTATATACGTACATGTTTTTAAACTGTTTTTTCTAGTTGAGATGTGAAGCCATATAGCTGAAAGGAATTACTGTAAGAATAATAAAATGTGACCTTGATGAGGGTCGCGAAGGTTTAACTTGATTAGCGGTCAATAGATACACCCACAGGCTGTTGTCAGTCAGATGTTCTGTAAGCTTCAAGTTTTGTTAATTAAAATCCTTTGTACATGAGTCTCTGTGGTTTGTGTTTATATATGCTGCATGTCAAAAAAGTAAATCTGTATTTGTGTTTAAATGGTATTTATACGCCACACAGATCTTGCCTGTGTTAGTTTACTGGCTCCATGTTGTGGCTAAAAAATTGAAGAAATAAACAGGGCTGTGTGTAGATGCTGATTAATGATGAAACTATTCTTGTACCAGACATTAGTGAACCGAGTACACATTAAAGTACAGCAAGCAAGCTTTATTATTCATACGTTCATATTAGTTTTTTCAGCGCTTATTAAATGCTCTTGTGTACAGAAAATCAAAGTTAATTAAAAAAGGAGCATATTAAGTTAGAGAAGTTTTTACGAATATTCGTAATGAAGGTTGCTGAGTTTGTATGCAAATAAACAAGTGAGTCAAAACTCCAAAAGAACTGTAGCTGGTTCCATAAGAGAAACTTACAGCTCACAACCCTGTGAAACTGCACAAACTACCTGATGTGCTATATTTTAAAGTGCTGCTGAATGCAAATGCTCTCAGTGAAACCACCCCAACTCATGGGTTTCTGTTTTATGTCTTGTTTTGGTTCTATATCTGTTTATAATTCAGTCTAAAGCAGGGAGTTACAATATTGGCTGCAAAGGACCAGTGTGGGTGTAGGTTTTCACTTCGACCCACCTTTTTTAATCACCAATGTCTGGGAGGAAAAAAAAAACATTTGGTTGCATATTCGTGCTCAATTAGCAGGAAAATGAACATAATAGCAGTGTGTTTAAAAAATGAATAAAGCTCAAAATCCTTATACAGTCGGCCCTCTACTTATGAAATTAATCCGTTCCAGAGCCTTTTTCGTAGCCTGGAGTTTTCGTAAGTAGAGGCACATTTTACATGTAAAACGCGTGATTCGTTCCAAGGCTCCCAAGACTTTTTAAAAAATGATAAAAGTACTCCAATTTTGTATGAAATATGTGTTAAAAGTAAAAGACAATTATTTATTCAACCATTTAAACATTTTATTAACATTATTAATTAAACCATCATTAAACATTTTTTATTAACGCACATACACACAAAACACTGTCTCTCTTTCTGTCTCTCACACACACACACACACACACAATACATATTTGTGGCGTGCTCCGCTGAATGTGGGCTCCGCCCACACGCAGGACGCCGAAGCATTTTAAAACGGGGAATTCAAAGCGCATTCCCTGCTTGACAGATCAGAGGTACAAACTCATCTTTCACTTGTATCCTTGAGGGCTCGGAGGTCCAGATGAGCTGTGTTTTGCTCACATTCGGTAGAGCACGCCACATTTACTGAATTAAACAACTTGAAAAATTTAAAAATAAGCTGCAATGTGCTCTCTCGAAAGAGAGTAAAGAATGCCTCCTTTCATCTCTGACTTTGTTTGCAGTCTATCTCTGTCTCTCTCTCTCACACACACACATTGTCTCTATCTGTCTCTCACACACACAAAAACCTCAAACTCTCTCTGGTGTGTTTTGCCGAATGCGGGCTCCGCCCACACGCAACGCACAACCGATGGACCAATTCCATTTAAATGTTTAAATGGATGGAATGTTGAATTTAAAGCGGAATTACAGTACCTGTTTGAAAGATCAGCGGTCCTGATTCAATATTGACTTGCTTCCTTGCAAGATCGGAGGTCTTGTCCCACGGAGCACTCTGTTTCCATGCTCCTTCTGCCTCAATATTGTGCCGAAATAATCGCCTCCGTCACTGTATTTCCGCTTTTCAGTATTTTCCGGGTCCATGATGGATTTAATTTGATTGATTGATTAACTGTTTGGGTTTTTATACCCGAGCCTTGTGGCTCATCAGGCTGGTGCTTATCCCCGGTTTCCGTAGCATGAAGCCATCAGGAGTTCAACTCCCCCTGGATGGAATGCTAGTCCATCGCAGGTTACCTTCCCAGTATATTTTTACTGGTACCCATTTATACTGCTGGGTGAACAGAGGCACACTTGTGGTTGAGACCTTGCCCAGGGGTCTTAGCACAGTGAGGGTCTCAGTGGGATTTGAACTCGCAACCTCCCGATCATGAGCCCAACATTCTAACCACTACACCACACCTGCTCCACAATGAAGGATAACGAAATATAACACTGCAATGAACTCTCAAAAAGAATTCACGAGCCAACATTCCTGTTCTACTCTCCTCTCTTGCACGTGTGACAAACAGGAAGTATGGGTACAGTTCAGCTGCCTCCTGGCCAATGGGAGGCCAGCGGGGCGGGATGTTGGGAGACAGCCAATGAGAGAGCAACTCGCGCATTGTTTGAATTTTGAATGGCACGTTTGGCGCTTTTCGTAAAATGAGGGTGTTTTCGTAAAAAGGGGACAAAAATTTAGGAAAATGTTTTTCGTAACCACGATTTTTCATACCCAGAGGTTTTCGTAAGTAGGGGGCCGACTGTAATGGCTTTTATTTTCAGTCACATAAATGACGCTGATGGTGAGGAAGGTGAAAAAGGCAAAGACAGAGCAGAAGACAAAGTGGTGGAAGCTGAAAAAGGAAGAGTTGAAACGGGCTTTGGGTGGTCAGGAAGTACTTACAGATGACTGGACAACTACAGCTAATGTGATCAAGGAAACGGGTAGGAGAGTACTTGGTGTGTCTTCTGGAAGGAAAGTAGATAAGGAGACTTGGTGGTGGAATGAGGAAGTGCAGGAGTGTGTACAAAGGAAGAGGTTAGCAAAGAAGAAGTGGGATATTGAGAGGACCGAAGAGAGTAAACAGGAGTACAGGGAGACACAGCGTAAGGCAAAGGCCAAACGGAGGGCGTATGATGACTTGTATGATAAGTTGGACAGTAAGAAGGGAGAAAATTATTTATATAGGTTGGCACAGCAGAGAAATAGAGATGAGAAGGACATGCAGCAGGTTAGAGTGATTAAGGACAGAGTGGGAAGTGTATTGACTGATGACAGAAGTGTGCTGGAAAGATGGAAAGAGTACTTTGAAGAGCTGATGAATGAGGAAAATGAGAGAGAGAAAAAAGAGTACAAGAGATGACCTTTGAGGACCAGGAAGTATCAAAGATTAGTAAGGCTGAAGTGAGGAGGGCATTGAAGAGGATGAAGAGTGGAAAGGCAGTTGGCCCTGATGACATCCGGTGGAGGCATGGAAGTGTCTAGGAGCGGTAGCAGTAGATTTCCTGACAAGAACATTCAACAAGGTCTTAGAGAGTGAGCAGATGCCGGAGGAATGGAGAAGTGTGATGGTGCCCATTTTTAAGAACAAGGGAGACGTGCAGAGTTGTGGCAACTACAGAGGGATAAAGTTGATGAGCCATACGATGAAGTTATGGGAAAGAACAGTGGAAGCTAGACTAAGGGCAGAGGTCAGCATTTGTGAACAACAGTTTGGTTTCATGCCAAGAAAGAGCACCACAGATGCAGTGTTCGCTTTGAGGATGTTAATAGAGAAGTACAGAGAAGGTCAGAGGGAGCTGCATTGTGCCTTTGTGGATCTGGAGAAAGCATATGACAGGGTGCCGAGAGTGGAACTGTGGTATTGTATGAGGAAGTCTGGAGTGGCAGAGAATTATGTTAGAGTGGTGCAGGACATGTATGAGAGATGTAAGACAGTGGTGAGGTGTGCTGTCGGTGTGATAGAAGAGTTCAAGGTGGAGGTAAGACTGCATCAAGGGTCAGCTCTGAGCCCCTTCTTGTTTGCTATGGTGATAGACAGGCTGACAGACGAGGTTAGACAAGATTCCCCATAGACTATGATGTTTACAGATGACATTGTGATCTGTAGTGAGAGCAGAGAACAAGTGCAGGAAAATCTAGAGAGGTGGAGGTATGCCCTGGAAAAGAGGGGAATGAAGGTTAGCCTCAGTAAAACAGAATACATGTGTGTGAATGCCAAGGACCCAAGAGGAACGGTGAGGTTACAGGGAGCAGAGATAAGGAAGGTGGAGGATTTTAAGTACTTAGGCTCAACAATCCAGAGCAATGGAGAGTGTGGAAAAGAGGTGAAGAAGCGTGTGCAGGCAGGTTGGAATGGTTGGAGAAAAGTGTCCGGAGTGATGTGTGATAGGAGGGTATCAGCAAGAATGAAAGGAAAAGAGTACAAGACGGTGTTGAGGCCATCGATGTTGTATGGTTTAGAAACAGTGGGCCTGGGGGAAAGACAGGAGGCAGAGCTGGAGGTAGCAAAGATGAAAATGTTGAGGTTCTCTTCGGGAGTAACGAGGATGGATAGGATCAGGAATGAGCACATCAGAGGGTCAGCACATGTAAGATGTTTTGGAGACAAAGTCAGAGAGGCTTGATTGAGATGGTTTGGACATGTACAGAGGAGGGATAGTGAGTATATTGGTAGTAGGATGCTGAGGTTGGAACTATCAGGCAGAAGGCCTAGAGGAAGACCAAAGAGACGATTCATGGATGTGGTAAAGGAGGACATGAAGGTAGCTGGTATAAGAGAAGATGCAAAGGATAGGGTGAGATGGAGGCAGATCATTCGCTGTGGCGACCCCTGAAGGGAAAAGCCGAAAGGAAAAGAAGAAGATTGTGATCTGTAGTGAGAGCAGAGAACAAGCGGAGGAAAATCTAGAGAGGTGGAGGTATGCCCTGGAAAGGAGAGGAATGAAGGTTAGTCACAGCAAAATAGAATACATGTGTGTGAATGAGAAGGACCCAAGAGGAACGGTGAGGTTAAAGGGAGCAAAGATGATGAAGGTTGAGGATTTTAAGTACTTAGGCTCAACAAATTAGAGCAATGAAGAGTGTGGAAAAGAGGTGAAGAAGCATATGCAGGCAGGTTGAAATGGTTGGAGAAAAGTGTTTGGTGTGATGGGTGGGTATCGACAAGAATGAAAGGAAAAGTATACAAGACGTTGTTGATGCCAGCAATGTTGTATGGTTTAGAAACAGTGGCACTGAGGAAAAGACAGGAGGCAGAGCTGGAGGTAGCAAAGATGAAAATGTTGAGGTTCTCTTCGGGAGTAACGAAGATGGATAGGATCAGGAATGAATAGATCAGAGGGACAGCATATGGTAGAGGTTTTGGAGACAGTCAGAGAGGGCAGATTGAGATGGTTTGGACATGTGTGAAGAAGGGATAGTGAATATATTGATAGTAGGATGCCGAGGTTGGAACTACCAGGCAGAAGGCCTAGAGGAAGACCAAAGAGGAGATTTATGGATGTGGTGAAGGAGGACATGAAGGTCATTGGGGTAAGAGAAGAAGTTGCAGAGGACAGGGTGAGATGGAGGCAGATGATTTACTGTGGCGACCCCTCAAGGGAATAGCCGAAAGGAAAAGAAGATTTCCAGTCACACAAATGTACAGTATTGGGAACATCATGCATTCTTTTCCAAATCAAAACAAGAAAAAATATATCAAATTTGTTATTCCTTTAAATAAATTGAAGAAAAGTGAATGTTCGACGGTTCAAAAAAAAAAAAAATAGCAGTGTCCACTTTCTTCTTTAAAAACTCACACAATCACTTTATTAACTGAAAAATTGTTTCCGATTTTTCTTCCTTTGAATCACTCAACTAATATTTAGTTGTATAACCACTATTTCTGAGAACTGCTGCACATTTGCATTATGGAGTTGACCAACTTCTGGCATCTGTGAGCAGGTATTTCCAGCTCAGGATGATTGGACTACATCCCACAGTTCCTCTGTATTTCTTGGTTTTGCCTCAGAAACTGTATTTTTGATGTCACTCCAAGTTTTCTATTGGATTGAGGTCTGGGGCTTAGGCCGCTGCTCTATAACGTCAATCTTGTTGGTCTGGAACCAAGATGTTGTCAGTTTTCTGGTGTGTTTGGGGTTGTTGTCTTGTTGGAACCCATTTCAAGTGCATTTCCTCTCAAGCATAAAGGCAGCATGACCTCTTCAAGTGATCTGATGTATTCTTCTCTTTAGGTCAGTCACTGTGCTCTTTGGCAAATTGTAACCTCTTCATCACGTCGTTTTTTTTCAGCGGAGGGACTTTGTGGGGCTTCCTTACCGAAAGCTTGGTTTCACATCGGCATCATCTAATTGTAAAATGACTCACAGGTAGCTTTAGACCTTTGTTCTTGGAGCTGATTGTTGGCCGAGTCCTTGCCATTTTGGCTCCTCTTCGATCGGTTCAAATGTTAGTTTTTCACTTTATTCCATGTCATTCATGGGTTGGTTGCCATTTTAAAGCATTTGGGATCATTTTAGCTGAGCAGCTGAACATTCTCTGCACTTCTTTATATTTTCCTCTCTTCAATCAACTATTTTAATCAAGGTACACTGTTCCTCTGAACAATGTCTGGAACGACCCATTCTCCTCAGAATATCAGAGAGAAATGTTCTGTAACCAGCAGGTACGACATTTGCTGCCTTCCTTTCTTAAATAAGAACAATAATTGACACCTGTTTTTCAAAGAATTAAGTTGAAAACCATTTCTACCAGAAACGCTGATTGATCAGGTTAGTGATGTCTGACTGCTATTATTTTGAAAAGAACTGTATTGAAACCTTGCACAGGTGTCTTAGCACAGTGCAGGGCTACATGGGAGTTGAGCCTACAACCTCTTGATCATGAGCTGAGCACCCTGACCAGTACACCACCGGTCCCATAAGTTATTAGTATATACTGCATGGAAACGTGGTATAGGGCGCTGGATCGCTGATCCAAAGGTTGGGGGTTCGAGTCCCACTCTCCACAAGGTTGTCACTGTCTCCCCCCAGTGCGGCTAACTGGGTTATCAAAGGCGGGCCATGTCTCTCACTGTCTATGGTGAGAGGCATGTAAAAGAACCATTGCTGACTTTCGTAAAGAGTAGCTGCAAAGCCGTCAGCGTGTTTCTGTCCCTTGCTAAAAGGGTTGTGACAGGAAGGGCATCCGACGTAAAAACCTCTGCCAAATCATATGTGCGAATCAGATGATTCGCTGTGGCGACTCCCGAGTAAAAAAAAAAAAAAAAAAAAGTGAAAAAGCCGAAAGGAAGACAGACAGATTGCATGGAAACAGCTCTCAAGAGGATTGAGTGAAATATAACAATGTGAAAACATAATCATAAAAATTGTGTTTGAATTCACTTTTCTTATGTTCCCATGTAATATATACTAAAACATTCATTTCTCGGAGGCATGGTGAATGTTGCTGAATATTTCCCTCTATGTTCACTTTCAGAGGCAATTCAACAATATCCATCTCACTTTTGGAAAATAACTGTCAAGCAGTCTGGTTTCCAAGCATCGCTAAAAACAATGACCACAGGAACAGAGTAACAAGGTTTGATGCACTTCCTGGCGTCAAAAAAAGTTAAACACTCAAATATTTAGTTGGATCGTAACCTATTGAAATTGTTCAGGATGTGCTGCTGAAGACTGAGCGGTTTAATTTTCCAGTCTTCAGTTCAAGGTGTTGGGGAAAAATGAACCAAACTCTTGGTAGAAACGAATACTGTGATGTTGATCAGTGCCATGGTGCTTAGGCGCGGTCATCAATGCTAAAGATGGATGGACGTATCACGCACATTTAGTCTAATCGGTTGTTTCAAGTTGTCCTTAGGTTTGAGTGTGAATGCTAGTGTGTGAATTGCCCTGTGATTGTCTGTCTGGCAAGCTCTTTAACGTATACCACCTCCATCACCCAGAGTTGGTTGAGATAGGCTCTAGCCCCACAGTTCTAGTAGAATTTAAGAGTTCAGTAAATTAATGTTAATCCCCTGCAAAGCTTCAGTAGAATAAATTTGGAATTTTAGTTCCTTGTAGAGAAGAATGCTTCAAAATGCACTGCATGTCCTCAGTAGTAATGCGTGTAGCAGTATATTATACATATCAACAAACTTTGAACTTTTACCTTTGTATTATCCTCATAGTCTTTGTCATCCTCCCATGTAGAGTCATCGTCTTTTAAACATTTAATGAGTTTCACATTGCACTATCCAGTCTCATAGTTAACAGCCGAAAGGACGAGGATTGAAAACCAAAAGAGGACAAGGAAGTGCTCTTGGGGAAAAACAAACAATAAAAACAAACAAACAAAACAATATGCTAACTGAACCATGTCCACTATTTTAAAAGCGAAAGTGAAAGTTGTTATTAAGCCACTTAAAACAAAACAAAACAAAGTGCTCTAAATTATTCATTCAATTTCTGAACTGATTAATCCTAATTAGGGTCACACGGAGGCTGGTGCCCATCTCAGCTGACTCTGGGCAAGGTCAGAGTACACCCTGGACAGATTGCCAGGCCAATGCAGGGCAGAAACAGACTGACGGCTATGCAGCTACACTGGACAAAAGTCAGCAATGGTTCTTTCACACGCCTCCCACCACAGACGGTGAGCGTCATGGCCAGCCTTAGATAACCCAGTTGGCTGGGATGGGAGAGTTGGCCTCAAACTCCCAACCTTGCGATTAGTGCTCCAGCGCCTTACCACCAGGCCATCACTGCCATGCTCTAAATGAATGATTTACAAACGCATATCCAATAAATTGCATATGCATATAATATATGTATAAAGAAAGCAAGATTAAAAGTTTCAAATAACCAGCTTGTGATGTATCTTTGCTTGTAATCTTGTCACGTGTCCCTTACTATATACACTATAGAAATGATATATACATACTGTAGATATCATGTACACCTGCTGATATTTATGCTGACAGACTTAGCCACACGTTTCTTCTAGACCTTCCAATATCCTTGTACATGTTCTAACATTTTAAATGTACTATATTTATGTTATTGTACAAAGGTCGTGCACACTTCAGGAAGTTATTTTATTTATAATGCAGGATGCATTGTGAGCATTCATCCACTAGGGGGCCGTGTAGGCTTCTAAAGGAGGTGAATGAGTTTTATCATGCAGGGATAAATGGATGTAGTGCTGCTCTGTTCCACCTGGACATGTTGATAAATCTAAAAGTTTTTCCTTTAAAACGTGTTAGCACGTGTGAGCAGACTGTTTGTAGAATTTGACTGGAAACTAACTGCATTGTGATGTTGTGGAAACAGCTACTGAGTTTGACTCTCGGGCGAAGGCTGGACTCCCTGGGTTTCCTCTGGTTACTCCAGTTTTCTCGAACAGTCCAGTCCAAAGGCATGAACATAAAGCTAATTTGATGTTCCAAAGTGCCCCTATGTGTGTGTGTGTGTGTGTGTGTGTGTGTGTGTGTGTGTTCTGTGTGTTGGTTTGGTGAGCTTTTGGTGAGCTGTTCAGGGTGCAGTGGATATAGCCAGATATAGGCTCCAACCTCCTAGTAGTAGAATTAAATACTTTGGCAAATGAGAAAGTGCAATAAACCAAAGTGTTCTGAAGGCATGAAATAAGGCCGCACCTAAGTCTAGAGTACAGGTCACTATGGAAGGTTTTCATTCGTTTATCTGTGTCTATCACTATTCCTGATTAAATCAATATTTCGGAATTTTGATGGGAATTGCAGAGAGCTCTGACTGGAACCCATAGAGCCCTGGGTTTTATAGCTCACAGTGGTCTCATCTTTCTTAAATTGTTCTGAATTTACGAATTTTTCAAGGTCCTGGTTTGAATCCGAAGCGCAGCTCAAGGTATTTCTATATGGAGTTTTCATGTCGTCCCTGTGGTTGCATGAAGTTCCTCAGAGTATTCCGGTTTCCTCCAACAGTGCCAACACCAAATGTATGTGTATGTGTGTGTTTGTGTGTGTGTATTGCCTCGCTGTGGTCCGTTGAGCTGTCCTGGGTGTACCCGGCCCTCATCTAGTGGTTGCTGAGATAAGCTCCAGACCCTGGTACATGATTAAAAATTGTATTTTTCATAAGTGACATGGCAGTGTAGAGGTTAGCACAACTGTCTCAGTGTAAGAATGTCCTGAGTTTCACATCAGGCTAAATGACTGTTTCAAACTGCCTCTAGATGGAGGTGTGATAGTAAATGGATGCGTGTTGGCCCTGCGCTTGTCTGGTGAGGTGTTCATGGTGTACCCCATCTTTGCCATGTGTCATCAACCCTACTAAGAACTGACATTGAAAAAAGACAGTGATTATTTCTTCCAATGTGCTTTTTACACACTTTTTTTTTTTAGAGACAGAATTAGAAATTATATACTGTACACCACCATGGTGCAAGATAAAAATATTTAAAAACCTGAAAAGTCTGAAGTCAGTTAGACGTGCACGGTGGAGCCTGGGAATTTTAAAAAATTAAGTTAAAATGGTAGTTTCTCGTGCAATCTTTTACCAACATTAATAATATATAATCTTGCAAATTCATGTCAAATGTTTGAGACGTTTCATATGTTCATGCAAAATAAAGAAATTATAATAATAAATATGTCAAACAATCTCTCAACTACGAACTGATATAGCAATCACTTCAGATACCCTTTCTTTGCTATAATATTTAATTTAATGTTACAGGAGTGTAGTTTTAGCAAAGGCTCAGGTGTCTGGGTGCCTTTGAAAACTCTTAAGTTGAAAAATCTCCAAAAAAAAAAAAAAAGTCTTATCATAAAAGTAAATACTAGTACAGTTTATGCTATGGTCCATTACTGACAACAAATAACCAAATTTTAAAAGATGAAAAAGTTTACAATTTAATCTGTAGGCCTATCGGACTCTTATTTTATATTTGACAGGACCCGAACTTGATTTTCTTTGAACAACGATCACAATCTGCAACCCCCGAGATGTTCAGTTTTTTAAAGCCACATTCCCTATTTGTCACCGTTTTTTAAAGCTCGTTTAGCCATCCCCACATCAATTTATTTCTAGACATCTTTTGCAATTCTTTTGTATTGTATGCTTCTGCTAAAAGCTTCATTTTCACCGTATTTCAAGCAGATGCAGAATTCTCAGCAACAAAAGAGGCAGCGCACGTGGATGCGTCACTAACCAAAACAACGTGTTTTATAATAGCTGCAGTTTCATTAGCTGGGCAGTTATGGTGAGCCAATCAAAAGCATTGTTGTAACTTGCACCTTTTCCCCGCCAAACAACATGCTTATGTGTTTTCTTGGAAACAACAGCAATCACACTGCATAACCCTGTGAGTCAATGGGCTCATCACAGCCATGCGGAAATAAACAAGGAAGACTGAATGGTATTTATCGTGAAAATTACAACACAAGAAATGACAGTGCAGCTCGTGCCAGTACCACAGGAGACTCCACCCTCCCCCGTAATCTCAACGTATTTACACGATTTGGAAAAATTATTAATATAAACTTGACAAACCTGAGTTTCTGGCACATGCTGGAAGACTTGCACCCATGAACCATGAGATCAACAGCTGTACAAAAATCACAGCACAAAAAGTAAAAAAAAAAAAAAATCTATAAAAATTAAAATATATATTTGTTCGATTACATTTTCTTATTTATTTTTTAAAAGTAGGCCAAAGTGTGCTGCTGTCGTATATTGACACTATTTTGATGGCTGTATTCATCATGCATCATATCAAAAGTAAGCACTAGTTTAATCAAATTTATTATTTTTTTTTAGCATTTTAATGGGTCGCATGGCAAAACACAAACTTTTAAACTTCTCTCGTCAAACAACACTTAAGTATCAGTCTCTTTTACTTCTCTACTTCCTCCATTTCTCACACACTCCTCAACAGATGTTTCTTTCGAGTCGTTTCCGGTCTCTGTGTCCTTCCCAGGACTACCCTGTGATGAGTTAGCCTCACTGCTGACACCCATGCATTGTTCAGATGTGATATTCTCTGCATTCTTATCCTCGGTCCAGTCAGTACTGTGTGATGTAACAGCATCACTCGCGTCACCTTCATCCGGCTGTAGTGGATCTTCTTTCTTCTCATCTGTTTGTGATGTTTTACATGAACTTTCTACGGGGGTATCATTCATCTGATTTATCATTTTATCATTTGGGGTTTGACGTTCATGTTCTTCATGTGGATCCTTCATGGTTTCATCTGGTTCAAGTGATTTTATCAGAGGAGTTTGAGACTGTTGGGGGTTTTCACTCCCTTTAACAGCACCGTGTGGAACAAGGCCAAATTTTGAACCTTCATCCGGCTGTAGTGGATCTTCTTTCTTCTCATTTGTTTGTGATGTTTTACATGGACTTTCCACGGGGGTATCATTCATCTGATTTATCATTTTATCATTTGGGGTTTGACGTTCATGTTCTTCATGTGGATCCTTCATGGTTTCATCTGGTTCAAGTGATTTTATCAGAGGAGTTTGAGACTGTTGGAGGTTTTCACTCCCTTTAACAGCACCGTGTGGAACAAGGCCACATTTTGAACCTTCATCCGGCTGTAGTGGATCTTCTTTCTTCTCATTTGTTTGTGATGTTTTACATGGACTTTCCACGGGGGTATCATTCATCTGATTTATCATTTTATCGTTTGGGGTGTGACGTTCATGTTCTTCATGTGGATCCTTCATGGTTTCATCTGGTTCAAGTGATTTTATCAGAGTTTGAGACTGTTGGAGGTTTTCACTCCCTTTAACAGCACCGTGTGGAACAAGGCCACATTTTGAACCTTCATCCGGCTGTAGTGGATCTTCTTTCTTCTCATTTGTTTGTGATGTTATACATGAACTTTCCACGGGGGTATCATTCATCTGATTTATCATTTTATCATTTGGGGTTTGACGTTCATGTTCTTCATGTGGATCCTTCATGGTTTCATCTCGTTCAATTGATTTTATCAGAGGAGTTTGAGACTGTTGGAGGTTTTCACTCCCTTTAACAGCACCGTGTGGAACAAGGCCACATTTTGAACCTTCATCCGGCTGTAGTGGATCTTCTTTCTTCTCATTTGTTTGTGATGTTATACATGAACTTTCCACGGGGGTATCATTCATCTGCTTTATCATTTTATCGTTTGGGGTTTGACGTTCATGTTCTTCATGTGGATCCTTCATGGTTTCATCTGGTTCAAGTGATTTTATCAGAGGAGTTTGAGACTGTTGGAGGTTTTCACTCCCTTTAACAGCACCGTGTGGAACAAGGCCACATTTTGAACCGCCATGTATATCAGGGTGATCTGGGGTAAAACACGGCACGGTCTCGAGTTCTTTACTCGATTCATCCACTTGGTGACTCATTTGCTGCACATCTCCATTTAATTCAAAGGTTCTTCTTGATGCATTCGCCTCACCAGAAGATGCAGTATATTTCGAGCTATTCTTATCGGTATCATAATCTGCAGGATTTTTGTCTTTGTTTGTGCTAATCAGAGTCGCTGAGCTATCTTCTGCTGATTCACTACCACTCTGATGGAATTCTACATTCGAATCCTGATCCTCGGACTCCTTATCCGTCTGCTCTGATTTAAACTCCTCTTTATTGTTGTGTTCTGGTTCGTCGCCTTTATTTACATGATCTTGTCGCTCAATTCCTGAGTCTCCACCTGAAACAGATGCTTCGCTTGTAACGTTCTCGCTTGTGGAGCTTTGATGAGACATTCGTGTCAGGTTTTCATTGGTGCTTTCATTGCTAGCTGTTCCACTGTTAAAATTATCACCGTCACTCAGAATCCGCGGGATTTCAGAGTCAATGGGATCTGATTTTTGTGGAGCATTCCCGACAGAATTAGCATCATCCTTTTGGATTTCAACTTCATTTGTCGCGTGTTTGTGTACGTCGTGCTGAGAATTAACTCCTGATGGCGTATCAGTTCCTTCATGGTTGCCAGCCGTATCTTCAATCCCGGTGTCTTGACATCCCCCTGACACAGTCACATCATCTCTGCTTTCGCTTTGAAGAATATTTTCATCACTTGATTTCTCATTATCATTTGTTCTGATTTGATCTTTATTTTGTTCTCTCTGGTCACTCTCATCACTTTGATTGGTTGAATCACTTAACACTCCTCTCTCAGAGCCATCAATTATGTTAGGCCTTGTTGTTTCTTTCTCCTCCTTTAAAAATTTATTACGAATCCTTCTAGGACACCACACAAATTTCCTTTTGGGTTTAAAATGACAGAAAGCGAATTTGATCAGCTCTTTGCGTTCAGATTTGTTTAGAACCGAGAACATAAAGTAGTCCAGAGTGCTCTGCTTTACTCGTGGTAGTGTGCTTTCCACCAAAGTCTCGTTGAGGAAGAAGTGAACCAGCGGTTTCTGATAATGACTAAACCCCAGCAGTCCCAGGCACTTTATGATGCGGGTGATGCGAAGATTGTTGTGTGTGTTTCTGTAATATTAAAGACAAAAATTAAATATATTTAGATTTTCTTCTATAATCCATCTTCTGTGCCAAGTCTTATTCATTCATTTTAATCAAGTTGTTCAATCATAATTTGGGTTGCAGAGTGGGTGACACCCAGCTCAGTCTACACTGGGCAAACGTCCTGAACAGCTCGACAGACAACTTTTGGGAGTGCAAGTCAGCCTATTGTGCATGTTTTAGGACGGTGTGTGGAAACTGGAGTACCCAGAGGAAACCCATGCAAGTATGAGCAGAACATGCAAGCTCCACACAGAAACGAACCAAGCATGGGAATCAAACACTGGACCTTCTTGCCGTGAGGAGAATGTGAATAATCCCAGTGCCGCCAGTGTTAAACTTATAAATATACAAAAACATTTGCTTCGTATTAACCTGTTTAAGTTGTCAAATCGGTCCGCCCAGTTTTCTGCACGTTGCACCTCTCCTGTTTCTTCATTGACAAGTTTTATGCCGTAGAAGCCCAACATGATCTTGTAAGATTGCAACAACTTTTTCTTCAACTCTTCATCCGTATGGAATATCTACAAATGAACAGTCTTACACGGCATCTGACACATTTTAGCATGACACAGTTCTAAACCATTTCCTGGAGTTTTTGACAGATTTAAGTATTTACCTTGATTTCTTTTAGGGTAAGTTCACATGATGTATAGTTCATTCCCTTCACCTCAATTGGAAAGAGCCTGTGGAGAAATATAGAAATATATATATATAGAAATATATTTTATATATATATATATATATATATATATATATATATATATATATATATATATATATATATATATATATATACAGACAACATAAAAATGCTAAATGAGTTTATTTTGTGACGCTAGGCGATGTGACACTGTTAATTTGAGTCTGTGTTACTCTGCCAAGCAAAAATTTACCACTGAATGTAGGAGTGCACATATTCCAGACGCCAATAGTCATTACACCAGTCTTTGTAAAAATCCTTTATGAACACTCCTGAAAACAAAGAAAAAAAAAAATCAATTTCCTTGAACCCCTCCAACATCAGTATGATTGTTTTTAATAATATTTTATCACTTATTTTACCTTCAGGTTTGAAACCGATCTTATTTCTGTAAAACAGCACATTTGGCGAGTCACTGTCCTGCAAGCACAACCACAAGATTCAGATCCGTAGACAGTAAAAGGTCAGTGAAACTCTCCGAATGCTCAATAAAAGAAATGATGATACACAGACCAATGTAATACTCACATCCTGTACATCCTCATCTATCCCATCGTCATAGAGCTAAATTGAAAATAAAACGTATTTATTCAGTAAATGCTTTTCAATCCAGGCATCGCTGAGCATTTCAATTTCATAAGCTCGCTCAAAATCCCAGAGTCCATGCTATTGCACAACTGGTTTTCATAGGGTTCAGAAACTTCAGTCACCGAGACACCTTATTCTGTATATTTTATCATGTAAAAATGGTACTATAGTATATATTTCGAATGTGAATGGTATTATGTGTACAGCTGTATACTTGCCCCGTAGAAACCTCGATAGCTTTTTGTGTCTGTTGCTGCGTACTCATTTCTGCCTGCAACCCAGTCATCATTTGCTGATACCTGAAAAGATAAACACAGTAGTTAATTTGCTAATAGTTTGTTCTGTTTGTTTAGTTTATTAATTTATTGTTGTAATTGAAACAAATTTTTGATAATTAAATTTCCTCATAATTTAAGTACCATGGGGTGGTGAAGCTTTGTTTTTCTTGTTTGTGTACTTTGCCATCTAAGTAACATCAAATATCTTCTTATTCTCGTCTGACACATTGTTAACTCTTTACACTCCACAGGAACATAAGCAAATGAGATTTTTATCAATTCTTGTTATAGTTTTACTGATTCAAGTCGCCCAAGTTTAGAGGCTGGATCATTCCCATTATTATATCTTCAAAATATTTTCTAGTTTCTGATTGGTGAGAAGCCGCCAGCTAATTCTTGATATTTTTCTGTGAGCCGTTTTATCTTGAATGACTATATTGTGTGATTAGCAAATGCTAATGTTCCACCCCATAGATAATAAGCTGGATATGCTAAGACGACAGCAAAATGTTCCGTCACTCACAGCGTGGACAGTAGGGTGTAGCGTATCTCTCTTATTTGCTATCTACGTTCCTCTTCTCCTTCTCCCAGAGGAATTCAGCAAGAAACTGGCTGGCTCAAGAATAAAGGGATCTTTATCTAAAACTGGTAGCATCAATTGTAACATTTGGGATCCCAAATTTCTGCATAATCTGCATAACGAATGTAGACATTCAGGGGGCAGTGGTGGTCTAGTGGTATAGGGCGCTGGATTGCTGATCCAAAGGTTGGGGGTTTGAGTCCCACTCTTCACAAGGTTGTCACTGTCCCCCCCAGTGGAGCTAACTGGGTTATCAAAGGCCGGCCATGTCTGTCACTGTCTCTGGTGTGAGGCATGTAAAAGAACCATTGCTGACTTTCGACAAGAGTAGGCTGCAAAGCCGTCAGCGTGTTTCCGCCCTGCGATGGCCTGGCGAGCTGCCCAGGGTGTACTCTGCCCTCGCCCGAAGTTGGCTGGGACAGGCGCCAGCCTCCCCGCGACCCAAGTTAGGATTAAGCGGGTACAGAAAATGAACTGATGAATGTAGACATACAACAAAGTTCTAAAAAATAAAAATCTAAATCTAGAATCTTAAAATTGCTGGTATACACTGAACTATCGATTTTCCAGTTTTGAACATACGTACTGTATACATAACTGACTAGTAACTTATCCAGAACCTCGAAAACGTATTGTTAACTTTTCAAACTCGTACCCAACATATTGTTGTATTGTGCATGTTTTTGGACTGTGGAAGGAAACCGAAGTGCCCGGAGGAAACTCACGCAAGTACAAGGAGAACATGCAAACTCCACACAGAAACGCGCGAGCCACCGTGCTGCCTATACTAGTAGGTCAAAAACGATGGCGAAGTCGCCAATGTGTAACAGAGGCCTAACAGCACGTTTACAGTTCAATGTCGCCCCCTTGTGGGCACACTTAATACTGCGTCCAGATTTATTTTGTGTTTTTGTTTATTCTTCACGAACAAGCTTGTCATAACGAAAACGCATATTTTTTTAAGGACGTATACGATGTATGCAAGCTTATATCAAGTTTGCGTTTGATTCCCCTTTAAATCTGTTTTTATTTTTAATGTTAAAGTTTCTGTTTTGAGACAGGAAGTGAAGCACAGATAGTCTGCACAAATCAGAAACAAAAATAATTTGTACGCAGGAAACGAGGAGAAAAAGAAATTAAGTATGTATAAAATGGAATAAATGTTGTATTTGTACCTCTGTAGTGTCTTCATTGTCTTCTTCTCCTTCTTCATCATCCCATGTGGAGTCATATTCCTCTGAGAGGTCTGTGGGTTTAGAAGAATTCAAGAAGTTCCCCATATTCGAACCCTGGTGCCAACACTGAGCAACATTATCCATAACTCTAGACGAGGCAACGACGAAGAAAACAGCACGGGGAAGTCGAACGAGAAACTGGACAGACTGAACCAGCAGCCTAAGAACCCAGTCAAACACACCCATCCTGATCTTCAGAGAAAATGAAAGTGAAACCTCTTCCTGCCCCAACACTCTGCAAACAGAAATAACTCCTCAGAAAGTACGAATAAAAACAAATAAACCTCCTCAATCAAACAGACATGACCGAATTAAAGTGTGTATAAAGTACAAAACTGCTTTATAATAATCGAATATAATGCGTCATGTGACTTGGCTCAGTTTCTTTCATTCTTTTTTTTGGTCCACAGCTTTTCCAGGAAGCCTCCACAGAATTACAGGAAGGGCCTCATTCTTTCATCCCACGTCCTGGTGCGGATCTTTTTATGATAAGAGCAGGTTTATAATAATGAGGACAGATGCAGCTCACAGAGATCAGAAATTAAAACTATGAAGTTGAATATGAAGAAAAGATACGTTTCTCCCAAAAGGCAAAACAACCTTCTCCATTTTCAAAACATTTGAATAAATATGGTATTCATTTTACGGACTGTTTAATCTTCATTAGGGTCACGGGGAAGGCTGGAGCCCATGGCCAAGGACAGAGTACTGGATTTTCACTTATTTTTCGTGTAAAAATGCCAAAGCTCTTTCGTAGACTGCGTTCCATGCTTTTCCGCTATGATCCTTGCATGCTGTAGTCCAGTGAAATGGGGGTATAATATTTTAATAAAATAGATTCGCTGTGGCGACTCCCGAGTAAAAAAAAGAGAAAAAGCCGAAAGGAAGACAGACAGTAGTATTATTACAGTAATAGTAGGTCAGTGGTGGCCTAGTGGTTCATTTTCTGTGACTGCTTCATCCTAATTAGGGTCGCGGGGAGGCTGGTGCCCATCCTAGCCAACTCAGGGCGAGGGCAGAGTACACCCTGGACAGCTCGCCAGGCCATCGAAGGTCGGAAACACGCTGACGGCTTTGCAGCTACTCTTGTTGAAAGTCAGCAATGGTTCTTTTACATGCCTCACACCATAGACAGTGAGAGACATGGCTGGCCTTTGATAACCCAGTTAGCTGCACTGGGGGGACAGTGACAACCTTGTGGAGAGTGGGACTCGAACCCCCAACCTTTGGATCAGCGATCCGGCGCCTCATACCACTAGACCACCACTGCCCTGGCCTAGTGGTATAGGTGCTAAATCGCTGATCCTTAGGTTGGGGAGGTTCAGACCCCACTCACCACAGGTTGTCACTGTCCCCCCCCCCCCCCCCCCTGTGGTGTGAGGTTCATGTATAAAAACCATTGCAGACTTTCGACAAGAGTAGCTGCATAACCATGAGCGAGGTTTTGCCCTGCGATAGCCTGGCGAGCTGTCCAGGGTGTTCTCTGCCCCCACCCAGAGTTGGCTGAGATGGGCACCAGTCTCCCCGCGACCCTAATTGGGATTAAGCGGTTCGGAAAATGAATGATAATAAATGTTCACAGTGTCTGAAGTGGAATTTTATTAAAATTGCACTAACCAAGTGTTTATGCGGAATAGAATAAATATATTTTCATTCTGTTTTCTTTTCATGTCTCTTTGTGTGTTGCTTTTCAGACTCAAACTATAAGATAATGTGAAGTTTTATGTAAAATTTGAGAAGTCTGAAATTATGAAAATGCATTTCAGATCTTGGCCCGGTAGATAATGAATAATTTCCCATATCACACAAAAGCAGAACTGTACTTACGCGTGTTATTCTGAGAGGTCTAACCAATCAGATTGTGCCATTCCCATGTAGTGCAAACTAACTTGCTTTAAACTAGACATTAAATTGAATATCAGAATAATTCTCCACGGTTGTTTCTGATAGAGTAAGTTTTAACAGGAAACATTCTCAGTTCTACAGGAAACACCTGTTTACATTCACACTGCCTTTTTTGTTCTTTTGGATCCAAGCATTTATGTGGATATTAATTTCAAGCCCACTCAGCTGTATTTCAAAAATCTATTTCAAAATGTATATACGGTATTAGATATGTAAATCAATCTGTTATAGTCCTCCTGATGATTATTCAAATTATTTATAGTGGCGAGTGGCATGGTGGTGAACATGTCTACCTCACAGCAAGGAGATCCTGGGTTTGGGTGTTTCTGTGTTGAGTTTGTTTGTCGTCATTTCCACTTATAGTATTTAAACAGGCCTGAAGAGTTGAGGGTGACGGTCTTGCTCAAAGGCCAAGCGGTGGACAGCTTGGTGGTGTTGGGGCTTGAACTCCTAACCTTGGTATCCCTAATCACAGCCTTAAACACTGATCCGCCACCATCCGGTCTTATGTGGGTTTCTTCCGGGCACTCTGGTTTTTCCTCCCGCAGTCCATACCCATTAATCTTAAGCTAATTGGCCATTCCATATTTGTCCCAGGTGTGAATTTGAAGGGTTTTGTGTGTGTGTCTTGCTTCTCTGATAGTGTATCACGCCTTCACCCAGTATCGGCTGAGATAGTGTCCTGTCCTTCCTGTGTCTCTAATATTAGAATTAATCGATGCAGCAAATGGATGAGTGCGTGAGTGAGTTACAGTATTTCTGGATAAATAGCCTGTGTTTTATAATCCATAAAAAGTGTCGATGTGCAGTCTTACTTCATTTTGGCTAAATACAAATTTCCTGGTGAAACCACGCCAGCTCACAGACGCAGCCATGTCTGAATCGGAATAATGGTGTGTAGTTACAGGTTGGCTTAATCATTTATTGGAGAAAGTAGCAAACGGAGACATATTTCACTTTCTTTAAGCAATAAGGGCAACATTTCCTAACACAGAGTGCGGCCGCACACTCCTGTGTACTCATTTTCAGTGAGTCATTTCATTTGGTTCAGTTCACCAATAGTCACTTTTACTGAAAATGGATGAGTGATGATTCTTTCATTTGTAGCTCTGGGTACGGTTATTTTTAATAAAATGTTTTTCTACCACCTAGTCTCCCTTCTAGTTCATGGTGAAATCATAAATATTGTAGGAAACATATATACAAGTGATTAATAATAATAGTTTAAAACCGTCCAATCAAATGCGAATTTGCTCTGTCACACTGTAACTCCTACACATGCTAAAGTAATAATTCTACAGTATACTATACCATAATATATGGTTATACATTATACTATATATAATAATAACAATAATAATACAGGGATCCCTCACTTTCCATGGTTAATTGGGACTGAGATTTGCGTTGGGTTGTTTTTTGTTTTTGTTTGTTTGGGTTTTTTTTTTCATAATTGGCCTTATTTTGTGGCATTTTCCTTAACTTTTCCTCTATTCTTCCTTAATTTCCTCATTTTTAAATTCGATAAGTATTTAAAAAACAAACAAACTGCGATGCCCTGAAGCCGCATGAATTGAAGCACTAAGTAGCGAGAGATCGCTGTAATAATAATAATAATAATAATAATAATTAAATATGATAGGAATATTCCACAATTCTATCAGCTATGTTATTTATTTCTTTAAAATTGCTCCTTATAATGTAAAATTGCTCTGCAATTACAATTAGCAATGATTATTATTGTACGTATCTTAACAACCATTGGTTCCACCATATTGAAAAGCTGAACTATTAAATATTTGCACGATTTTTTGTAAATAAACTGAAAACAACCTATATACTAAACAGGTAAATTAGTTCAGTGGTTACCTGTCCTGCTCCCGGAGACCTACATCCTGCAGGTTTTATCCCCAAACAAAATCTCTTATAGCTAATTGATTACATGGCCAGGTGGGCATGATTAGGGGTGGAGCCAAAGTGCATAGGGAGGTAGATGACCACTGGTTTAGTTGTTTTTTATTTATTTTTTTGGTTGGCACATTTGCCACCATAATTAAATGTTCAAATCCCTCCTGGACACATTATTCTGCTTCGGGCTACGACTCTGACCTCTGCTACTCCTGGGTATTTTGTTCTTTGCAGAAGGATGATGGTTCCTAGAGGCTCTTTTCTGTGGGCTTTAATTTTGTACATGACTGTTCCTAGCACCATGTCGTGTTCTAGAATGTGGTGTGTCAGAAAAAAAACAAAAAACAAAACTCAGGTCCACCTGCCCAAATTAGACATATGCCCATGAAAAGAAGGTCACCCTAGTTGCCCTTGTATTGTTCTTCGTACACTTCTAATTAGCTCTAATATTATTAACACTTAATAAAATAGGGGAGCTTACCACAACCAGATGAGAAGAGGCCCAAACTGCAACTGCGATCACTTCTGAATTCTCCTGTTTATATATACTTCAAGTGCTGAGTCAGCTCTTCCAGCTCAAGCCAATTTTCCCCTAATGTTTGCACTTTTGTCCTTTAACCCCTTCCTCTTAATTTGCATCTTCTTCTTCTTCTTCTTTTCCCTTCAGGGGTTACCACAGCGAATCATCTGCCTCCATCTCACCCTATCCTCTGCATCTTCTACTCTTACTCCAACGACCTTCATGTCCTCCTTCACCACAACCATAAATCTTCTCTTTGGTCTTTCTCTAGGCCTTCTGCCTGGTAGTTCCAACCTCAGCATCCTACTATCAATATACTCACCATCCCTCCTCTGTACATGTCCAAACCATCTCAATATAGCCCCTCTGACTTTGTCTCCAAAACCTCTAACATGTGCTGCCCCTCTAATGTACTCATTCCTGATCCTATCCATCCTCGTTACTCCCAAAGAGAACCCCAACATTTTCATCTCTGCTACCTCCAGCTCTGCCTCCTGTCTTTTCCCCAGGGCCACTGTTTCTAAACCATACAACATCGCTGGCCTCAACACCGTCTTGTACACTTTTCCTTTCATTCTTGCCGATACCTTCCTATCACACATCACACCGGACACTTTTCTCCAACCATTCCAACCTGCCTGCACACGCTTCTTCACCTCTTTTCCACACTCTCCATTGCTCTGGATTGTTGAGCCTAAGTACTTAAAATCCTCCACCTTCTTTATCTCTGCTCCCTGTAACCTCACCATTCCTCTTGGGTCCTTGTCATTCACATACATGTATTCTGTTTTGCTGAGGCTCACCTTCATTCCTCTCCTTTCCAGGGCATACCGCCACTTCTCTAGATTTTCCTGCACTTGCTCTCTGCTCTCACTACAGATCACAATGTCATCTGCAAACATCATAGTCCATGGGGAATCTTGTCTAACCTCGTCTGTCAGTCTGTCCATCACCATAGCAAGCAAGAAGGGGCTCAGAACTGACCCTTGATGCAGTCCCACCTCCACCTTGAATTCTTCTGTCACACCGACAGCACACCTCACCACTGTCTTACATCTCTCATACATGTCCTGCACCACTCTAACATACTTCTCTGCCACTCCAGACTTCCTCATGCAATACCTCAGTTCCTCTATCGGCACCCTGTCATATGCTGTCTCCAGATCCACAAAGGCACAGCGCAGCTCACACAAAATTCTCCTCCTCCTCCTCTGTTACGCACCACCTCCTACCTGCCCACGTGACATCTTTGCCACAGTCGATGATCAGAAGGGTGAGTTGACTTATTTTTGATTTATTATTATTTATTATTAATTATTATTTATGTTAATGTACATATAAGTATTACTATGAAATATTTATTGTTTTTACATGTTTATCTTTAATATATTAGGAAAAATATACATGTTTGTGGCAGGTTGTAGGAGTTTGGGAGGGGTTCGGAATTGATTAATTTGTTTTCTCTTTTCAGCTTAAGAGCTCGCCCTCGGAATGGATTAAATTTGTGAGCTGAGGTATCACTGTATATTCATGACTCACTGTTACAAAGACAGTGAAGAAAACTACTTCATGCCCATAACTGCACTTTTATTAGTAGCAGGAATAATGTATGTAACATGAAAGTAACAGGAAATTCATCTTAATATTCATTCATATGTGTACACCAAAATTAATTTTTATTTTTGGTGAACAAATGAAGTAGTGCTTGACTACATGTGACATAAATCCACTTCAGGAGAAACTCAATTGAACACCGAACATCATAACAGAACCGCACCGCTCACAGGAAAAATGGATCGGCTCCATAATACACTGCTGTGGACCCCACTGGTTATGAACCGATGTGCGATTCATTAAATACTCTAATTCCATATTTAGCTTCATATTTTCATGGAATTTGTCCGGAATGAACCTGACATGTTGTTCACAGGGAACACCATGCGGTGCTTCCAGCTGACTCACACTGGCCACAATGTGCTTTTCTTCAGGCTTCAAAATATTTTAAATGCATACGAAAAAATTATAGAAAATCAACTTTTGTACGATATGGAGATTTTTTCAGATATTGGCCTTCGCTGTCAGCAAATAAAACCCCCTTGATATGAATAATTCCCCACATCACACACCGCCTCATTCAACAACTACTTATTATCAACAGATAGTGACTCAAACAGATTGTAGTATAAACTAACTTACGTGAAACTGAACATTAAAACGAATCGAAGAAAAATCCTTTATAGAGTAACTTTTTCACCTCAGGGTGTCGCCAGTCAGCTGATATTATAAATTTAATTATTAAAGGAACAAACTTGTTCAGAATTTTTGCTGTCGATATGATTGACTGTGGTCCTTCAGAGTCTATGTCAGAACAGTGACTATAAGATAATAGATAATCCTTTCTTGATGCCCAATGGGGAAATACAAATGTTGCAACAATACAAGAGCAGAAATAGCATACAGCAATTTCAGCAATAATAGAGAGAGATAAGCTCCATGAGACTTTGTCTCCCACCGTTGTTATGCAGTCTGATTGCGGACGGTAAGAAGAGCACCCGAAGCCCTTGTTTTGGCTCCTGGGTAAAAAGATATGTTGGCTGAAATCACTGCCCACCTGCCACAGCTCATCGTGGAAAGGGCAAGAGGGGCTGCCCAAGATGACCTTATTTTTATCTATAGAAATAGTCTGTTATTTATAGCACAGTGATCTATTTAAACTGAAACAAAAAGCAAGCCCTCTAATCCCTCCTGTTACACCAGAGTGCTATAACCTACAGAAAGCTTTCTGAGATGATGGCATGAAAGTTTTTATTACATTAAAACAAACATTAAGGATAATGACTGTGATATGGTTATGAATATGAAGGAGCCATTCTGGAACACATAGATCTTATCCACATCTGTTGATATAGCCTTACCTGATTTTTCTATTTGTTGGGGCAATAGACCACCGTGGCTCTCAGCCCTTCATATATGTATAGGAATGAGCTAAAGTCTGTTTGCTAGGTGGCGATAGCATGTTTGAAAAGGCCACCATTTGGAATCTGTTTCAGTCTTGTGAGCGTGTGAATATAATGCAGGAAAACAGCAAAAACTATAGTAAATTGATAGAATAATAGAAGCTTCAACTAACAAATCAGAAATAAATTGAAAAATAAGATGAATTTCTAAAAAAATGAATGCTGGGACATTTGTATCATACAAACCTACGGTCAAATACTTCAAGCACATTGGCTCATGTACATCAACACATGAGAATCACTTCCAAGTTTAATTCTGTGTCATATATTAGTTCATTTTCTGTAACCGCTTAAACTTAATTAGGGTCACTGGGAGGCTGGCACCCATTCCGGGAGAGGGCAGAGTGCACCCTGGACAGCTCGCCAGGCCATCACAGGGTGGAAACACGCTGACGGCTTTGCAGCTCCTCTTGTCAAAAGTCAGCAATGGCTCTATTACATGAACCTCATACCATAGACAGTGTGACCACATACTAGTAGACATGGCCGGCCTTTGATAACTCAGTTAGCTGCAATGGGGGGATAGAGACAACCTTGTGTAGAGTGGGACTCGAACCCCCAACCTTTGGATCAGCGATACAGCGCTCTATACCACTAGGCCACCACTGCCCTAAAAAGGCAAAAAAAGGGCAAAAAAATCTAAAAATCTAAATCTAAAATCTAAAAGTGCCGGCATACACTGAACTATATTCCAGTTTTGAACATGTACATAGCTGACCCCCAGTGCGGCTAACTGGGTTATCAAAGGCGGGCCATGTCTCTCACTGTCTATGGTGAGAGGCATGTAAAAGAACCATTGCTGACTTTCGTAAAGAGTAGCTGCAAAGCCATCAGCGTGTTTCTATCCCTTGCTAAAAGGGTTGTGACAGGAAGGGCATCCGACGTAAAAACCTCTGCCAAATCAAATGTGCGAATCAGATGATTCGCTGTCGCGACTCCCGAGTAAAAGGGAAAAAGCCGAAAGGAAGACAAGACAAGATGAACAAGTACATAGCTGACTTATAACTTATCCAGAAACTCGAAAACTTATAGCTAACTTTTAATCAAACTGGTATGCAACATATTTGTTGTATTGTATTTGACATGTTTCAGATGACTGCAGAACTTTTACTAAACATCATTCTTATGTGCAACAAATACTTATTTATATTTTTGATTTACTGTATTAAACTCATAAGGCAAATTATTTCCTATGCATTTAACCCATTCAAAGTGAGCGCGTATACACACACACACACACACACACACACACACACACACACTTGGAGTGGTGAGCTGCCACACCCATTGGAGATGGAGAACTGATCAGAAAGCAGTTTGGGTAGGTGTCTTGCTCAAGGGCACTTCAGTGATTTATGTGGAGGAAGGGAAGGTGCTGCTCACACTCCCATTGCCACACTCACTTCTCTAACCATTAGGCTTCGGCTGCCCTTAGTATTATGGGTGTATTGGGAGATTGGTGGGTAAAATGGAGTTTAAATGAGGAATCGGACGGTTCTTCTCAATACTCCATGGGGAGCAGATGTCCATGTCATCTGAAAGATGGAGGATCAGTCAAGGCTGAATTGATCGTTGGGGATGTACTGTTGCATTCGTGTTGTTAGTCATAAGTTTCGTGCTTTGCCAACACGTCAGGTCAAGGGTCGAGAACCTATGGCTCGTGAGCCAGATGTGGCTCTTTTGATGACTGTATCTGGCTCTCAGATAAATCAGGTGGCCTTTCTCAACAGAATAACGAATACATAATTTCACTGTCATTTAAATAAAAATACAAAAAAGCCATCAAATAAAAAAAAACATTAATAAATCTCACGCATTTAAATCTATACATCTATTTTCAATGCCACATGTCACTGTGGCGCGCAGCGGAGAGACAATCCTTTCTGTACTCCAGTATGCGGGTAGGTCCGATACCTTGAAACTCTAATTTTATTGGATTATAACAACAGCTACAGACTGCTCGTGTTGTTTTTGAGTAAAGAGGTAAATTTCCTCGTTTTGATCATCTAATTTGCATGAAGCCAAACACAGCTGGCAAGCAAACACAAATGGACAGACTTGGAAAAACTTCAACCTGCAGACCAGCCAAAACTTGTAAAGCGCTTCCAGTCACATACCAAACACTGCAGCGTGTGAGTCCTGTCGTATTGACCATGTCTGGCTCTACATATGCATGCAAGCAGTCCTTCTCACCTGAAAAACATCAAGACCAACTGGCAGTCATGTTTAATAGATGGAAGCCTAAATGTCTGCATGAAGCTGAACCTCACCATGTATCAATCTACAAAGCCATCAGCAAAACTATGCAGCACCAGAAGACGCATTAATAGCAAGAAGTACTTTACTTATTAACAAAATAACCTCATTATGACTATGTCGTTTAAAATAAATTTAGAGTCTTATTATACTCTCAAATTGTTGGTCTTATTTTTCAATTTAGTTGTCTTCAGTATGTGTATATATATATATATATATAAACCATATATATATATATATATATATATATATATATATATATATAAAATACTAGTACAGTCGGCCCTCTACTTACGAAACTCTCTGGGTACGAAAACTCCAGGTTATGAAAAACATTTTCCTAAATTTTCGTCCTCTTTTTACAAAAACACCGTCTTTTTACAAAAAAAGGGCCAAAATTGTCATTCAAAAATTCAAACGCGCCATTCAATTTCAAACCATGCACGAGTTACTCTCTCAATGGCTGTCTCCCAACATCTTGCCCCGCTGGCCTCCCATTGGCCAGGAGGCAGCTGAACTGTACCCATACTTCCTGTGTGTCACACGCGTGAAGGCAAGTTGAAGAGGACTGTTGGCTTGTTTTGAGATCATTGCAGTGTTATATTTCGTTATCGCCAAAACCCCTGTACAATCGGGACAATATTGAAGCAGAAGGAGACCTTAAAGCAGAAATACAACGACGGAGGCGATTATTTCGGCACGATATTGAAGCAGAAGGAGCATAAGCAGAGTGCTCTATGGGATAAGACCTCCGATCCCGCAAGGAAGCAAGTTAATATTGAATCAGCACCTCTGATCATTCAGGTACTGCAATTCTGCTTTAAATACAACATCCCATCCATTTAAACATTTAAATAGAATTGTTCCGTCAGCTGCGCGTTGCGTGTGGGCGGAGCCCGCATTCGGCAAAACACAAAATAGAAACAGAAACAGGGTTTTGTGTGTGTGTGTGTGTGTGTGTGTGTGTATGAGAGAGAGAGAGAGAGAGAGAGATATATTCGGTGGTACAAGGTGTATAGGTTGAAGTATGATAGACATTATATTCAACTTATCATTCACTTACACCCGCCCTGGTGCCCTGGTGCCCATAAACAGACCCCTTGCTATTGGGCAAATAGCTCCTGTGCTCTCAGGGTTGGTCTTCTGGCCAGGAGCTAAGGGTGAGGTATCCATGACAGAAACCTCTTGGTACTGCTTACCACAAACAAGTCTACTCTGGCAGACTGGGTGGATGAAATCATCATTAATCACTAGATTCAACGGTCAGGAAGGCAGAGTAGCAAGGCACTGTAGAGTGATTAGAGCATGCCAGAGCACAAGTGAAGAGCACGGTCATCTACTGCAGCCAATGTTTTCCCCAGACGTAACGACGTTTCGTGCCACTTGGATCAGGAGGCCAAGAGAGTGGGATTGTCGCAGTGCAATGGCCCTTCCACTGAAATAACCTTCATGTACAGGTCCAGGTTGTGCACACAAACAAGACCTACAGTGATGGGTAACTGGCGAAGCAACAGGTGGAGATGATGACTGGCAGTTGTAGTCATGAACCTACATGTAGGCGGCTTTGGACATTGGTCGTTTGTCTTTGAACTTGGGGCAGCAAAGAAGTCCAGCAGCATCTATAGCGACTGAACAGCCCTCTTCAGGACAGCACTGCTCAGCCAAGTCTGGGAAGGGCCTAGAAAAGGTGGCCTGAAAATTGCCTACCCTACCAAGTCTGGCCAGCCCACCGTAGCTGGCAGATCATCCCCCTAAGCCAGTGGTCCCCAAACTAGGGCCCGCGGGCTGGATATGGCCCGCATCCACATTTGGCTCGGCCCCTTGAACAATACCAGAGATGCATTATGATTATTTTATTTACTCTGGCAATGTGATTAAGAATAATACTCACCTAGAACATGACATTCTATTCCACCCTTCTGCTGTCTGTGCCCCTATCTGACCCCCCCCCCCCCCCCGAAATAAAAATCCTTGACTCTTCCCTGTCAAATAGAACAGAATAATGGTGAAAAAGGTTATGGACCAGACAATTTTATTCAGAATGCAGGGTATTTAACCTGCAGTGGACAAACGGTTATTTTTTTGTTCAATGCAAAGAAAAGGTTGTTTGTGTCATCAGTCAAGAGGCAGTGGCAATATTCAATGAATACAATCTGCGCCGACACTCTGAATCCTGTCACAAAGACGAGTATGATTGCTTGCAAGGCCAAATGCGAGGAGACAAACTCAAAGCTAAAAAGTGGACTGTTAGCTCAGGAGAATACATTTGTATGCCAGGCCCGGCCAAACCAGTTGTCTGTTCGGGAAGCTTTCAGGTTACTGAAATGATAGCAAGCAGCATTATTTATTTCCTGACTTTTTTCTGTGAAGGTCCCGGAAAGGGTGACTACTATTTGGTTATGTGTGGCTCACGTGAAAACAATAAATGTTTATGTTCACGCAGCCCTGCGATCATCACACTTTTTCTGTGACAAACTGACCTCGGCCTCCCATCAGAGAAGGAAAAAGTTATGTGGCCCTCGCAGGAAAAAGTTTGGGGACCCCTGCCCTAAGCGGTTGAAACAATAAAAAAACGTATAAAGAAGCTCATACTAGGGACATGGAACGTCCGTACCTTAATGGACAGAGACAAAGTTGACAGACCACAAAGAAGAACAGCCCTGGTTGCCAAGGATTTGTCTCGCTATAACATAGACATAGCTGCTCTTAGTGAGACAAGACTAGCGGACGAAGGATCACTTGTTGAACCATCTGATGGCTACACTTTCTTCTGGAAAGGCAAACCAGAAAATGATGGCAGGATCCATGGAGTTGGCTTAGCCATAAGACCTTTCAGTTGGTATCACCGAAAGGCTAAAGAAACTTCGCCTGCCACTTGACCAAAAACGACATCTCACAATCATCAGTGCCTATGCACCAACGCTGATGAGCACAGAAGATACCATAGAACAGTTCTATGCTGACCTCGATTCCCTTCTGAGTTCTGTCTTCCAGTGATAAACTCATACTGCTTGGTGACTTTAATTCCCGAGTAGGTTGTGACCACTATCGATGGGAAGGTGTACTTGGGCAAGATGAACAACAGCGGTCTTCTTCTGCTGAGCAAATGTGCGGAGCACAATCTAGCTATCAGGAACACCCCATTCAGGATGGCTGTACAAGTACAAGACCACATGGCTGCACCCACGCTCTAGACAATGGCGCCTCATTGACTATGTTATTCTTCGCCAGCGTGACATTAAAACGTCCTAATAACAAGAGTAATGAGGGGTGCAGAATGTTGGACAGATCATAGGCTTGTGGGCACAATCCTTTGATTGCACATAGCTCGCCACTTCCCAAGGAGGCCAAAGCAAACTTGTGCAGCTTTCAACACAGCCAGACTCCAGGATCCCTCCTACGTTGGTATGTTCAAGGACAGTCTGGACCAAAAGCTGTCCACTACAGGACCACCGACTGGAGACCCAACTCACAAATGGGAAACACTCCAAGAAACCAATGAAACACACCCATCCTGATCTTCAGAGAGAACAAAAGTGAAACCTCTTCCTGTCCCAACACTCCACAAACAGAGAAAACTCCTATCAGAAAGTACAAATAAAAACAAAATAAACTTCTTCAATCAAACAAACATGAATAAGTTTATTAAAGTGTGTATAAAGTACAAAAGTGCTTTATAATAATAAATATGTGTCATGTGACTTGGCTCAGTTTCTTTCATTCTTTTTTTTGGTCCACAGCTTTTCTAGGAATCTATCTTGGCCCCGGCAGATAATGAATAATTTCCCATATCACACAAAAGCAGAACTGTACAGGTGCTTATTATTCTGAGAGGGCTAACCAATCAGATTGTGCGATTCCCATGTAGTGCATACTAACTTGCTTTAAACTAGACATTAAAATGAATATCAGAATAATTCTCCACGGTTGTTTCTGATAGTCAGTTTTAACTCAATTTTAACACCGTATTTCTGGATAAATAGCCTGTGTTTTATAATCCACAAAAAGCGTCGATGTGCAGTCTTACTTCATTTTGGCTAAATACAAATTTCCTGGTGAAACCACGCCAGCTCACAGACGCAGCCATGTCTGAATCGGATTAATGGTGTGTAGTTACAGGTTGGCTTAATCATTTATTGGAGAAAGGAGCAAACGGAGACATATCTCACTTTCTTTAAGCAATAAGGGCAACATTTCCTAACACAGAGTGCGGCCGCACACGCCTGTGTACTCATTTTCAGTGAGTCATTTCATTTGGTTCAGTTCACCAATAGTCACTTTTACTGAAAATGGATGAGTGATTATTCTTTCATTTGTAGCTCTGGGTACGGTTATGTTTAATAAATATTTCTCTAGCATCTAGTCTCCCTTCTAGTTCATGGTGAAATCATAAATATTGTGGGAAACATTATACAAGTGATTAATAATAATAGTTTAAAACCATCCAATCAAATGCTCTATCACACTGTAACTTCTACACACGCTGAGGTAATAATTCTACAGTATACTATACCATAATATATGGTTATACATTATACTATATATAATAATAACAATAATAATACAGGGATCCCTTACCTTCCGCAGTTAATTGGGACAGAGATTTCACCGCGACTGTTGAATTCCGCGAGGTAGGATCAACAACCCCACCGACTGACATATATGTACATGTATATTTGTATATAATATCAATGAATACATATTCAATGCTATAAATGCTTATAATGACAATTAGACATTCAAAAATAATGTAAAAGATGTAAATAAAATATAAATACATACACATACAGACTTGCAACCGTGCACAGATGCGAACCTCACATAAAAATGTAAGTCGTTAGTTGGGGGGTTTTGGGTTGTTTTTTGCTTTTGTTTATTTGGGTTTTTTTTTTTTTGCATAATTGGCCTTGTTTTGTGGCATTTTCCTTAACTTTTCCCTGTTCTTCCTTAATTTCCTCATTTTTTAATTCAATGAATATTTAAAAAATAAAACGATGCACTGAAGCCGTATGAAGTGAAGTGCGAAGTAGTGAAAGATCCCTGTAATAATAATAATAATAATAATAATAATAATAATAATAATAATAATTATTATTATTATTCATGCAATTAAATATGATAGGAATATTACACAATTCTATCAGACGTGTTATATATTTATTTAAAATGCTCCTTATAATGTAAAATTGCTCTGCAATTACAATTAGCAATGATTATTATTGAATCTTAACAACCATTGGTTCTACCATATTGAAAAGCTTGACACACAAAAAAAAACTTTTATAACCAAAGTGCTCAATTTGCTGTTTTCTTTTTCATAAATAAGCTTGAAAACAACCTGTATACTAAATAGGTAAATTAGTTCAGTGGTTATGTGTCCTGTTCACGGAGCCCTACATCTTGCAGGTTTTATTCCCAAACAAAATCTCTTATAGCTAGAACCTCCTATCATTGATTATATGGCAGGTGAATATGATTAGGGGTGGAGCCAAATTGTGCAGGGCGGTTGATGACCACTGGGAACAGGGTTCATGACCACTGGTTTAGTTTCTTTATTTTGGTTCGCACATTTGCCACCATAATTAAATGCTCAAATCGCTCCTGGACACATTGTTCTGCTTCGGGCTACGACTCTGACCTCTGCTGCTCCTGGGTATTTTGCTCTTTGCAGACGTATGAGGGCTCCTAGAGGCTCTTTTCTGCGGGCTTTTATTTTGTACCTGACTGTTCCTGGCACCATGTCGTGTTCTAGAGTGTGATGTTTGTTTTAAAAGTTTTCTTTGTATTCTTCTAGGGCACCACACAAACTGCTCTTTTGGCTCAAAACATTGAAAAGCATATTTGATCAACTTTTTTCGCTCCAAACTGTCCAGAACGGCGAACATAAAGTAATCCAGAGCGCTCTGCTTGACCTGGGGAAGTGTCTTTTCCACCAATGTCTCCTGGAGGAAGAAACGAACCAACGGGAATTGATAGCGCCGAAGCCCGAGTATTCCCAGGCACTTCAGGATGCGGGTGATGCGAAGATTGTTGTGTGTGTGTCTGTTATATTCAAGACAAATGAAGTAAAATCACTATTCAGATTTTCAGTAGTAAACAGATAAATTATCTCCTAACAGTAGACAGCACTGACCTGTTTAGGTTCTCAAATCGTTCTTTCCAGTTTCCGGCCCGTTTCACCTCTCCAGTTTTCTCACTGACAAGTTGTATGCCGTAGAAGTCCAGCATGAGCGTATAAGACTTTAACAGTCTTTTTTTTACTACGCTATTATTCTGGAAATGCTGAAAAATAAAACCCTCATTAATTTAACATCTCTGAAGGCTTCGTTTATAGTGTTGTGTTGACGTTCATAAATATTTTCACCTTGTAGAGACGTGTAGATATTCGGCATCGCATACATTATAAGCATTTCTTTATACTTTATGACATTAAACATTTTTAAGCGAGAACTTGAACTATTAGAAATCTACAAGACCAATACTGGTCAAAGTTAAATGAAATTATAAAAATGTAGCAAATACTATAATAATAAATAAATAAATAAAAAATAATAATAAAAAAATAAAATAAAATAGGTGGTCTCGTGGTATAGGGCGCTGGATCGCTGATCTAAAGGTTGGGGGTTCGAGTCCCACTCTCCACAAGGTTGTCACTGTCCCCCCCAGTGCGGCTAACTGGGTTATCAAGGGCAGGCCATGTCTCTCACTGTCTATGGTGAGAGGCATGTAAAAGAACCATTGCTGACTTTCGTAAAGAGTAGCTGCAAAGTCGTCAGCGTGTTTCTGTCCCTTGCTAAAAAAGGGTTGTGACAGGAAGGGCATCCGACGTAAAAAAACCTCTGCCAAATCAAACGTGCGACTCAGATGATTCGCTGTGGCGACTCCCGAGTAAATGGGAAAAAGCCGAAAAGAAGACAGACAGACAATAATAAATGTAGCAAATACTACAGAGGAATTTCACAATGTGATTTGTATAATTATCAGGGGATTTAAAAAAAAAAATCATTCCAAGTGGACAATGCTTGAATCAAAATGATGGGCATTCACAGTTTATAATGGCTACCTGGAGCAGGTTTTTAAAATGGAAAAATATGAACACTGGGCGAGGGCAGAGTGCACCCGGGACGGCATGCCAGGCCCTCACAGGGCACAAACACACTGACAGCTATAGAGCTACTCTTGTTGACAGTCAGCAATGGTTTTTACATGAACCTCACACCATACACAATGAGAGACATGGCCGTCCTTTGATAACCCAGTTAGCTGCACTGGGGGGACAGTGACAACCTGTTGAGAGTGGGGCTCGAACCCCCAACCTTGGGATCAGTGATCCAGCACCTTTACCACCAGGCCACCACTGCCCTGTTTCTGTATAGTGTATACTAAAACTTTTAAAGACAGTTAAACTCTTCACTTCCCCAGATATATTAAACAGAAATACAATACAGTGTATACAATACAGTGAGAGTAAAATAGAATCGGCCACAATATGACCGAGACCATATTCTTACTCTTGTATGTGAGTGTTAATGACCCCTGCAGCGGGAGTTATGATGTCAGTAAACATGAATCGTAGCTCTTGTTCACTTTCTCAACACTTGATCTCAGGGGTTTCCACTTTCTTTCTACAAATAAGTACTGCACTGCCAAGGTATCACACATATACAAGATTGTTCCTCTGGCCTTGTTATTGTTATTAGAAACAGATATAAAATAAGCACAAGATACAAAACAGGTCAATAAGAGATACTAAAGCCATATTCTGGGGAAAGTTCACCGGAAAAATTTGTATTCAGCCAAAATGCACTGTTAATAAACCCAGTGTACTTGAGTGAATGTGCATCTTTAAATATGGTTACTATGGAACCGCTCGTGCATCTATCATTATTGAGAAATTATAAAAAAAAAACCCATACAAATCAAACTGTGCTTTTTTTGTAGAGTTCCTGTGTAGTACATATTAAAACAGTTCTTACATAGACGTTCCATCTCAGGAACTATTAAATTCAGCAACATCTACCTCACTTTAGGCACCATAATTTTTATTTGAAAGCCATACTCATAGTAGTTCTGGTGGTATATATCTAAAATATTTCCAACAAAATACACAACCTACCCAGATTTCTGTTGCGGTAAGGACGTGTGCACTATGATTTAGCCCTGGTTCTTCAGTTGGAAACAACCTGTACAATGTAAAATTGAATTTAATAGAATTAAGCATCACTGAGTGCAATAACAGTGGTTTTATACTCTATTTATAGATGTGGTGAAGGAGGACATGAAGGTAGTTGGAGTAAGAGAAGAAGATGGAGAGAATAGGGCGAGATGGAGGCAGATGATTCGCTGTGGCGACCCCATGAAGGGAACAGCCGAAAGGAAAAGAAGAAGATGAAAGAGGAGGGTTCAGAAATAAAAAATCATATACAGTACCTCACATTTCAAACACTTTATGTCCTGTTCATTTGCCGCTATGAGTTTGTAACATGTTGGCCACTGACTCTCTCTCTCTCTCTCTCTCTCTCTCGTAATGATTTATGAGTACAGATGCTCCCCGAAATACGTTCATCCGTTTTACGATTTTACATTTTTTAAGTCAAATTTTGAGTTTAGACGTGCCTACGTAGTACGCTGACGTCATGACGCTGCATTCATTGTTTACAAACTGTGTGTGTATGTATATATATGTATCAGTTATATAGTGTTACCCTTGTGTTATGACATTATCTCTGTGTTTACACTGTTTTGTGGACTTTTGTAACCCTAAGCAAATCTGGTTGGTCAGAAGTGTAAGCCGACTAGCATGGGTGCAAGTCTCATACACAGAGATGAATTAACTATCTGCTCAGCTCGGCAAAATCTTTATATTTATTATCTTTTAGCAGAATCCTAAGAGTGTATACTTATTTTTATATTAATATTCATTAGGATTTGTACTTGTTCTTTGTATGCATCTCTTGAATAAAGTTTACTTACTTACACAAAAGAAAGAACTCTCCGCTTTGCTGGGATTCACGTGCAGGCTGTGTTCTAAACGAGTTCAACGGCACCCTTGTGCGCTTGAAAGACCGGAAGTCCATATAATACACAGCAAGTACACTACTTTCGCAAGTACACTACTTTCGGTATTGAGCGCTTCACATATTGTAAGCGTTACTAAATAAATAAGTGACTTATTTGAAATTAATGTTGATATTATTTGATATATTTGATATTATTTTACAATGTTATGTTTATAATAATTGATTTAGGGGTGTTTTATGAGATACTGTAATGGTATTTATGGATGTATAGTACAGTATGAGTGTCATACGTCACACGTCATACGTCACTGTAACAACTTACGTTCACTTTCAACTTACGTTGGGCCGTCCGAACCAATTAAAAACGTAAGTCGGGGAGCGTCTGTAATTCCACACTGATGTATAAAAAGGAATGTTTTTTCCAAACCAAATAATTCTACTAGAGTCCCAGAGAAGCTTGAATCTATTTTAGCCGACAATGAACGAAGGCAGGGTACACCTTAAAGAGCTCACCAGACCATTATGGGGCCACCCCACAAATATACCATCCTGTTGTGGAACTGGAAAAACTGGACTACAGTACTTGAATGAAACCCATGCAAGCACTGAGGCTAACCTGCAAACAGAGAAATGCTCTCACTAAACCTGAGAGTCAAAAACCCAGGATTTTCTTGTTGTAAGGAAGTGCTGCTTCTAAAAGAGGGAAGTGGTACACAAAAAGAGTTGCTTTTCAACATATGTATCAGTCGTAAGGTGGGCAGTGCTGTAGCAGTAAGCACATCTGCCTCATAAGTCCTGGGTTCGAGTCAAACCCATTCACATTAGACTATTTAGCTGTTCCAAATTGCCCTGAGGTTCGAGAGTGAATGGTTGTGTGGGAGTGTTCGCCTTGCAACGGAATGGTAAGCTGCTCAGGGTGTACCCAGCTTTCGCCCTATGACGGCTGAGTTAGGCTCCAGCCTCCTGATTAGTATGATTAAGCAGTTCAGCACTCGAGTAAGAGAGTGATGATGATGATGATATAAAGTTATTTCTTGTTAAGGACACCTCTCACTTATCTACCAAAGTAACCACTGTACAGCGTTCTTTTTTATGCGGCTCTCTTTTGATTTCATTCATTCAATCATTTTCTGAACCACATAATCCTAATTAAGGTCACGGCCAAGTTGGTGCCCATTCTAGCTGACTCGAAGTGAGGGCAGAGTACATCCTGGACTGCTCGCCAGGCTATAGAAGAGCAGAAACATGATGACGCTATAATAAAATTCAGCAATGGTTCTTTTACACGAACCTCTCACCACAGACAGGGAGAGACATGGCCGGTCTTTGATAACCCAGTTAGCTGCATTGGGGACAGCAGAGACCATTGTTGATAGTGTGGCTTGAACCCCGACCTTGGGATCGAGTAATCCAGCACCTTGCCACTGGGCCACCACTGCCCCAATTTCATTCATCCATTCATTCTCTGAACCGCTTAATCCTAATTAGGATCGCGGGGAGGGTGGCGCCCATCTCAGCTGATGGGCGAGGTCAGAGTACACCATGGACAGCTCGCCAAGCCATCACAGGGCTGAAACACACTGATGGCTATGCAGCCGACTCTTGTCAAAAGTCAGCAATGGTTCTTTTACATGAACCTCACACTATAGACAGTGAGAGACATGGCTGGCCTTTGATAACCCAGTTAGCTGCACTGGCAGGACAGTGACAAGGGGCAGTGGTGGTGTAGTGGTATAGGGCGCTGGATCGCTGATCCAAAGGTAGGTTGGGGGTTCGAGTCCCACTCTCCACAAGGTTGTCACTGTCCCCTCAGTGCAGCTAACTGGGCTATCAAAGGCCGGCCATGTCTCTCACTGTCTACGGAGTGAGGTTCATGTAAAAGAACCATTGCTGACTTTCAACAAGAGTAGCTGCAAAGCCGTCAGCGTGTTTCCGCCCTGCGATGGCCTGGTGAGCTGTCCAGGGTGTACTCTGCCCTTGCTCGGAGTCGGCTGGGGTGGGGGCCAGCCTCCCCGCGACCCTAATTAGGATTAAGCGGTTACAGAAAATGAACTGAAATGAATAATAAACACGGTGAAGTGGTAATGTGATTCTCGGAGCTTCACTCACCCAGTTAGATTAGATTATATAAATGATGAGATACAATTTTATTGTCATTAGATATGTAATAAATACAGGGCAATGGAAATCAATTAATAGTGGCTCAGAAGGAATAAGCTCTGAGACATTACTATTTTGGACAGATGGGCCGGCTGAGATGGGTGCCAACCTACCCACAACCCTAATTATGATTAAGCTGCTTTGAAAATGAATGGATGATGACATTATAGAGTTCATGTACCACTGAATGTAGGAGTGCACTCTCTCCAGCTTTGTGTAATCACCAAACCAGTTCTTGTGAAATTCTTCAATATGTTCACCTACAAAAAACAAATTAAATCAATAGGAAATAGTTTATTATTATTATTATTATTATTACAAAACAATATTAAATTGAAGTTATGAGGATACCATAATGATCTTAGTATGCCATACCATTAGGGAGAAATGGACGTTTATTCTCATAGAAATCAAGATTAGGACATTTGTTTTCCTACAAAACAAAATTAAAAAAATACAATAATTTTTATAAACACAACCAAACAAATGAGATCATGAAACAATGAATAATGAAATACTCACTGGGCCATGTGACCGATAAGCATGTCTGTGGTTCTATGAATAAAAAATAAATAATGTTCAAGCATGAATACAGAAAGCACAAATATACAGGGATCGCTCACTTTTTGCGGTTATTTGGGACCTAGATCCCCCCCGCGTCCGCCGAATTTCACAAAGTAGGATCAACCCCTCTGACTACACGTATATGTGTATATAACATCAATAAATAAATATTCAACGCTATAAATGCTTATAATAACAATTAAAAATTCAACAATAATGCCTAAGATGTAAATAAAATATAAATACACACACATACAGACGCGTGTGCGTGCATGCATGCGCGCACACACACACACACACACACACACACACACACACACACACACACACACACACACACACACACACAGATATGCGTGCATGCACCTCACATAAAAATATAAGTAAGTTTGATGTTTTGGCTTGTTTTTTGTTTGTTTTTTTGCAGAATTAGCCTTGTTTTGCGGCATTTACCTTAACTTTTCCCTTATTCTTCCTTAATTTTTTAATTTGATGAATATTTAAAAAAAAAACGCAATGCACTGAAGCCACATGAATTGAAGCGCGAAGTAGCGAGGGATCCCTGTATACCGAAGCTATTCTGTGCAGCTATTAAAGGAGAGGGAAAATAAATATGGCCTGGGGTGTGTAGTTGTCTCAGGGCTGTGATGGCTGTTAAACTTACTCGACACATCTGTCTGAAGTTTTGCATATCTTGAGCAGCCCGCAAGTTTCTGTTTGCCATCCGTGTTTGCTGCTTATTTACCTAAAGTTAATACAGACAAAAAAAAAATAATCCAAAACTAAATTCTGTATATGTCCAAACAATCTTGTCATTAGTCAGTTAAACTCCTAACAGTACTTATCATATCAGCAGCTGATTCATTATTATTAATATAGATTCTCTTAATCAGTATACACCAATCGGCCAAAACATTATGATCAGTGACTGGTGAAATGAATAACATTTAATTATCTAATTACAGTGGCACCTCTCAAGCAGTGGGATGCTTCAGACAGAAAGTGAACAGTCAGTTGACAAACTTGAAATCTTGGAAGCAGGAAAAATGAGCAACTGTAAGAAACTGAAAGACTTTAGAAAAGAAACATTGTGAAGGTTAAACGACTGGGTCTATTCATCTCCGAAATCGGTGGTTCTTGGGGGTGTTCCTCATATACAGTGGGGAAGTACCGACCAAAGATGTCTTGAGGAAGGACAACCAGTTCAGTTCAGTTCATTTTCTGTAACCGCTTAATCTTAATTAGGGTCGTCGGGAGGCTGGTGCCCATCCCAGCCAACTCCGGGCATGGGCAGAGTATACCCTGGACAGCTCGCCAGGCCATCACAGGGCGGAAACACGCCGACGCCTTTTGTAGCCTACTCTTGTTGAAAGTCAGCAATGGTTCTTTTACATGCCTCACACCATAGACAGTGAGAGACATGTCCGGCCTTTGATAACCCAGTTAGCTGCACTGGGGGGACAGTGACAACCCTGTGGAGAGTGGGACTCGAACCCCCAACCTACCTTTGGATCAGCGATCCAGCGCCCTATACCACTAGACCACCACTGCCCCAAGGACAACCAGTGAACTGCCAAAAATGGCATTGGGTGCACAAGGCTCACCGATACTACTGTAGCACAAACTGATGAAACTGGCAATGCTGGCATTTATAGAACGAAGTCAGAACACACACTGCATTACAACGTGCAGTGTTTGGGGTTGTCTAGATCAATGTTTTTCAACCACTGTGCCACGTGAGATATTGTCTGGTGTGCCGTGGGAAATTATCAAATGTCACATAATTGGTCTAAAAAATAGTCAGTGTGTGTGTGTGTGTGTGTGCTCTGTACAGAAGCTGACCAATCAACTGCCTGAAGACTCAAATCACTTGATTAAATGAGCCAAGTCAGGTGTGCTGCTGCTTGGTTGAAACAAAAACCTGCAGCCATATGGCCCTTTGTGGCATGAGTTTGACACCCCTGCTATAAGGTGACAGTGAACACACGAATACAAACGGATTTCGTTCAAAGGTACAACTCTGGCAAGTGGCAACCTTGAAATGTTCACACTCACCAAGCAAAGGCGAGATTGCCCTGCATTGTGTGAGGTGATCACGGTGATGTCTCATTGCAACCCTGCGACGACGTATCACGGCAACGTTTAAAACTCTTGAAGAGAAGATGTTGTTTTATTTCTCATCAGCCTCCACTGAATGCCTGGCCTGGAGTAGGGACCCATATAGCTCGGCATCAGTTGGTGAAAAGGACATGACTTTACGAGAGCAGGAAGAACGGACCGAACTGAGACAGAATTGTGGTTTAATGCTGAACTTTGTTATTCTACCTTTTGGACAATTTTTGGTTGGCGACTGCCAAAGAGTTCCCTATTCTGGCAAACAAAGCTATTTTGACATTGCTCCCATTTTCCACGACATATCCGTGTGAGGTGAGCTTGTCAAGCCTGACTGCCATAAAAATAAAAACCAGAGAGAGCTTGAGAGCTGTTGAGGACGAGCGTCGTGTCTTTCTTCGATTCCTATCAGGATATCAACTCTTCATCCAACAGCTGCCAGTTTCACACTGAGTGAGTAGAAATATGAACGATTATAAAATACCTTTTCTTTGTGTTTATTGTATTTGATTCCTGTTCAAGACACTTTGAATGTCTTTATATTGTCAACATACACTACAGGGGTTAATTTTTTTTAAAATTTCCTTGATTTTTTTTTCCAATGAAAGAAATGTGCCTTGGCTCATAAAAGGTTGAAAAACAACTGGTCTAGATGGTGCTAATATTATGGGTCATTAGTGTATGCACTGATAAGATATAAGGATGATGATGATGGCTCTGTTCTTCAAATGTGACGATAGTGAAGAGTTATTTCTCCTCGCCTGTGCGTGGTATTTTTGTATAGCGAGAGACAGTTTGCGCTGGCTGATCCCCGCTCTCTAGGCCTAGGTCCCCTCCACAGTGGCTCAGCTGGCTGAGATGTCTGTGGTGGTTGTGGTGGTTCCTGGACTGACAGAAACATGCTGACGGCTTTGCAGCTACTCTTTACGAAAGTCAGCAACGGTTCTTTTACATGAACCTCTCACCATAGACAGTGACAGACATGGCCTGCCTTTGATAAGATAAGATACAGCTTTATTAATCTCACAATGGAGAAATTCACTGTTACAGGCTCTTGAGGTACTATCAGTAGGGGGTGCAAAAATAGATACAAGTACGAACATACACACATACATATATAAGTAAATAAATAAATAGATACATAAATAGTATAAATTACTAAACAATAAAAGAAAAGAATGGAGCAACTTTATAGATTGGTTATAGATAACCCAGTTAGCTGCACTGGGGGGGACAGTGGCAACCTTAGGATCAGCCATCCTGCACCCTAACCACTAGACCACCACTGCCCGACATAAGCATAAAGGCTTATAAAAATACATATAGGTAGGAAGTCTGTTGGGCAGACTTACACCCGAGCCTACTCAACAGGCCTGAGCATATCCTGGTCTCCCTGTCTGAAGTGAATATCAATTCAAACTTGGGCTTCCTGCAGCAAACATTCTAAAAACATTCCCAGTAGCCCAACTGGTTGTTCTAAATTGCCCCAAGGTGTGAGTGCTTTTGTGTATGTGTTGCCCTGCAATGGCCTGGAAATTGTTCAGGGTGTACTCCTCCTTCATCAGTCTCCCCACAACCCTTGTGAGGATGAAGCAGCCTAGAAAAAAAATGAATGTATAAACTGTAATGTATCTCTATCTAGCTATGGCAGCAAGGTGGCGTTGTGGTTCAGCTGTCCGCCTCACAGCAAGAAGGACTGGGTTCAAGTCTCAGCTTGGCCATGTCTTGTGACTGTGCATGTTCTCACTGTGCTTGCAGGGTTTCCTTTGGGGACTCCAGTTTGCTCCCACAGTGCACAGGAGGTCAATTTTCCCTTCCAGATCAGCCCGTGGTGTGGGTGTGGTCTATGATGACCTGGCAAGCTGTTCAACCCCACCTTTTGCGAAAGAATGACTTAATCTAATCTAGCTATTTCTTATATTATTTATTTATTTTTTGGCGTTAAAAGCAGGAAATATATTTGCCCAAGAATTCCAGTCGGACTTGTCTCTCTTTTTTACTTTCACTTTACACAACAATCTCCTCTCGCTTCCTCGAACAGCTGTTCCTAAAATACTTTGGACACCGATTTTCTAATCGTGTGCGATTACAAATTTAATCATGAACGAATATAATCGTGAATCGACCCTCACCCTGATGAAATGCTGCTCTTCAGGTTCATCGTCCCATGTGGAGTCATACCGGTACTCATCAAGATCTTCCATCATACTTCCCCCACAACCCATCCTGTCATTCCCGGAAAACTCCAACAAGCCACAGTACGAACCAACAGGTCTCAGGATTTAATCAACACATTCAAAGTACAAGTGAAATCACTCTGTAACATGAGCGCTGGTCACGAGACCACGCCCACTTTTAAAAGCCTACCCAAACACACAATCTCTCTCTCTCTCTCTCTCTCTCTATATATATATATATGCAGCATATATTTGTGTGCATGTATAAGTGTATGTGTGTGTGTGTATATATATATATATATATATATATATGAGTGTATGTGTATATATGTATGTGTGTGTATATAAAATATATATATGCACAACACAAACATATTGTTTTATATATAAATAAATAAAACACACACATATATATATATATATATATATATATATATATATATAAACACACACATATATATGAGTGTTTATATATATATATATATATATATGTGTGTGTGCGCGTATACACAAACACACGTATGTATATACAGTACGTATTGTATATACGCTATTTACAATATATATGATACATACAACGATATATATATAATATGTACTGTATATACATATGTGTGTGTTTGTGTATACACACACATACATATATAAATAAACACTCATATGTGTGTGTGTGTTTATATATATATATATATATAAAAACACACACACACACATATATATATATAAAAACACACACACACGAGTGTTTATTTATATATATATATATATATATGTATGTGTGTGTGCGTATACACAAACACACACGTATGTATATGCAGTACATATTATATATATGCTATTTACAACATATATGATACATACAACGATATATATATATATATATATATATATATATATATATATATATATGTTTATTTATATATATATATATATATATATATATATATATATATATATACTCATATGTGTGTGTGTTTATATATAAAAACACACATACACATATATGTGTTTTTATATATATATATATATATAAACACACACGCACACATATGAGTGTTTATTTATATATATATATATATATATATATATATATATATATATATATATATATATATATATATGTGTGTGTGCGTATACACAAACACACGTATGTATATACAGTACTTATTATGTATACACTATTTACAATATACTGTATATGATCCATACAACGATATATATGTATGAATGACGTAGTGCTTAGTATTTGCACCTCACAGCAAGAGGTTCCTGGTTCAAGTCCTGGGCTCCGCAATGGCATTTCTGTGTGCTTTGCATGTTTTCTCTGTGCTTGTATGGGTCAATGAAAAAATTTGATAAGTGAATACAGTAATCATAAGAGGGCAGTGGTGGCCTAGTAGTATCGGGCGCTGGATCACTGATCCTAAGGTTGGAGGTTGGAGGTTCGAGTCCCACTCTCCACAACTCTCCACACTGTCCCCCCAGTGCTGCTCACTGGGTTATCAAAAGCCGACCATGTCTCTCACTGTCTGTGGTGTGAGGCATGTAGAAGAACCATTGCTGATTTTTGACAAGAGGAGGCTGCAAAGCTGTCAGCCTGCCCTCGCCTGGAGTTGGCTGGGATGGGCACCAGCCTCCCCATGACCCTAATTAGGATTAAGCGGTTACAGAAAATGAACTGAACTGAACTGAATAATCATAAGTGATTGGTAATTGGCAAAAATAGTGACAAGTGGTTGGCTATCAAGCACAGTGATCAATGATTAGTTGCTATTATCGAGACGGCCCGAGATTCATCATTGTGAACAGCGGTAAAGCCTAAAAAAATGGATTCCCTTAAAGAGTTCAGAACAAACAGGGTCGGTAGGTCAGCATTATTTTTATGAGCATGTTTGTCATACCCCAAATAAGTACCATGAATAAATTTATATTAGAACTCAAATGTCCAAATACATAATTACAGTATTAAATTAAAGTACGTATTTGTAAATGTGAACAATAAGTTGCTCTTAGTTGAACTCTGGATTTAAGCAGTCTATTTACAATTAAGAAACGAATAAATGCTCTTTGAAATGTAACTTTTCATGATCCATTCATTTACTGAACCACTCAATCCTACTGGGGCCATGGGGATTTTGGAGCCTGTCTTAACCAACACTGGGTAAAGGCAGGGTACATCCTGAACAGCTCGCCAGACCATTGCAGAGCAACACTCGCACAAGCATTCACACTCACACCTAGAGGCAATTTAGAGCAGTCTAATGTGCATATCTTCGGGCTGTTGTCGGAAACCAGAGGAAACCTACGCAACCATGGGCAGAACATGCAACCTCCACACAGAAACATCCGAACTCAGGAATCAAACACAAATCAAATGAGGTGTGTATTCCTGTCAAATAGAAGGACAAACATGAATTATGATCATCCTCTCATATAGTTATTCCCTGAATTGCTGCCACACAGTTGGGTCTTACTCAGTTGACTTGAATAACTGTTAATGCTGTAATATTAGAGTTTCCTCAAACTGGAACTAACCGGTCTGAACCTGTTCTAGCATGATAATGCCACTGTGCACAACACGGACTTGATGAAGACATGGACTGCCAAGGCTGGAGTGGAACTCAGGTAGCCTGCTGGAGAGCTTTGAGCTTGACACTTTGAATTGAATGAGTTGGTACACTGACTGTGCCTGATCTAACTAATGCTCTTCCAGTTCACTGAGCACAAATCCCAACAACCATGCTCCAAAATCGAGTGGAAAACTTCTCAGTAGAGTGGAAGTTATTATTATAGTAACGAGGGTCCAAATCCATATTAATACCCATGTTGATTTATACACGCTTTTGGTCATATATTGTTTCTGGATTCCCTGGCACAAGTTTTCACTTATTTTTATTCCAAATAAAATATAGGTCTGATTTGATGTACAGTGATCCCTCGCTACTTCGTACTTTGGTTTCTGCAGCTTCAGTGCATCGTGGATTTTTCAAAAATATTCATCGAAAAAAAAAAAAAAAGGAAATTTAGGAAAAATAGGGGAAAAGTTAAGGAAAATGCCTCAAAACAAGGCTAATTATGCAAAAAAAAACAAAAAACAAACAAAAACAATCCAACAAAACTACGTACATTTTTGCGTATGCATGCGCATCTGTTTATGCATGTTTGTCGTTATATTTTATTTACATCTTATGTATTATTTTTGAACATTTAATTGTTATTATAAGCATTTATAAAGCTGAATATGTATTTATTGATATTATATACACATACATGTACGTATACGTAAGTCAGGAGGGGTCGATCCTTCTTCACGTAGCTCGGCGGTCGCGGGGGAATCTCGGTCCCCATTAACCGCATAAAGTGAGGGATCCCTGTATACTTTTAGTCCATGTATAGGAAACTGTTTTTCTAATATTTCCAAAATATTAGGAAAACTATGGGTTCATGTATTTCTGTGTGGAGTTCGCATGTTCTGAGTGCTTGCATGGGTTTCCTCTGGATACGCCGGTTTCCTCCCACAGTCAAAAATAAGCACAATAAGCTAAATTGCTTTTCAGTTGCCCGTAGGTATGGCTGTAAATGTGAATGGTTGTATGTGTGTCGGCCCTGTAATGCTGTGGCAAGCTGTTCAGGGTGTACCCTGCCTTTAACCTATGTTGGCTGAGATAGGCTTCAACCTCCCTATGACCCAAATAGGATTACATTGTTTGGCAAATGAACAAGAATGAGTCTCTCCATAATGTTATACTATAATGTATATTATTATGTTTTATTTTTAGGTACAGATACAGTATTATAGAAGGTAAAAAAACGTAAATCAGCTTAGCTAATGGTGAAGCCATCCAGGGCCGGTGGGTGCAGTACAAACAATATGTTAAGACTGAGACAAAAAAGGATAAATAAGTACTATCCTGTATTAATAAACAATGGAGGCTGCCATAGCCTAACTGTCAGAAAAGTGGATTTGGGACAGAGAGATTTGATTCACGGACCAGCAAGAAAAATGTGTGGTGGTGGCGGCGGCACCTTCCTTTCTTCCACCTTCGTGGCTGAAGTGCCCTAAGCAAGTCACCTAAACCCCAACAGCTCTCTGGGCACCCCCATTGTGTGTGGCAGCGCACTGCTCCCTATGTGTGCTCACTATTTACGTGTGTGTGCGCGCTCACCTTGGATGGGTTAAAGATAGAGGTAATAACTTCCCTTGCTGGATTAATACAGTATCGCAAAATCAAAAATAGTGTACTTTCTGTAATAACATTAAATGGCCACCAGATGTCAGTGTTTACAAGGAAATCCTGTTCTGAAACAATAACGTATACAAATCCAACACTAATCAGCACGTCCTGTGGACAAACATAGATATTTGAGTCGATCCAGATTGTATTTAATATTCATGATCTTTTTATGCTATACAATTTTAGACATTCGATGCTCTGAACTGATCAAATGTATGATAAAACATTCTGCATGTTCAATGCCACAGGTGTTAAACTCAAGACCCTTAGGCCGAATCCAG